>OX419592.1:4925390-5415721 GCA_948473455.1 Teleiodes luculella | reverse complement strand
ATGGAATACATTTTTAGCCGCTTCGGGTCGGAGAATGTGCAGTTTATACGGCTAAAGATGAAATAACTCGACGCAATTTCATATTTTATCGAACATTAGCCGCTCCTCAAAGATAAACCTAAGTTTAGCCGGCTAATCTTAAGTTTATGTTCACACCTGTCTTTAGCCGTAACATATACATTTCAAAATAAACCATCACCTCTAATAATAACAATTATAGGTACTAACAAAACCATGTAGGTAGAGCATGATTGAAAATTTAAAACAATTTCCATGGAATTGTAGTCGATTATAATGGACGAAATATTTTTCACGAAAATTAGGTTATTTATTTTTCCCCTCAAACACCAGGTACCTAATTTTTATTACTCGTAGTAGGTAAATTAGTTATATCTTTGGCCATGAAAATATTTACTACTCTGCCAATGTCATCTATCAAACATAACAAACATACCAAATATGGATTATTTTAGAGATCTCTATTTAAAACACATCAGTCACTTACAATGTGAAAAAGCGATTTTACGAAAAGCTAGTTTTCAAAGCCGCGGAAGCAAAAAGCATGCAACTCTAAGTCAAAGACGACACCAGTATGATTTAAGCCCAGTAGCGAACCCCTAAATCAAGCGCGATGCAGCCATTGCCCGACAAGACACCGCGCGCAATCCGCAAATTGTTTGTCCCGCGCCTAACAATTTAAATTTAGAACGAATGCCGATCGAACGCGCGGCAATTGTTTTGAATTTAGCCATGAAACTTAGCAGTGGCCAGTATTCAATGAATGCGCTCCACAAGCGCCGAAACTTTGATTAATCGCCCGAATTCTGTTTACAACGTTCACACTCGAGTATCGATAACGTGGCTTCATTAATAAATTGTTTATCAACTTTTCGGTCAAATTTCCAAAATCAAATTTAAATTTACATATCTCGTTTTGAACACGATTCGGCTAATGTATTTCCATGGGGAGCGGAAGCCATGTTTTTCTATCCAATGGCTATAAATAACTAAACTAACACTGTTTGGACAATAGTGGGGACACCGCAGAGATTCTGAATTAGGAATGCTTATAGTTATTCATTCAAATTCTCACATACACATTACCTAATTTGCAGTTAAATGTTTCATTAGCGTTGTATTCTGCCCATGGGAATGTCTCTCTGCAGTAAAAAAAGTAGATTTAACAATCTCTTGTACTAAATAAACAATGAACTTGACGTAGAACAGTTTAAGATAAGTTAGCTGCATTGCGTTATACAGACTTATTTTTTTAAAACTTAATTACTTATTTTCTTTGTTCGAAGGAAACCGTGAAAAATTTGCTACCGCATGCTGACATGCCCGTGAATTAACTATACTAATTATAGTTAGAACAATGTGTTTTCAACGCTTTTGTGTACTTCGGTCTCGTCGGTTTTTTAACATAATTAACATTTAAATCTCATGAAACTATTAGCAGAAATAGCATCACTTACAAAAATATTTGTCAAAGAGTCCGACCAATAAAAACATGTTAACAACCGAATTCCCTAAAAAGTGTCTTTTAAAATTAGTGAACTACTAAATCATATTCGATTCTTTGTTCAAAACGTCACTAAAGAATAGAAAACTAGCCTATTTTTATTTTTTTAGGAGCTTCGCTGTAACGGTATGATGCATTATGTTACGAAAGGGCCAAAAACTCTAACAATGGTGCACGTGAATGGACTTGCGCAAGACCTTATTTTGTTTTTGTGCACGATTTTTCGTGTATAACGCCATCTCAAGTCGCTTTGGTATTTGAGTTATTGTCATGTTACAAGGGTGGTCGAGTGAAAGCGAGTGTTATCTCGGTTTTGTAACTTTTGAATGACATTTTGTCGCTACCGCCATAAATCAACCGTGATTTAGTACCTGTAATAAAGCTTGATCCACAACAGCAACATCCTAAATTTTATAATTATTCAACTATGAATATTTTATTCTTAAGATTGTCTATAAAAAGGATATAAAAATCCTAATCGAGTGTTTATAGACTATCAAATTTAAAGTGCTAAATTTACGACTTTTAGTGCTACAGAAAAATTTGAAGATGGATAAAGAAAATTGTCGCAGAGGATTATCATAATATTGATCTTAAATTAATGTATGTAGAGCAGTTTGACATGGTATCAGTAAATTTCGGTGAGGCAACTGATGTCGTGCTGTCGAGATAGAGCCGTGACCTCGTTGGAGCAGTTTTATTTTTATTTTCCCGTCCAATTTCCTCTCAGGCCGTGTCTAAACTTCATAAATTTCTTAACGACTTCCATGATTTGAGACACTTTCGAAATGGTCACGAATTTTGCACGCTTTTACCAAACTCTACATTCGTACCTACTATTACCTACACAGATTTTTCCGCCGGTCTGCAAACTTTTTTTTTTTGGAGTAATCAAGTATATGACTGAAAGACAGCATATTGTCTTATCAGCATATTATGCTGTAATAAAAAAATACATTTAATAGATCATCCTCTTTTCTATTAATAGGTCCTATACAAAGCTAGCAAGAGTAATTAAGCTATTGGGATTTATTTATCACAACCGACAACTATCAATAATTAAATTAAAATGTAATTAAATTAAAATTATCGAGAAATTTATCTTTACAATACTTGTTCAAACGCATTGACTGGGTATACTAATGAAGAATATGTCCTACCAGTATTAAGCCGCTACTAATACCCTACATAATTATTGGCCATGAAAGAAAATGTCCTGAAAACAAAAAAGTATCTATGGATGCTATTACTTACCAAAACTATTCAAAACCAGCCGCAACACTGAGTGTCATTCGCGACTGCTGACGTTATAAATCATTCTCGAAACGAGTAATTAAAATACTGGTCGACGCCAGAATCAGGCGTTTTGAATTTACGCGTACATGCGACATGCAAAAACTAGCGATATTGCGAATTGCGATAGCAGCGAATTTTAATTCCTTCCGTTATTTTTTTATTTCATCTGCTGCGTATTTTGGTGTCCAAATCAATTTATAGATCAATCTATGAATCGAGTTTCTCTAAAAAATTTCTACCTCAATTCCTTTTTATAGACCTTGTCTAAATTGAAAACAGTACCTATACAGGTGCAACAATTTTCATATTATGCCATGAAACATTGTGTATTAATTGATCAAAAATTGATTTTGCATGCGTGAAATGCGTAATAGTAGCCAAATGGTTCACATAAAGTTTTACGATGTGAAATTATCACAACCCATTTGCATGTACATTTCTCTTAGCGAAATATGTAGTAGCACGCAAAAAGCACGTCGATAGCCTAACGGTAGTTGTAATTGGTAGCAAAACGGTAACATTTTTGAAATTTCACACTGGCCTTAAAAAATTTAGACTCTTCAATTTATTACTAGTATTTTTTGTTCATCGACTCTACTTGGTACAGAAGAATAAAATTGTTTGCCGTTGTTTTTTCGGTTGCTGTCCAAACTTATTTTACCTTCTTACAACTCTTCTTTTAAAACTTCTTATTAAGTCTATTTCTTCTACTAAGATGCCTAATGTCAAGTTTATCTACAGTCAATCCTTTTGTTGTACAATTTAGCGCCATTTCTTTTTTATTTTTCGAAAAACAAAATACCAACTTCAAATTCCCTCACAGTCTCATAACTAACGCCTTTAATGTCAAAATCATCGCTCACCATAAAAAATCTTTTCAAGGGCCCATAATCTGAATGCGCCAATTAAGGTTAGTGTAACGGGTGCATTAAAGATTGTACTGGCGGGCCCGGTCGTAACTTGCTCGTAAAAGTTGAGTTAATGGCCCAACAGAGGGGTTTCCCTGCCCTTGGAATCTCATACATTTGAGATACTCGACTTTACCCAATGTAAATCTAACTGTTTTGGTTTTTGTTGCAATGATTTTTTATCTTAATTAGGTGTTTGTTTGAGGTGTTAAATTTTTTTTATTGCCTACCTTAGGGCTGAATTACGGTTAATAATGCACAAGAGTAAATAAAAGTAGCATAACGTAATGTGAACGTTTCGTAACGCATTTACCTATAGAGTAGGTAAGGTAAATGGAGTTATATAGCTGTAGGTAAATTAATTCGTATTTATGTTACGAGTATAATGATAATTACTAAGAAATATCATCAGCACCTAAGCATATTGTAGTACCTACCTTGTGAACAAGAAATAATATTGTTAATAACAATTTTACCCATTAAATTTACTGTATTATGTATATGAAAGTGCATAACAAAATTGTTGTTGTTGTTTTCTTATTGTCAATTTCTGTGTTGTGATGTTCTACAAATAAATATTTCTTATTTCTTAAATTTAATTCAGCCTGCAATATTTTAGCCAAGTGGGGTCGATTCTTAAGAAAGTACTTCAGTTCGATTGATCCTAACCAAGATTCGAATCTGAAATGTCCGAAATGAGAAACAAAACTTTACTACTAGAACGTGTGTCATTCCAGTTCGATTTCATTTTGGTGATTTATTTTTAATCCATCACTTTTTCAATTCTATTAAAAAGTACTACATCAAACAAACCCTACCTCGGTTTTGTAGCCTTGTGAACATTTGGAAATATTTGACTACAAGTTTTTATTTATGAAACACTTTTATTGCGTGACCCTAGTCAGTACCTACTATAAACTTTGTTTAACATAATGTTAGTAGGTAAAGTACTTATACATACTTAGATATGCGTACAATCGTAATTCAACTTTAGTACCTACTTACATTTTTAATTAAATTGATATGACGACATTTATTAACACATTAATTAGAATTATTTTTATAGTTTCAATAAGCCAAAGTAAGACCAGTGGGCTATATCATTTTACAGCAGGACATAAAATTATTTACGGTCAATCTGATTGAGATTATTCAATTTGTTGGGACTCACGAATATTTTAATTACTATAATAAAACATGCGAATTTTTATAGTCCGCTTTGTGGAACATGCTTTTACCTATAAATTAGACATTCTAGTCGTAAAATAGTATGAATGTTGACCAACGAAACGCAACAACGTATAACGTAGACGTTTATGAACTATAAAAAGAACATAAAGTTTGGTGGGTTACGATTTTTTTTGCTTAACTATGCTTATGGCTTGTTGTTGCCCATCTTACATCCATTGACATTTCAGTTAACGACGTTTTTGTATGGATATCGTTTAGAATTTAAATCTTTCGTCTTTATTTTATGCTGATTTATTTAGAAACGATTCCACTGTTCTTTCGAATAAGATTGCATAAATTGGCCCCGATTTCAGCAGTATCATTTAAAATCTAAAAAATATAAATAGCGGTATTTCTTGTAAAAGATGAGAGATAAGACAATTTATACTTAGGGCCTTGAATTAATTACTAAAACCTAATTAAGGGTGATCTAGTATTGTCCATTTTGTTGCTGTTTTGAAGCTATCAATTTTGTAAGCTATAAAAACTAAAAATAACTTTACCGTAGAGTGCCGTAGATATTATTACCAACTTTTGGGCACCGTATTTTTGAATAGACCAAGTAAATATCTTTTAATAATAAGCTCTACCTTTTAACTTATACCGGATCTTACCGAATAGAAGTTAGGTTCTTTTATTAACCTTATCACTAATAGCCTAATAGCGAATTCTGGTCACACCGAATCGGATCGGGGGTTATTTCGTAGGCGTTAAATCCACTAATACATTTCGGGTGGCGAGTGCGCACGGAAATCAGGACGGTGGCTTCCCTGAATAGCAAGCAGGCGCTCGTTCCAGCGAAAATGTTCTATACGAGTACACACACACTTCAGAGTTTCGATAAGTTTTTGAATTTCGAATAGCTTTCGGGTAGATGAAGACAAGTTTATTTTATTTTAATCAAAGTTTATTTTTCTGTACCTATCTTCATAAAAGCTGTTGGTTCCACCTAGAACGCATCTCGGTAGTAGTTATTTTCTTTTTAAAATGGAATTTTACGCATAATTGACGTATGATTGACTCAATCTTCACAGGGCTTGCGTATTCTATGTATTATGTTTATAAATAGTTACTATGTAATGTCTTAATATTTTTAAAGGTTCATTCAATATTTGAAAAATATAATATTATAGTTTAAATTTTATTCATAACTATGCTTAGCTTAGAGTAAAAATTACAAAATCTTCGTTTTTTATTTGCCGTCGTTGGTCACGCATAGTCGGTCGGTCATTTCAAAGGTCTAATTTTGATAGAAAACCACAATTATGTTAAAATGGATTACTGAGGGGGCCACCTAATATCAAATGCAATTTTGTATATTGTTTCTACATAGTACAAGGTGTAGGCGGGGCAAACACACACGCACTCGGATATTGCGTACAGTTTAGTAATGGCAGCAAAAAACTCCATGAAAAATGTATTAAGAAATTAATGGACTATTACATTTTACATAAGGTCTGTTTTTTATTAACAGACTTTACACTTTTCGATGAAATTGAAAATTAATACAAGCGAATTATTTTTTTGTATAATTAATTGCTGAGTTGAAGTTTAAAAAAAACTTTTAATTAAATGTAATACCTAGTGATATATTTTTATGACTTGGAAAACATCATCCCAGCACACACAAAAATAGGTACAGTACAGTGTACCTTAAAACTGTTAGAGTACCTACTACTTTAAAAAAAAAAAAGAACAAAGGAAGACAATTTTGAAACCACCTGCTTAGCGCCAAAATTGCGAAAGACAATAATACCAGCCTTCATAACAAGTTCGGAAGTGGGCGGGCTTATCTTACAAAACAATCGCCGTCAGTAAACGTACAGGTATTTTTTTTAACTACAATATATTTTGTTCTCCTGCGGCTACGTCTGTGTTTAAAAAAAAGTCTCATGAGATTCCGTGGTACAAAAAGACATACATATTTCCATTTTTTCTAATTCCGGTATTACGTTTATTTTGAACACTTATAATTTCCTTTGTGTATCCGATTCCTACAGACAAAGAGTATATATTTTTAATATTCGGAATTTTAGTAAAATAATATAATTGTACAGAAGCCAGCACATGCGGCTGGACACTCGCACTACAAATTTCACCCCTACCGCTACGGAACACGGGCGCTTAGTATCTTTTTTAGCTTTTAACTTCTTTTTTTCTTTAGTTTCCTTTATTTTTACTCTACAGTCTGCAGTACCTATTGGTTTTAAAAATACCTGTAAAGCTTAGCGCACACTTTCTACAGCCTAAAGACGGCTGTACACTGGCGGCGTCCTGTTTCCCGCCCTCACTTCCTTGCCCGCTATCCGATAGCGACTCGAGGGTTACTCGACGCTTAGCTGCCTGCAACTAACACCCGACCAACTTAACTTGACGTCTTGAATCCAAAACACTTGAAACTCGCTAGGTGTCCACCTTATTTAGTCATTTGCAACTAGTTATTTGTAGAATAAACTGATCAGACTCCTGGTGTTAGTTGAGCCTCAAATTACTATGTTTTGCACGTTCAAGTTGGTGCAATGAGATCGTATTAGAGCCTGATCGTCAACCTGTTCCTTATTTCTTTTTCAGACTATTATAGCCAGGAGTAAGAAGCACTCATTACGAAAAAAGTCCATAAAAGATCAATGTCAGCCTGTTGTTGAAGTTATTTACCTAGACATACGCGGATTTCTGTTAGTTAAAAAAATATCGGGTATTTCCTGATACCAAGTCTTAGTACATTAATATTAAAAGAAAATTTACGTTTCTCTTACACCGAATTAAGTTTATCACACGGGAAAGTACAAATTAATAGACTACAAACAACAACTAATTAACAAATTAATATTAAAAGCTATTCAACTTATCTCAAGACCACGCTACTCATTAATAATTTCTAGAATGCCACACAAGTTGCATTTCATCATTGTACAATCCGCTCAACTCGTACATTAGTCACTACACTCCCACCTAAGCAGCCAATTTCAAGAGGCTATCCTAGTAAATTGCCTCCCATTTCTTTTGGGTGCTACTCAAATCCAGAGTCATTATTTCAAAAGAAACATACGGTGAATAGCAAATACGAGACGTAGACGTGGACGTAGTCGGTAAGTTTTGGGGGTTTATTGTACAAGGGTATTCTTATATAGACACAGGCAGTTTTGGGGGGGAAATCCAGTAGCAGCACTGGTAGCGATGACATAACTTTAGAAAAAGACCAACTTTGATTGTTTAGTTTCGTACTAGCCTGTACCAAACATTTCCGAGCAGTTAAATTGCTTTTCTTTCTAATTTTCTAACTTTCAAGAAAGTTTTTTTAACAGAACCAAACGAAAAGTTGGTGGTCGTTATTTTGACTTCTATTAGGTTAAGTATCTATTCTTCAGTCAGGGATATCTTATCCTATCTGCTTGTCCAGCAGGTAGTGGTATGGTATACGGGTATGCGACCCCGGCTTCCCGAGCTATTACTGACTTAACCTCATCCTTCCGAGTCAGTAGTATCCCCAAGTCCTTTACTCCTTACGCAATCGTATTTTTCCTCTTCTACATATCCCTCCTATCCCATCCTATATTCCTTCCTTTCCGCCAATCTAAGGTCAGCCGTGCCGATGGATGCGTGGCTAGGGGCGAGCTTAGTCGTTAGCGTGCCGAATGTCCTGGGGCTGGTGACCCCAGATCAAGGCTACCTTGTCCTGGCATGCGGGGCTCTGCTGGGATTGACAAAGTAATTCCCTTGCTACTCGTGGGAACGCAATGATTTCAAAACAACAAACAAATCAAAATGGCGGCGGTGTGATTCGCAACATGCCACGTCTCGTTTCCGGCGGGAGCGAAAAGCGGGCTACAGAGAGCCGCTTTGCTACGTTGAACGTAAGAGGTGGAATGAATGATAAAATAGATGAAGTTTACCAGATGATGAATAAAAGAAAGATTGATATTCTTTGTGTGAATGAAACGAAGCGAAAGGGATGTGACACCACGAAATCACCTTACGTGGCATATTGGTCTGGGGTACCCAAGTCTGACAGAGGTAGCAAAGGAGTCGGTGTTATTTTGTCTGCGCGAATGGCTGAATGTGTGAGTGAATATGAATGTGTGAGCCCTAGACTCGTCTGGGTTAGGCTGAAGGTCGGACTGGCCCGGATTTTTGTCCTTGGTGTCTATGCACCAACGGATATAGGTTCGAGTGGATCCACAAAAGACAAAAAGGAACGGGAGGAGTTTTGGGATAGTGTGCGAGACGTACTTAAGAATTGCAAAGATAATGAAAGAATCATATTGTTAGGTGATTTTAATGGATGGGTGGGTGTGAAGCGCGATGGGTATGAAAGAGTGCTTGGCGCGTTTGGTGATGAAAAAGTTAATGAGAATGGAAAAAATCTTCTTGAAATATGTCTGGAGTGGAATCTTGTTGTGACAAATACAATGTTTGCTCATAAAAAGATACATATGTATACAAGAGAGGAAGGAAATGTAAGAAGCATGATTGATTTTGTGATTGTGGATGAAAGACTGAAAAAGCAGGTGATGGATACTAGGGCATATCGTGGTGTTGGCATTGACACAGATCACTTCCTGGTGATATCCCGAGTAAGTGGTCTTTTTAAGAAATGGCGGCACAAGGTATGCAAACCCGTGAATGTTTTGGAACGTGTAAAAGTTGAAAGTCTGCAAGAGGAGGAAGTAAAAGAAGAATATTTAGACAAATTGAGGGAAAATTTTGCTAGTTTGGATGAATTAAGCGAGATAGAGGATTTGTGGGAGTCGTTTAAGAAAGGGATTTTGAAAGTCGCCATTGAAGTGTGTGGAGTTACTAAAAGAAGAAAAGGAAAAAAGCAGAAAAATGCCTGGATGGATAAAGACGTGCAAAATGTTGTGAACGAAAAGAAGAAAGCGTGGTTAGATTGGTTAGCTACCAAAGCTAATCATAGAGTACAGAAGGCGACAAGTGAGGATGTGCAAGAGGCAAGAAAGAGTTATAAAAGACTGAAAGTGCTAGTGAAAGAAGCTGTTAATAAAAAGAAAGAGGAATGGAAGGATGAATTTGATAGAAGGCTTTCTGAAAATTTCCGCTCCAATATTAAAGTGTTCTGGAAATGCATTAGGACAGCCCGCGGAAAGGCTGAGAACACTGAGTTACATCACATAAAAAGCCAGGATGGAAGTATTATAAAAGGAGAAGAATGTGTGTTAAAGAGATGGAAGGAGTATTTTGAAAGTTTATTTGAAAGAGAGGATGCACAGGTGCGAGGTCCAGAGCTTGATCAGGACCTTAACATTAGTGATGCTGAAAGTGATATAAGTATGGATGAAATTGTGAAAGCGTTGAAAAGTATGAAATTAGGTAAGGCTGCAGGATATGATAGGATTTCCGTTGAGATGCTAAAGGCTGGGCAGGGAGTGGTTGCGAGTCAGTTGTACCGCCTTTTCAACTTGTGTTGGAGGAACGGCCGAGTGCCAGGAGACTGGTGTAAGGCTGTAATCGTACCGTTGTACAAAGGAAAAGGGTCACAATATGATTGTAAAAATTTCCGCGGAATAAGCCTCCTCAGCGTTGTTGGAAAACTGTATGCGAAAGTATTGATTGAGAGAGTCATGAAAGAAACGGATAGGAAGGTATGGGATGTGCAAGCGGGATTTAGAAGGGGAATGGGATGTACAGATCAGGTCTTTTCCTTGCGTTGCATAGCGGAAAAGTTCTTGGCTAAAAGCCAGAAAGTTTATTGCGCGTTCGTCGATTTGGAAAAGGCCTACGATAGAGTGGTGAGGAATGAATTGTGGTCAGCATTATCATGGCATGGTGTTAGCGATGATCTTATACGAGCACTGCAATCTCTTTACAAGAATTCTAGTGCTTGTGTAAGAATCAATGGGGCGTACACTGACTGGTTTGGCATCGAAAAGGGTGTTAGACAGGGATGTGTAGCGTCACCGTGGCTATTCAACTTGTTCATGAATACATGCTTGATGGATCTGAAAGAGAGTGATTGTGGATTAAGAATGAATGAGTTACTAGTCAAATGTCTTCTCTACGCTGATGATCAAGTGCTACTTGCATCCTCGGCTCAAGAGTTGCAGGTGATGGTAACTAGCCTAAATGAAGCATTGGAAAGAAAAGGAATGAAAGTGAATGTAAGTAAGACGAAAGTATTGGTGTTTGAAAGAGAGGAAAATGTGACCGAGTGTGATATTAGGATAAAGGATGAACAATTACAGCAAGTGAATGAGTTCGTATATTTGGGATCGTTGTTTACTAGGGATGGAAAACATGAAAGTGACATTGAAAGGAGAGTGAATGCTGGTAATATGGTGAACGGGGCGCTGTGCGCCTTTATGAACAGTCAGAAGGTGTCTAAAAAGGCACGTCTGGCTGTTCATAGGGGGGTACTGCTTCCGACTCTAATGTATGGAAGCGAAAGCTGGGTATGGCAGAAAAAACATGAAAGTAGAATATGTGCTGTAGAAATGAGAGCATTGAGAGGTATGATTGGCGTTAAATTGTGTGATAGGATTAGGAACAGTGTGATAAGGGAGAAATGTGGAGTAAAAGAAGATGTTGTGACGAGAATTAAGAAAGGGATGCTAAATTGGTTTGGTCACGTGGAGAGAATGAGTGAAGAGAGATTGACTAAACAGATTTATAAGGCGAGAGTGGAAGGAAGCGTTGGAAGGGGTAGACCAAGACGAACGTTCCAAAACCAAATCGGGGACGTTCTGAAAAAAGGTCGGGTCAAGAGTACTCTAAACCGACGAGCATGTATGAGGAGATTAATGAGTGTGGATGAAGCGAAAGAAGTATGTTTGGATCGTAGCAAGTGGAAGGAAGTGGTCTCTGCCTACCCCTCCGGGAAAGAGGCGTGAGTTTATGTATGTATGTATGTATGTATGTATCTATTCTTGTAATTTAGTCTTACTTCTTATAAAACAAAAAAATTAAAAACTACAATTTTGCAATAAATAGTAGTCAAATGCGGGAATTTTGTCCAGCAGTGGAAGACTTTTTGTTGAAACGGTGATGATCCAAATCTAGCCTTACCTATTCCAACCCATCATGCCGTACATAACTTCAGCTGTTTTATAGTTCCAATTTCATCATAACCGCCAATAGTCGTACAATTGTCCTTCTCTGTCGCTCCCTCAACAGACAGTAGACATGACACAGTGTATAAATAGAGTGCTTTAAGTGCCAAAGACGCCGCCGGACCCTTCGTTGAAGATAACATCGCATTAGGGCACAAACTGCTTGCTACCGGTTTTTGTCAACGCTAATATTATGAGCTTTAGACTTTTTATGAGTAAGTGTTTAGTTAGATTGGTTTGTCCTCAAATTATGAAGTTTACATTCATAAAAACGTTTTTTAAAAACTATGACTAATTAAAACTAGAATTAAAGTTGCAGTCGACAGTCGAGACGAGAGTAAAGAATAAAATGTGCTATTAATATGCAATTGCAGCAGGGGCAGGGCCTACATTTGTACAATTGCAAGTAGGAACTAAATTTTTTAAATTGCCATAGAACTATGCCATACGCATGTTTATAATAAGTTTATAATATTATCAGTTTTTGACATTTCATAATAGCCTGTAAGGGCAAATAAAAATCCTTGAAAATCCAGATAAAATTATTTTAAGATATGCTTTGTTTCAATCTCACTTAAAACGTTACTTATAAGGAAGAACGAAATTAAAAATTGCGTCATTGTTTTATTTCATTAATAAACAAAGAAACTACTCCGAATGCCAACAGTTCGATCCAATCAAAACTTCTCACAAACAGACAAGTTTATCTAACTTGGTCAATTCAAACTCGAATCTGAATCTGACCCACTCATTTAATACAACATTGACATTGTTCATAATAATACCGAGAATATTTTAATTAACCCAGATCAAGTGTACTTCTTTAAGATTGTGGGAACATTTGACACCACCAAATAACCATATATCATAGAATAAGGGCGTTCGTAGACGAGTATTCATTAAAAACAGATGCCTAAAGCAATTATGCTGTAGATATACTTAATACTTACTGGTAGTTATCTACTGTAAATGCGTGCGTTTGTTACTTGATAGCTTATCTTGGATTTGAGCTACGGTTGCTTGTTTAGCTGCTTCTTAAGTTGTTTAGATAAAAATTTAAATAATTTTTAAGCTTAAAATTTTCAATGGTGTACGATTAAAAAAAAACAATTTTTGTTACTTCTTTGCCTGGACTAAAGAAAGGCTTTGCCCAGCGGTGGTACACAAAATAAGCTATTAAACAAAAATTTCTTTTATGATTTTTAATCAGTAACTCTGAAAAAAATATTAATTAATATTTTTATTTTAAAACATGGCTTCCAAATCTAACGATATCTTTTTTTTTCAGGTACATACCAGTTGCATGATACTTACATCATTGCGTCAGCTAACACGAAATTAGGTTTGTATTAACAAAATTGTCTATAACTTACAAAGAAGAGGAAATCGTCAAACACTTCTTTTATTAAACTTGACAGCACTCACCGTGAGACTCGGCTCCAAAAGGAAATTATAGAAAACTCTTATAATACGATTTTGTACAACTGCGCGAAATCCCTTGTGCAATGCGTTTCTCACAAAATGTTTTTAGAAACAAACTGCATCGAGAAAAAGCGTTGAACTTTTACACAAAAGCTCTCAGGTAAGACATACCGTGTAATAGGTAGTGCTGTTTATAGAATAGGAGAGACTTATCCGTATGGGATGGAGATAGGAAAAAACCATAGGCAAGAAAGAGACAGGTGTATGCAACTCGCTTGCTCCCCTGCAAAGCTTAGCGCTCAGCTGTCTGCCCCGAGCGGTGATGTTTGAAACACAGGACAGGCGGAGCTTAGCTACAAATCACTCAATGTCACATTTTGACATTTGAGATATTAGGTCTTTTTTTCTATAACGCCGCCACCTCTCGCGTTTCTCCGCACTTTTGTACATACCTACATTTTTGTTAGACTGAGAGAGAAGCAACTTTCACCCTAATTAAAGTAAAACTACACCTAATCAAATAAAAATGTTTTGACTACTAATTTTAAAAGTGATACCAATAAAATACTTTTTTGGAACTGGCCATAAAGAATTCATACGGCTCGTCACAACTGCTATAAAGTTTACGACTTGCGTTACATTGTTGACGCTCAATTTGAAATTCGAACGCAACGGTATAAAATACGTTTGAAAAATTCTTTGGGAGTTGTTAGTAGAACCAGATGGCTGGTTTGGGAGTTTTATAAGGGTCTTGTAAACGTGGTCATGGTTCAAGGAAGTGCCCTCAAATTGTCTAAATGAGCTCATAAAAGTCCCGCCGAGCAGAGTGACGACTCAATACGGACGGGTCGAGGTAATCATATTTTTACAGCCCACATAAATTACTTGTAGAACAAAGCGGGCCATAGTGAATTGGGCTGATGCGCACAGATGACCACACTTTTATTTTGATAATAATGACTTTATTTTGAAAAAAGGAAACGATGCCTTCTTTGATACAGTGCAAATCAAATCAACTTTTTAGTCAATAGAAGTACGTAATGGATATTATATACGATGTTCTAACTGACCTTTTTATATTTTATCTACCACTAAAAATACGTCGATTTGGCGACATAAGATTATGACAATGAAAACATAATTGCAAACTTCTTGGCACATTCTTAGTGAATCTCTAAATCATTTTTATTTTGTTCTCTTATATCAAAATCTTTAAGTTCTAAAACAATTGCAATATTGAAGAAATTTTAAGTTGTGAACATAATCACCCAGTTTTGTCTCGCTTGTCTCGCTAAACCATAAATCATTAAACCACATTTTGAAAACAAAAAAATGGCGACCAAATGTGTAACAGCTAACAATGTTTAGTCGAACATTACGCAAAATGTCTAAACAGGCAGTTTTGTGCAAGGGAACAATGGTCGTTTTGTTTGAATAATTAATTGTTGGGCCAAACCCGAACTAAACCTTCGACCACATGATCCCCAACTTAACGGGACCAGGACGGGACTCAACGGGAATAGTTTTAGTCAAAGGACAGACCAAATCCTCTCCATTGATGATCTTACGAACATTGACCAAAACTTTTGTTACAAAATTACTACCGGTTACAAACCTTAGTATATAAGACTAGCTTTATAGACTAGGTGTTTAAAATAGGGTTACGTCAAATATTTTTATGTAATTTTCTACTTTTTATCCTTTTATGTCATGTCCTATATGACAAAACAAGAAATTTAGTATACCTATATATTTAAATGCAATAATTTTCAAGTAAGTACTGTTAATTAATAAAAAAAATACTTTTATTTTTCATAAATTTTTAAAACGTAGTGGTTGGAATCTTCAGTTTCCCATTGTTTAGAAAAAAAGTGATCTTTTAAATATATCCAGTCAAAATAAGTATAATCTAAGTCTTACAGAGTTTCTTATTAAATTTAATTAGGCTGAGACTAGACGTGTGCTGTCTGACGAAGGTTTTCTAATATAGTCGCCCCCCGGTGAGCCGTGATGGATGACCAGGTATTGAACCCCGATACTTCGATAGCACCTGCGGACACGCGAGGATTACTGGATGTGTGCTTAATTTGATAAGGATGAAGAACCCCACTGGAGGTCTTAGTCTTCAGTAAGCTTGTTTGTTTTTCTTGTGGGTGGCAGGCAGGCTTATGGGAGTCAAAGCTGGCGCCCGTTGGAAGAATATTAAGTTAATTGGTTTAAATATTAGTAGTCAGTCTTTCCATGACAATGGTGCATGCAACTGCACTGAAATATTGGGCACTCACACAAAACAA
Organism: Teleiodes luculella; assembly: GCA_948473455.1. Classification (NCBI taxonomy): domain Eukaryota; kingdom Metazoa; phylum Arthropoda; class Insecta; order Lepidoptera; family Gelechiidae; genus Teleiodes; species Teleiodes luculella. Next base: position 5,399,985 of record OX419592.1, on the reverse strand, counting down.
ATGCAATGGTAATCCCGTTTTAATTCATAATCCGTTATGAAAACAACCGTAAGAGCTACAAAAAGTTTTAGGTTTAAAATTTCACTTATGCAACACTAACTTCTTCTTATCATTCTTCAGAGAAGAAAAAGAAAATCCAACTAAAACAATGTTAAAAATTTGTGCTATATCACTAATGTCCTAAAAAATAAATAAGCTGTAGGTACATAAAGGACGGATCATATACAAATCTACATAAGTGATGAAATTACTTACAATTAGATGTTGCATTCATAGATACATACAGTAGCCAGCAAGTGAGATTGTATTAGGAGCGTCCGTATTCTGTACCGCTAGTGGTGAATTTCGTAGTGCGAGTAGAGTCGTAATATGCTGGCTTCTGTATGACAGATTTTTTTTTTCTTACGTGGTGATGCAGTAGTTGTATGGGGAGAAAAATGCCTACACGTGCATATTTTATATCCATCTGTGGACATTCAGGTAACAAAGTTGGGGATGTCATCCATCGTACTGTTGTGCTTATTGCATGAGGATTAGAGTTATTGACATCCCTTGGGATTGACAGTCACGTAACTATTGCTAAGTTGCTAAATTGATTTGGTAGGAACCAAAAGAGGGTGATGCTAGGGTGATATAACTACATTTAGAATCGAGTTTGATAGATGTCCATCGTTTTACTATTTAGGTATTTTTTGTCAAAGTTTATTTTAAATATATCGTTAGCATACCTAAGTACAGTTACTATAGTTATGTAAGAACCCATGCTGGTCGATCTTAATCGGTCGTGAAAGTAAAGAAACCCAAAGCCCAAACGGTCTAGAAAATTCTGACAGCAGGTGCATTAACCTGCCTACTCCAACACACTCGGCCAGCATGGTAGAGTGTGGCCAAAAACCTTCTTACCTGATACTATCGACAGATACCTACCCAATCATTATAGCAGTGTGCACATAAAAAAAACGAAACTGATATTCTGGTTAGGAAATCAACAAAAAAACCAAAATCCACATGTTCTTTAAAATAATAAATCTTCATAAACTCAGTTTCTTAAACGGACCAAAAAGTTGCATTCACTTTGCATTTAACTTATTTGGTACACAATATTTTGCGGTCAGATAGAGTTAACGTGCTGTGGTCACACCTACTTACCCCGGTAGTTTACTTTTATGGTGCCCAATTATAATAATGGTTGATGGACACATAGATATCAGGCGCTTATGCAAATAGCGGCAATAATTCGGGATCATTATGGGAATTACTCCGCAATTTCCATATGAGCTCTTTTATTAGACTCGGTAGAGCAATGAGTACTCTTTTCCCGATAATTAAATTTTAAATACAAGGCTTGCTTTACTATTATAAATGCAATCTACGTTATTTCGTAACTAGAGTAACAATCGTCATCAAAGTTCTTAGTAGCACGCAATTTTCTTTCCAGAAAAATACACTTATTTTCAGTACAATATGTTTCAGTACGAGTATAACGTAATTTTATAAAATACGTATACATTTACTACGTTATTTTTTGTAACGTTTACAAAGTGTTTATCTTCTTTACTTTTCATTAAAAAGCAGTTTGCATAAAGATAAACAATCCGACATCTTTCGACCGGGTAGCGTCAGCACGCTAGTGTTTGTAAGACTGGTTTTAATTTAAAAGCTCAGTGTGGAAAACAAGCTGATAATCGCGTATGGTCGGCAGCGGCGTGTTCTTGGAAAAACAGAAGAGATTACTCATCCTCTCGAACTCTATCTGAGGATTCCTTGAAGCGCACCACCGCGCCGCTGGGCAGGTAGCGTCAGCAGAAATACATTCAAAATTAGCCCTAAATTTAAAGCTGTTTCACGCTTTATTATTTCAAGGTGGAAAAAAATTTACATCTCCAAATAGAACATAAGTAAATATTTTTTATTTAATTATTTCCATGTAATAGCCTATCTATTCTGAGAAATTTCTAACCTAGGTTATAAAATTACTAGATTAAATTTTTATACTGGCACGCTATTTATGTTTCTATGTTGAAAATTGGGCGAGCTTTTTGAACGCCGCGCCGTCCTAATTAAAATGTTTTCAAAATTATTGTCATTGTTGTATTTGTTAAGATAAACTAAAATTTCCTTTTAAATTGTATTATAATAGCAACAACCAACTGCTTTTACTATGTGAAAATAATAAAATTGTGCAACAACCGTAATAGCAATTCGTATAATCATTTTTCAAAGTATGTCATAAAATCGTTTAACACACACTAACAAACAACACATTACCACCACATGTTTAAAGCAAAAAAAATACAAAAACGCATTTCTATGGCGTCAGTACCCACCCCTAGCGAGACGAGAGAGTGTAAGACGGAGTACGGAGAAAGTTTGAGTGACGTACCCCCGCCCAACCCCCCTCCCCGTCGAGGATTTACGGCGCCATATTGGATTGGGACAAGATGACACAGGCCCGGATAATTTGGGCAACGGTATCACGTGACGGCCCGAACTGTGGAACGGCACTTTAATTATGATATTCGGAGTTTATTCCGCAAGTTCGAATGTTAAATGTAGTTCAGTATTAGCTCGTTTGTTGTTGTTTGAGCTTTGAGGTTGCCAGTTTGATGTGGAGTTTTGTTTGAGTGTTTACAAACTTGTTAATTAGAAAAATCTGATCGGATTTCGTTTTTTGAATATTTACGTACACAAGTTTCCGAAATAATAATAATCATTGCAAGTCGCAACTGTGTTTCAAAGCTTGATGGAAGTATAACATAGAAAAAAAAATTGTAATCGAGAAAACATTTTTTATATTTGTTTACTATTTTATTTATTTATTAATAATTTCCAACTACACTTACAGATGATCCAAAACATGTAGAGGTTAACTTAATCTTTAGTACATAGAAAAATGACGACAAAATAATTAATAATAAAAATTAATAAGTAGGTTACTTACAAACTAACTTAAATAAATAGGAATCTTCATCGTTTTGTATTTATAGGTACATTTGATTTACGTACATTATTTTGGAAAAGTTAATCATTATAACAGAAATATATAATAGAAAATTTGAAAAGTGTCCTTCAATAATACATATTTCAAACAAAACATATGCCTAACTGCATCCCAGTCCTAGAATCTACCTTTAGTGCGCGGGCGCAAGCTTGGCACGCTCCGCGCATGCGTGTTGCGTGTCGGGGCTTCAGCCGCGCGCGAACGCATGCAGCCGTAGTTATTTATTGCATTGGCAATCTGACTGAGAATGGCAGAGAGTAAATAAATACGTCTAATAATTTTATTCTGAATATTTTATTTGCGGTTTTTGGAAAGATGATACTGTTATGGAGTAAGTTATTTAATGATTACGCGCGACGTGGTAAGTTAAGTAATGGTATTTTTTAGGCAATTTTAAAATACATATGTGTATATTAGGTATATATTATCTTCTTCCTCGTTCCCTCAATGCTGAGGATCGCGACCACGTACAACCAGTCTCCATTGGGTGCGTTCATATGCGCAGTGGACTGCACGATGGATGCTGCCGCCAACTTCTCTCTTCACTGTGTCGGACCACTTTGTAGGCGCCCTACCCTGAGCACGTCTGCCTTCCATTTTACCCAATATAATCTGCTTTTCCAGACTGTGCTTAGATGACCGCATAATATGTCCGAAAAAGCTGAGGGTTCTCTGTCGGCAGATTGTTGAAAGCCGTGTGGTGATTTTAAGCTCACTTAGTATGGACTCATTGGTTCTCATCGCAGTCCAAGGTATGCGCAGCAATCTGCGCCAGCACCACATCTCAAAGGCATCTATTCTACTGCTATCGCGGCTTTTAACAGTCCAAGTCTCGGCGCCATACAAAAATACCGAAAGCACCAAAGCTCTAACCAAACGCACTTTCGTTGCACGCCGAATACCTCTGTTCCTCCATATCTTATCGAGATTAGTCATGGCACTTTTAGCCATCCCGGCCCTGCGGCGAATTTCTTTGGTGCAGCTACCGTCTTCAGATATCAGCGACCCAAGATACACAAACTCTCTGACTTTTTCATAACTGCTGAGCGCGTCGGTTACTGGGAGTACTTGTGCTCTGTCCACCACCATTATTTTTGTCTTTGAATGGTTGATCTTAAGACCGAGTTTGGCACTTTCTACTTCAACTTTCTTCAGAAGAGTTTCCATTTCCAGGTATATATTATAGCCCCCCTAAAAGAGGCCACCTAACAAACATCTATAAAAATCTTTATCTCGTAGTGGATGATAGATACTTGTATCATTGTATAGTATTTTCGTCGAAATTCTTTCCGCATAACTTGACTGAACAAATTACTTTCCTCAAAACACAAACAATACGCAAACATCTACTCAACTGTTAATTACACTAATGACCTTTGAAAAGAACGCCCTTACACTGCTCGGGTGTAATTTCCCGAGGCGCTAAGGCGCTGACGTCATAATCCGGCTCGCAACTCGCAAGGCCATCACATCACCGAACTGCTAGACACCGCTCACCAGCCAGGGTGCGAATGCTGCAAAAACACAAATCTCGTTAAGATGACAATTTATGGCTTGTTTTTGCTAAATGAAAATAGTCGCGGCCCGTGAACCGAGCAGACCTTTTTTGATTTTCTTAATGGAATCTTTCCGCTCGGGATTTGTGTCGAGCGAAGCGTTAAGCTCTTCCTCTTACTCACAATACCCCATAGTTCCAGATTCGTATAAGTGGTATAAGCCTATTTCCTTTTTTGCCTTTTTACCGCCCCTACAATTTCTTGGCTACCACTCAGTTTTCCTTATTAATTATTCGAAGACATAAAAAGTCAATATATTTGCTAGTCATAAAATTGATGGGCAAGTACATAATTAAGTCCATCCTTCGTTCTGGACAATAAACCCCCTGTGACGTTGATACAAACTTTCTTTGTAGTAAAGCAACCAGGCGGAAGCATTTCATGATTTATGACAAAGCAAAATTTTATTTCCATTTCTCTTCGTACGCTTTTTGTTATTATTTTACCACAATTCCTCGCAGCTTTTCAGTGAAAAAAAGTCACCGTGGAAAGTCGCTTTCGCTTAGTGGAAATGGAAGAGAAATAAAAGAGTGGAGCGAAGCGGTGGCATATGTGCTGGGAAACTTTACCGTTATGACTACTGGCCGGACAACGGCGCGTTCACGGGTTTCATAATACCTACTTCGGTAGCTACATTTTCTATTATATTTGATCTATATTTATGTAGGCAATAAAAAATCACTCTTGAAAATTTAAAACTCACCATATTCTAAGAAAATTCCAATAACAAAAACATAAGTGAATATCAAACTACGTAATACAAAATTTTAGTAGTTAATGGATATGCAACAAAAGGAAATTTAGGCATTTTCTGTAGCAAGGATTTTCTTATCTTTCAACTAAATTGTTGAAAAAAAATTCAACTCGGTTTCACCGTAATGATTATACACCGTGCTTTTTTAACCGTCTTACAAACGAAGCCCAATGTATATACCCGTGATATAGAATATCTTGGCATTGTTTTTTTTTTTTTTAAGAAAAAAAATCTAGGATTTTTTCAATAAAATAATCGATCGAGAGATCGAAAAATGTGTTTATCTCATATTTTTCTTTTGTTTTCCCATTATTTACGATTCTCACGCATGCGCAAATTGTTACTAAATTGTAAATATTATGTACAGGTTGATTCAAAAATATTTTGCATTATTTTATTTTACTTCACGGTTTTATTATTTTATTGATAAAAAAAAAATAACATTGCCAATATATTCTATATCACGGGCATATACATTGGGCTTCGTTTGTAAGACGGTTAAAAAAGCACGGTGTATTTCGGATGAAAACAGGTACGGCTAAAACTCTAGGTTTAGTTCAGTATATCCGGCTCAGTCGAGTCCAGCCAGCCCCGGGGAGTTTCGGCGAGGCGAGTACACGCCACTCTTTTTGCCCGGCTTTCCTGTCACGCTTCCCTTTCCGATGTTGCTGTCTCTTTCCCGCCAGCACATAGAAAACTACAGAGCTGCAGAGTTGGAGAAAGTTTGGAAATTGGCTTTAATTTTAGTTCGAATTGAACTTCGGCAGTGTCGTGCGCATCTGGTGTATTTTTGAAAATCGAGATCTATTTTAAATTAGTCGTAATTTTATTTTAAATAGTGAATTCATAGTAATTTAAACATAAACAATAGGAAAACCACACGACAGACTTACTTATTCTTGCAATAATCTATTATCATCTGGTCTAGACATGTGAACTGTTTAGTTATGATGATAAATACGGTATCTATTATCTACCTACTTTTGTAGGGTAAGATTTTTTAGATTTAAATTAGAAAACGAAGATAAAATACAAATAAGGTAGTCTCCTCGGCATACGTTTTCCATTTTCTTGATTCGCTGTTTTGTTGCACCCCGCCGCTCGCCGCGGACACTTTTGGTTAGTTTGCTTTGTTTTTCGTATAATAAATAATAAAGCTCATTCTAGAGCTGTTTTGTAAATACTTTCACAATGGTATAAATGCCATATACTTTACAATATTACTTAGGTACATTTTCCCGAAATACCAAACAAAACGGACGTGCAAAATTAAAACTATGTTTTACCAGTTTGAAAAAATCACTCCATTGTGACCAGAAATTTAATACCTATAACGTGCACATAAAACACTCAAGACTAAATATTTTATATTCATTTTATTTAATCAAATAGTTAGGTATTAAACATTACACACGTCGGTGTTTGCTGTAATAGAATTCCATTAATTTTTTCATAGATTCACCAACGATTCACCTATAGTTTTTAAATGTTTTTTTTTTTTATAAACATGTTACAGAAAGGCATAAATTTTATTCAGCCAACTTATTAACCATAAATAAAAAATTTAGTTACACGACCGTGAAACCGATAACCACAATACATTTGCTTATATTTATGCAGATTATAATACACAGACGCCACGATTTGAGGCATAGCATTTTAATATCCTATTAACCGACATTGATATCGCAAAATCGAACATTGGACTCGATATATCATTAATACAAGGGAGATACTGTCAATAGGTGATGTGATTTTTCATTGATCAATGCCTGGACTTGGCACGCGTCTTTTTATGTGTTTCTGATAAATAAGCCCCATTTAGTAGGGCGATGCCATTCAGTGCCTTGATTTACGATTTAAGCGTATAATTCGCGGATCGAAAACAACTTTTTTAAATTGTCTGATCGATTTGATGAGCCGTTTGTGATAAATGTTTCGATATAGATTGTAACGTAATTTTTTTCCTAGACGTTATTGTTCCTTCTGGGCAAAGGCCTCATATTTTACTATTAAATATTAATCGATCGAAAATGACTAATACAATACAATGCAATACAAAATACTTCATTGACACCAAAAAAACACAAAGCACTAAATACAAAAAAATAATAATAATGAAACAATAAAACAATGGTCATGGTAATAATGATTATAATAAAACTAGGTAGGTAGCTATAATATCATTGTATTCATGTAACAGAGTAGAATTACTTCGAATTCTACTTACTTTTTACAGTGCTCAATTTTTACTCAACAGCTGTTTCTGGCAGACTTGCTAGCTAAATTCTAAAAGCAGATAAAAGATCAAATAACCAATGCAATTTAAATTTAAAAGAATGCAAGTTACCTGGAAGCACAAAATTGGAAAACGGTAACGTTTACGTAAACGTTTATGGGTTGCGATCGCGAAAGAATCAATTTTATTGGTGAAACAAGCCGCGTCGCTGATTTATGTGCTCCGAACGTGGCCCCGCGATAGCGTGTCACCGGCCGCCGAGCGGCTGCGAACACCTCGCGAACAGAACACGATGGAATTTTCTTTTGTGTTTACATTTACCACTCTATGCAAAGATACGTACTAGAGAGTTCTAGAAACTTTTGGCGTATTCTTTTGTGTTTACATTTACAACTTTATGCGAAGATACGTACCTACCTACAAAGAATTCTAGAAACTAAATTCGGTATAACAGAGTTTTTGAAATTGGGATTCCCATTTTCTTTTAGAATAGAATTTTTTGAGACAAAATTTATTTATCTTTTTAATTTCAAGGCTTTTTTTCTTCTTTGAATTCCATGCTTCAGCAATATAAATTATTATTGATTATCACCGAATCTTCAGCAAAGTCATAAATATCATCTTATTCTTTTGGTTGAATATTACTCGAATATATTTTTCTCATTAGTGTTGCGTAGTAAGTAGGGAAGTAGTTTAATGAGTAAGTACAGAGCTGAAAGCTCACAACAGAAAAAAACAAAGTCGGTTGCAATCAACCCCCCAGACGCAACTCGCACAAATCCATAATAAATAACTTCTTACTTGCCCTTCTTGGCTACTTTATTGCTTTTACGCAGGTGCCTCGATTAGATCTAGCCCAATGTGAAAGTGTACAAAAAGGATAAAAACTCCCTATGCAATTTCCGCTTAACTATTTCAATGTCAAAACGGTTCATATTTGCAACTGCAGGTGTGGTATAATCATAAACCAGTAACAAACCAGCAGTTGACGGTAATCTATTCGACAAACACCATTCATAGCCAATTTATCATGTTCGACGACTATTACTATTAATTTGCACGTTTACTAACCAATTTGCTGCATTTTTTAACAATTTGTCATTGTAACCGCTATAACGGACGAAAGCTTGACGTTGAGTTTGCATTGTCTGAGATCGTCGGAGACATAAATTATTGTTTATGTTTAAGAAGTTGCAGTCAGTACGGTAATAATGTTTGCAAAAACGTTTAAATTACCATATTAACTCCAATAGCTTCATTGTCACTTTTGCATCGTTTTTGTCTAACTATGTTTTTTGTCGGACTGCTGCATCAATTGGCTTTTTTATTGATTGGTATGTGCAAGGCAAACAGATTTTTCTTTTTTATGGGTTGGTTAGTATTATAAAATTCAACAAACAACAAACTTCCATTTAAATTTATCTGTGGGAGCTATCAAGTATTGCAGCACTGTTGAGCAGAAATATCTCCAACTAAAGCTGCTGGATCAGAAGGATTAAGGTCACGTAGTGTAGATAATGCTACACAGTGGACACCGCAAATATGCTCTTTTCGTGACTCACAAATATATCTACCGGCTCTACCGCTGTAAGTAAATTGCTAGCAAATATTTGCTTTGTTGTTTAAGTTAAAGACAAGTTTCTTAAAACGAGAGAAATTATTCTGATGGCAACTTAACATGTTCTATATTCGCCGCAGTAAGTAAATTTTGTATGAACTAAAATAAGTTGTCGTCTACTATTCGCATGCCACTTAATGGCGCCCCATTACCAACAGCGGTTCTCTGTAGCACTTCCTCGTCCACAAATCCCACTTCGGTTTCAATTTCTAATGGCACCGCTCCGGCTCCGGACTTTAAATCATGCGCACACGCTGAAAATAAACTGCGATCACTCCTCCGCTGCGCCGTAAATTCACTGCTAATTTACAGCCCTCAATGTTATAAATAAATAAATATTCGTCGCTACACTCCATCCTCTCTTGACACAACGTGCCGCCACTTGTATGGTGCTGTCATAACAGATTCCTCCTCGTAAACTTAATGTATCGTATCTTGCTTCTAGGCTTCTTTAGTCAATTTGTATCTGTACTTTGCTTTACAAGTTCTTCTTTTCGTGCTAAAGGGATGTTAGCGTGTGTAATTTGTTTATAAGCATCATTAAACACGGTGTTAAAATGCTCATGATGATAATATTTCTGTTATGCTTCACTATCAAATCGATTATAAATTATTTGTTACAATTTTAACATGTCTTTTACCTTCATGATGCTTTCGGGGTGTTCTCCATCGCTTTCAATTTCAACTACTGCGCAATCGAAATGGCCAACGGTTTACATTGTAATAAAATGCGGTCATAATTTTCAGCCAGTGCTAGTAGGGAATGAACATTATTGAGTGCCAAGTGGATTGAAAAAGCGGAACAGCCGGTCTGACGCACAGCCGTGCCAGGGATCACTAGTGGGATTGTGGCAGCCATTGTAATACAAATTCCCAGTCGCTGTTGCCATCTGTCTTGTTGCTGAAATTCACAAAACATTAATAGACTCTGAAAAACAAAACTTTACATGTTGGTGTTGATGAGACAACAGGGAAGTAAACAGTCTATTTCGAATCAAGAATGTATTCTATCAATCAAATTTTGAATGATTAGTGGCAGGTAGTTCAAATAAGTAGCATTCATTTGAGCGTATTGTCGTTCTACCAATAGTCGTTTGTCTCGGTCTGACACGTCACACGCCTCTTTTGCATCGTCCAAAGACATCGATCAACGCAACCGAGCGCGTTACAAGTGCTTTTCTTGTCAAAGGGCACAAGAAATATCTGATCCCTGAACTATCAGTGAGCACTTTTCATCAGAATTGATGACACGCATTGTTTTAGACTTGGCACTGTCTTCTATTAGAAACATCCTTCATCTTTACACATTATTTATGTCATATTATAATCGCAGTCGTAGCATTGTTCACTTTTATTATGATTGGGAAATTTTTCAAGCGCATTGGTGATTAACTGACTCACTTCAGGTCCAAGAAGCATGAAGGATCTTGATTCATTATTAACGTTTTATCTTACAGTTTAAAGCAAGTAGTTGTCGTTTGCAAAATAATGTGTGAATTATATTTATCGATAGACGATCTAGGTGTTCCATCCATCTCTATCTCGCGACCGTTTGCCAACGGGCGTGGTTTGCACGCTGCCAACTATGGCGGGCGCGTTAATGTACCGCCGATATGCTCACGCGCAGCTTCATACTTTTTATTGTAGTCTGAACCTAGCCATTAGTTGATTAATGAACTGCCACACACATTGAAAGTTTCAAGAAAAACTGCACGGTAACTAACTTGTCTGTAAACATTTATAGACATTGTTGTTATTTCGAAACAAAATCTGTGTTAAACGTCTCTAGGACTTACATTCCTGTTTAGACTGCAGTAAAAATGTATGGTGGATTTATCAAAATGGACGAACGATGCGTGATCAGGTCACTTTATTCTATTTTATCCAGCTTTCTTGGCAGTTTAAAGATCTATGGCATCTCGAACAGCCTTGCTATCCAGGCGTCTGCTAACAACGAGAAAATTTGAACAAGTATAAGAGCTGAAGTGATAGCTGTTCCTTGATTTGAGATCTCAATTCAATGGGCAGCCAGTACCTTGCTGTCTAAAATTACTATGTATGTTCGAATAGATCGCAGACAGACAACTCGACATCGAACCGTATAGACTAAAAATAATTGCTTTATTTATACAATTTCCGAAGCAGGGAGAAAGCATCTCAAATCAGATACTCCGAATCAAGATCTGTTAACATCCGCACGGGTATACATACGTAATAAGTACCTACATGTAGGTACGTGAGAAGGGCCCGTCATGTTTTATTTATTCGCGGTCGTGGACGAAAGAAACGATATCACTTATAAATTGGACGCAGGATTACATTTACACTTCTTGGCACGCATTTCATTCTTTGTTTACAAAGCAATTATAATACAAAAAAATAATTTTGGTTTATGTATTGTGTGTTCACCGAATTCGTAGGTATTTGTTGAAAGGTGTGCTTTAAAATTGAGAATTGATTTAATATAAGACAGTTGAATATACCCGATTGACTATTCAACCAGAATAATGCTCATATTTGCTTTTATTAATGCGTCGTAACATTGAATGAACGTACATTTCACTGCTTTTATTTCAACCAATTTTCATTATTCGTTAGCGCCTCGGCAAATCTATCTGTTTCCAACTCTAAGGGGCGCTGTGTCCCGAAGATACGGTAAGCTCTCTCCCTAGAGACTCTCCCAGGTGCAAGTCTACCGCGGACTCGTAATAGAGTCGTGCCGTGAGAGCGGCCGGCACGTTTTTTGCCGACCGTACCCGCCCGAGTATTGAGACGTCTCTGGATGCTGATGTCTTGTTGCCTGTCCGTACTAACTTTCGACATGACGGCGACATTCATTTTTGATGTTTTTTGCCGAAGTCAGCGTGAACGTCTTAAGACACTTCAAACTTTGTAAACGCTATAAATTATGAAAAGTCTTGCTCTGAGACTGGCTGAGTCTACACTTACATCAAAATAGAAAAAATACATATTTATTAATCAGATGTGCATCGGCAACTACATGAGCAAAAACTAGGTGGTGATTTTAAAGTAAGGTATAGAGAGAAACAAAGTTTCAAAACGATTCGCACACCTAAACATCGAAAGAGTATTTTTCATCAAAAGACCTTCGTATCCAGCCAGACAGCTGCAGGAGGATATTAAAAATCCATTCATCACACTAACAGCAAAAAATAAGAATTCAGATTCACACTCGAACACGGCGACGGCGAAATCTGGAGAGACGAGGAGGTATTTTCATCCCCCCTGCCCCCTCTATCTGTCAGGGTGGGGGCGCCTCCCTTTTGACAGGAAATGATTGTCTAATATTAGCTTTGTTATAAGGTTCCTCTTTTGGGATTCGAGCGTACCTTTTAGAAGCTTCACGATGTATTAGGTACGCCTTAAAAAAAATCCAAAATATCGTAGAAATGAATATGAAATTCGCAACGCAAAGAATGTGATAGATCTACTTTAATTTAAAATAAACATTTAATATTAGAATACACTAATGTATGGAAAATCCACGGGTCAACAACCGCTGGCCCGTGAGCTGAAATTTTGTAGACACCCTCTCGATTATCACAATAAAAAAGCGGCGTGTTTTTAAAATAAACTGTAAAGCTTTATTTTGAATGAAATTTATTAGTGCGACGTCTATTTCGACTCGGTTTTCGTCACACGATGAGCAGTTGGGAAGTGGAGCCGGGACTATGAATAGGACGGTTGAGAGATTCTGCCTAACTACGGGTCCTACACTGACAGATTTGTGTATTATAGACGATTTCGTGTCCGGAACACAATTTTTTGTTCGACTAGTTCCCGCTAGAAAGCGTTGACACTAGGATGTGAATTTATGTGACAACAAACAAAAGGTATCATAAAGAACGCATAAATGCCAAGCCTGATGAAAACATTGACAATCGCTCGCTGAATGCGGTCGCAGCGCGAGCCAACATAGAGTGTCTGACCACAATTCGAAATTAAAACAAAAGCGAGACAAAATTAAATGGCCGATTATTCGCGGCGCATCACCGCAAAATATTTTTGTCGATGCGGCAATATAACGTGAAACTCGCATATTGCGCGATCCGCGTTGTAGATAACAGAAATAATGGGGTTCAAAAATGAAATTAATTCCAGGTTGATGATTTCAAATTGAAAAGTCACATCGGCTGGTGCCATAATTCATGGTCCTGAAACGTGTCCGGGCGGCTGTGTCGGACTGCGGCGGCTAGGGCTGCCCAACATGTTTTATTTATTTACGTTTCTCTTTTATATTTACTTGTTTTTGATTTATTTATTTTTAGTAGAGACGCACGTTTCTTATGATTAATCTTCAGTTTGTTATTTTAGTTATATTTTAAAGTTGACTTGTTCCTCCGATTACAGGAAAAATAAGGATTTATTTTATAGGTTACACTGTAGCGCATGGCGTACAAATTAAAACAAAATCTAAGTAATTTGTAAAAATTACGAATTTGAAAATTAGGGCTAATATTTTATTTCGCAGCGTTATTATAATTCTGAAAAACATGACACGTTATATAAACAATGAGTTCGTAAAAAGCTTACACTATTCAAACTTTCGCATTTTAAAACAGCAACAATAGAAACTAAAGATAAAACAACACAAACCCTTTCGTTTATTTTTTAGATCTCATACATCACCCAAAACAGGAGTAAATATTTGGGCGCATATTAATACGTTCAACCCTACGCCGAGCTCTCATTGTCACAGACCTTTGTCGGGTCCCTTCCGCCACACTACGCCGATACGCCCTCTGTCTCTAGCCGAATATTCATAGGCTATGTAAATATACCAAAACCTATTATTATTATTATTACCTATATATTACACACCAATATTTTATGACAATGGATGATCCAAGGAAACGGCAAATTTTTGGGTTCAAATATGTAATATGTTCAGCTATTGTGTCAGACTTTTGTCAGGTCTCTTCCGCCACACTACGCCGATACGCCCTTTGTCTCTAGCCGAATATTCCTGGGCTATATTAATATATACCACTAGCTTTCCGCCACGGCTCCGACCGCGTTAACAGTTTTTCCCTTGGGAATGAGGCATTTGCCCGCGGTAAATGGTACCCTATGTTATTCAGGGTGAATGTAGGTTTCTAATGGTGAAAGAATTTTTGAAATCGGTTCAGTAGTTTTTAAATGAGTATTCATTACAAACATACACACACACAAAGACACAAAAATACAAATCTTTCCTCTTTATAATATTAGTATGATAACCTTTTACACTGTTTATTTAAAGCTATTTTCTATAGTTACTTCGAGGAATGGAAAAATCTTCGATCTAAGTAAACAAAGCAAGTGTTTCTTTACTTTAATATGCCAGCCATAGGCAAGTATTCATAGACTATGTATGTATAGGTAAGTAAATATATACTATAATTATTTATTTTAGTTAGAGCTGCGATACTAAGTAGGTATTTAATTCAATTTATATTACGAGGAAAAGCAAGCTGTTCTAAAAAAATAATGTAAAAAAGCGTAAACACGAATCACGTGCTTATTACGTGTTTTCCAGATTAATGTATTTTCGGTTTTATTTTTAAATTTTGAGTAGGTATTTTGTTTTCTACCTGCTAAAAACTTTGCTAAAATAATTGAGCATTTAAAAATTATCAACAAGCATATGCCAAGCCAATTAAACCACTTTTCAGTGAAGACCATGGTCTAAAAAAACATGGTCTTCTATTCGGACCACGTGACTTGACACAAGTCTACGTCATGCTGTTCATCCATGTCGAATAATATGCATTCGACAAGGATGAACAGCAAAATGACGTATGTAGGCTTTTTTTAGACCATGATGAAGACCACAATAAAATTATATCAAGAGATATATATAACAATAATGAATTCGTAAAACTGATTCAAACAAATTCAACCGTTGAGTTGGGCCTTGACTCTATAAATGCGAAATTTCAAGTTTTTCTATTATGTAAATATAGCCTCCATGGTAAGTCTCATGTTTAATTCAGCGGCTTGTCATGAACATTTGTCGGTTGCACTGTTAGACGACCTGACTACTCTAGCATGTGACACGAGAAATTCTGAAGACAAAAACTTTCTACAACAATTGTAAAAATCTAAGAAATTAAACTGCTGAGTTCTTAATAATTTAACGCAGTCACTTGTAGAATTACAAAATTTGTAATGCAAAGATAAACTCAGTATAATTAATTGCAACGTTATTGTTATAATTATTATTATCTTTGTTCATTTTTCACAGTTTCTGTGGAGAATTATAACCAAAAACTGAATAAACAATATTAGATAAGACGAAGCATTGTTAAAATTGTGTTACTTAAAAGATCTTTAACTAAAAGAAGATCTTTTTGTTTAAATTTTTTCACACTGTTCTTGCTTCCGGAGTAGCGTAAATTTATAATTTGAATTTGGTTTTAATAATCTCCTTGACGTTGAAAAATATGTTCGTATTACATGTTAATCCAACTAATTATTATACCAGTTAATTAGAAAAAGCGTCGTAAATCATTCTATCCACAGTTCGGAGCTATGTACCGTGTACCGCCGCAAGGTTTTTTCGTAACACAATGGGCAACTTTGTTGTCCTTGTCTAATGGTATTTTGGAAATAGTGTTAGAAGGAGACACAACCATTTCAGGCACTATCACGAAAAGTGGGCCCGTAATTTGCCTGCACGAAAATTTGATAATAAATCATAATAGTTTTAGACAGAGTGGAAAAAAATACCAATTTGGAAAGTGAATTGTAAGGCACGGCGGGCACCGCCTCACGGTCTGTTATTAGAGCAATTATGTTATTATGTTCGCCGTATCTAATCCGAAAAACTAAATTGGAGTTGGCCGCTGCCGGCGAATGCCCGATAGGTTCAATCATTCGCCTTTCGGGTCGCACGAAATTCGTTGCGGAAGCAATAAGAAACACGAAAATTCCAGACAAAATAGTCACAAATTATCCAATAATACATAGTTATATGCAAGCGAATTTGCGGTCGATAAAAACAACGTATGTTTCATCATTCTGATCCCCCAGTTCGCTACGGTTCGTAGTGGGAACAAATTAAAAAGGGTGCTCTGCAGCAGTACATATTTCAAAGTTCACATTTCATAAACAACCCTGCGTTGCCCTTTGATATCCCTCACTTAACTCATATTTCATTCAATATGACCATAATTGAAGTGAATGGTCGGACATCATTAGAATAATATACCCAGTCCTTTGGCGAAAGAGTTCATAATAGATTGCAGATGTGGCCGAGATAAGGAACAGCATGAACGATTGCCTCTTTTACAATTTGTATCTTTAGCATACTTTGCTGTGAAACAGGTTTTCCCTGTGTAAGTTACGGGCGAAGCGTTTTGTGTATCCATTTCAAATTCGCTGTCCCTTTGTATTATCAAAATATCAAATATGAATACCAAATAGGGTTGGGACAAAAGAAAAACTGACATCTTTTTTAATTTATGCGCAAGCGAGTACATGAAAATGTAATAATAGGAGCGTGTTGGTAAATATATTAATGTAATAATTCTTTGAGGGCGTTTCAAGTCTCGACGGGTCCTATTTTTCTAAAATTTCACGGTAGATACATCATCCGCAGCTCGTGGAAAATTGTTAACATCTTCATTAAGAATGTCGAGTGGTTCTGGTTTTAAAAGGACTTCATTAAATTTTTTGGTATCTTTATATGATAAAAAGCTATCCTGAAAGCTAACGAACTTGTTTTTTTAATATTGTTGAATAATGGGTTATTTGATTCAGACACAAATATTATTTTGATTACCTACACGTTATTGTTGTTGAGTCGTATGACAGTTACGTACCTACAACTGTTGATTTAGAGTTTTTGTTTAAGTATAGGTAGGTCTAGTCAGTACACAACCAACGTCGTCGTCGTCGTCGTCATCGTCTTCGTCTTCGTCGTCGTCTTCGTCGTCGTCATCGTCGTCGTCGTCGTCGTTGTCGTTGTATACTTATTCAAACATCCAACCAACTACATATCACTTTATAACATTTTATGAAAATCATTTCGCCACACTTTACTTAAATATTTACTGTACAATATGTAGTACTGTCTTATCTTTACATTTGTAAATTACTTTTGAAGAAATAATTATTGTATATTAATTTTAAATAAAGATATCTCAGTTGTGACGTGTGTGACAGTAATTTATAACTAGAGACTGTAATTATTCCACTAGATTCGTTCACCTTTTTGTTTACTTTTTATTTTATCTTTCCGGCTAATTTATTAATCCACTAATAACTTGAGCCAGTTATTATAAACAACAAATTATTTTTTATTGTCACTTCGAACTTTGGTTTATAAAATAATTTAACTGTTAACAATGTATTTTAATTACTAGATAAACGATTGGCTGTTTTTTTTTTTCAATAATTTATTGCACGTTTCTATGATAAAGGTTCAGTATTTAGGTTCAAAGTAATTAATTTGCTTTCTTTTAATTTATTGCTAGTGATAAAAAATCTTTGAGTGAAATAAATATATACGATTTATTGTTTTATTTATAGACGATATCTAACGTTTGAGTATTTTTCCTAGATCAGTTTATCCAATAAATTAATAATAAACAAAGGAATATTCTGTAATATACCTGTAGGAATTTTACCTAAGTACAACTTATCGAATAGGAATTATTTAACGACTAAATTGAACTTGACCAGCTAATGTAGAGTCTTCTGTTGCACTGACCCAGTTATCAGCAGAACCAACTTGTGACCCTGTCTTCATATTAACTGTAATAGCTCAGATAGCGAAGCCACAGGTCACAAGATATAAGAAGCCAACGACTTTTTAAAAATATTTTTTCCTGAATACGAGATAAACATAATGAATGGATTTATTGTCACCACGAGACTTTACTATCTCGGAGACGGCGCTGATTGTAGAAACATAAATTATTATAGGTATAAAAAAGTCGTAATTGATAAATAATGAAATATAATGCTAGTGCTAAATAACGAAATTTTTGTCAGCAATAAATGTCTAAAACTGATTTTCTTTTGTTACAGGTAAGAATCGTCATCGAGTTAACAGAAAATTGGGATTCTAATAACGAGTGACCAGTGTGTGTGAGTGAGTGTGTGTGGAGTGATTTGTTTTGTCATGAGCGCTGCGCGATTAACAGCTCAATCCTGATTTACATAAAGTCGTATTTCAAGTTGGCGCGCCCCCACACGGCCCGGCAGACACGAATGAGTGTGTAAGTACGACAGCTGAAAATCAGAGGGAAGCTTTCTGTCTGGTTCTATAAAGTAGAAAATATATACGAGCAAAACACCGTATAAAACGTTTCTGTGCCGCGGTTATATGTATTTAGTATCTATGTGACGATTATTTTTTAAAGTAGGCAGGTAATTTTGTGCTTTAATTTTAACTTCGAAAAATCTTCGATCAGAATTATCAGGGTTAATATTGAAACATTTATCAAAGTGGAATTGAGAAATCATTTTGATAACAATCGTAGAACTCTCCGTAGTTTCCCGCCCATTCGTAGAGCTGTGCTGCATTCGCACGCATCCAGTACAATCTCTCATGTGATCAGCCACATAGGCTCGTGTACGGATGTGCATAACCAACCGTTTTGTAAAACCGATACAGTCCACATTCTCTTTTGCAGTTAGGCATCATTTCGTCTGGCCGCGTTAAAAGCCCGCTGCATGTTCGCACTCCCACCCGACACAACACAAGCGCGCGCCACGTATGAATCATGGCTGCGTGCGTGTGTTTGCGCTCGGCTGGAGCCTGTCAGTGTGTTAGTGTCCATGACTGCACGTGCACGCTTCCATGTGTGCGGGCCCACTCATGGCAGCGGACTATGACGGCTCGTAGATTTGACAGCTAGCTCAATGCGGGTTCAGACGTTCATTATACGACGACCGACGTAATTTTCGTGAAATACTTGACAGTTCGCTCGAGTGCGATAAGGACAGTGAGTTGTGCGGAAGTTTGTTTCAGTGTGGAAAGTGTTGATAGTTTTCGCGCGAACTTGAACTTGGGCGATCCTATTTCTGCCCAATTTGCCGATTGATTTGTGACATGCCCCGTCTTGAAGAGAGCTTATGATGTTCTCAATTAGATGCGCTCCGTTGAAATTCAAGTCAAGGGGCTACAGTATGAATAAAATATCGCTCACCGTTTGGCGGCTAGACAGAGTGTTATTATTAATTACATCAAGTGAAAAAAAATAATTTATCCTCTGTAATGAGAGCGCAAAAGACGATAATTTAAATCAATTATGCCTAGGAAAAGGTGATACATTCCGAAACTTTACTACATTTTTTTTTCTAATTTGATAATGTAAACTTTTTTTATAATAAATAAAAACTACAGTGCAAGGAGGTTGTGTTATCTAAAGGAAAAAAAGTGATAGATGGTTATTTTTCTACACGCAACAAGTATAGTGATATTGGAATCAAATTGGACTTGACTTTGGTGAGTCGTATGAGAAATAACGATATTATTTATAGAAATATAAAAAAAATACAAATATAAATAAATTAAATCAAAGCTATTTTTATAACATCAAGACAAGTTTTTTGCAAGGATGCAAAACTTGAATCGACTCTCATTAATATTTAAATAACTTTACTTTGTTTCATAGAGCATAAATTTTATTTTATAATTGATGATTTATTACGGACTGGATATTTATTTAACTCTACTATCTTATATAAAAAATAAAACAACATAAGTATTATCCAGTGCGCTTAAAAACATGTAACTATAATATTGTAAAAAAAAGAGTAAATTCATTAATAAGTTACTTATGTTTTTTTACTATCGGTATAAAATGATAAATAATGTAAAGGAAATATAAAAATGTAAATGAAACAAAACATCTGTGGCGGCCTCTTCTTCGCGAGGTGCCACGTCAGAAAGATTAATAGATACATTTAACACAAATAACCTTAAACGACCCTTTATTATACAGAGGGTCACAAGAAGATGTAAGTCTTTAAATATAAAAACAATACAATAGGTATATACTGAGATATAATAAAATGTATATAAAAAAGCCGTTTAAAAATCAATAAGTTCATAAGTTGTGAAATAAATTCAGTTTCTAGGTACATAATTTTAAAAAAAACATATTATAGCCATAGGTTACTATAATATTAATGAAAATTTTATAAAATGAAGACATAACAAATAGTTAAATTAAATACTCCGCTGAATTTTTTTTCTGTTTATTTTATCTTTTTTTTTTTAAGGTACTTCATAATCATGTATTTCCAAGCTTTTAATAATGAGTCTCAAGATTTAAAAAAACTAAATTAGGTATTTCTCAAAATTCTCGTAACAAATTTGTTAAGACTCCATATACACTATAGGAGTCACCGAAAGCAGGTATCTAACGAAGGATCGGAATCATTAATCAAAATCATCACAGCGTCCTTTGAAATGAGTCGACGAAAGCGGAATAAAGATATAACGCTTGGGGAATGAAATGTGTGGCACCGCCTTAGGGATGGACGAAGTTTTTTGTGCATTTTTAACCGAATTTAGTTTCAACCTTATGCCCACTGTACTTTGAGGATTCCGTATTACAGAAGGGAAAGCCATTATAGGATGACTTCCTCTCACGAACCCTCAGATCATATTGGAATTCGCAGGAAATACTTAGGATGTTCCTCGAAGCTCAGAAAAAAGACCTCATTTTGTTTCTTCAAACTACTACTGTAGATATATTATGTATCATATTTATATTTTTAAACTGAATGTGTTTTTATTTTAGGGTGGTACATAACCTTCAAACCTCAATTTAGACTAGCACTAAGCTTTTTTTAAAACGTGGAGCAAATTTTAAAACAATGTAAAAATATTATGTTTTGATTACTTACATCACGTAACTCTATTAACTGAATAATGACTTTAAACTTTTACTTGCAAAAATAATTACACATTAAAATATGTATAATATCTAACAGCCATCTAAAATACAAATTAGGCTACTGTGCTCATCGTGTAAATACACCTTATAAAACAATTATCTTCACCAACATGTTATTTATACGCGCAGATTGCATCAATAAAACTGGTTTTCCAGTAAACAGCTTAATGTCCAATACCTAACTATACTTATAAGATATGAATTCGGAAGTAATAAAGAAGTGAAACAACCGCGCATAGAATTTTAAATAATACATTCGTTGGAATTTTCGAAACTAACACTGAATATCTTTTTTCTGATATACACACTGATTGTGCCGCAAAAAAATAAAAATTGAGCTTGAGGAAAAAATAAATATTTTTAATAAAACCAAAAAAACGAATATTTGGATATTTATTATTTAAAAGAACATCATTTAAACAATGTCCCAATGAATATTACCAAAAAAAAAGTAAAACACGTGTTGAACGAGTGTCTAAAATATTGTGGGTTTTGGCAAGCGTTTTACGTGAGTGTAACGTTTTAGTAGTAGATCCGAGCAAACTGAGGTTTTAGAAATCTTGATTTAAGTCGGAAAACCCCTCCTTTACATACTTGAATATCTGCTTCTAACAAACAAGACTATTTCAAGGATAATTTCCGAAACAGTTGAAAATATTTGGCGTTTTTATATGTTTACATTTTATGCATCTTTTAGTTTGATTTTTACATTTTGTAAAATTAGATCATCGAAATTTAAGGCAAATGATTCGCTTAATTACTTAATTTTGTTGTTTTACTGGGAGAGCATCAAAAAATAAAAATATTTAATAGTCTGTATATTGAAACGACAAAACGATTTATCGAAAGTTATATTGATAATCAGCTTTACTTCTGTACCTATTATTATGAGAAAGACAAAATTGATGTTGCAAATTTAAAGACAGTAAAGTTTTTCCTTATCTATATAAATAAAAATGAATTGCTGTTCGTTAGTCTGCTTAAAACTCGAGAACGGCTGAACCGATTTGGCTAATTTTGGTCTTGAAGTATTCATGAAAGTCCAGGGAAAGTTTAAAAGGTAAGAAAAAAAAACGCGGGCGTATAGCCGCGGGCGGACAGCTAGTTACCTATAATATGCTTGGATTTACTATGTAGAATAATGCAGCTAAAGTAATTAAACGCGAATATATAATTTTGTCTTTAACACGCGAAGAAAATATAGCAAATTTTAATGTTTAATATTAAATTACATTGCCTTAGAAGAAATTTTGTAATGGTGACCTCATTTGAATTGTCTAATTGAAATAAAATAAATAAATTTAAATGTCAAAATATTATACTTAATTTCAACATCTGTATTGCGCAATATCTGTAGATTCTTTAAACGCTCTCCTCGCTGGTCTCGATCAACACAAATTATATTTATATAAAAGATGAAATATGAATAATTACCTTCAACACTGAAAGCGTATTAAAAGCAGATTATCTCAATAAACAGCCTGTGGCTGGGTATGACGTCACACTACTTGAATTCGGCTATTGTGCGGCCATGTTTAATTGTCTCATTAACCGGATTGGAATCGTGGTACTCCATGTGTTAACGTGTGTACATCTGGAGAGCGTATTCCATGCTCTTGTATGTACTTCATTTCGTTCATTCTCTATTTGGTAATTAATAAAATTGAATTGCTTCTATAGAATTCGTTTCTAACATAATATCTTCTCTATATATTTTGTCTTGACGTCGTAAAATATTTAAAATAAAATTATGTTCTTTACTGTTGGACTCAATCATAATAATCTAACAAATAAACCTCTATTTGAAAAAGTTTCACCTTGTTATTTAAATTTCTGCAACATGTGTCAAAAAGTCTTTCGATAAATTACCGAAAATGTGGCTAATTGTACAAAACTAAATACTCAGTTATGAACATTATATTTCATTAAGGACCAGATAACATAAATTAATATGTTATCTAAAAAGTAATTCATCATCTTAATCAAACGCAACATAACTGCCATTACGTATTCATACACATCAAGATTACTGCAATTTTCCTTCGATTTTATCTCGTTTTAATAACAGCTTCACACCTAACATATTATTATTACTCTAATTGCTTAATCTCTTGCAATACAAAACCTAATATATCAAAGAACGTCAAGCGACAAAAATTAATTCATTTAATAATACATGTCGAAACTGGGTCCATAAATTGATCCAGATACGTAGCGAAACTAGATTGAGCTGAGATTTTCTAGGGGCTATTATTGTAACGGTCCCTTTCACCGCTATCTGCTGACCATCAGACGAACTGCTTTTTTTAAACTGCCTTAATAAAGCGAGCAGCATGTAAGATTTTAATGCGCGCGGGCGCAGAGATTTGGATGCGATAATATGGCGTGACTGCGCGCACGACTTTCTATGAGACGGCGGCGGCGTTCTTCAAAATCTAATTTGGAATGGCCCTTCGCGTATCGGACTAATGGCCGATGAAAGTTTCGCATTTTTTATGGACAGTTTATGGAGAGTTTCCGAGTTTCGTGACTATAGACACTTATCTTAGAACAAATTTTAACTACTGTGCGTACATTTGTAATTGACCCAAAACTGAAAATTTCGAAATTGTTTATATACCTACATGACGTATGTACGTACATTAAATAGATTTTAGACAACATGAAAATCATCGTCATAATCTTTAAGTGAAAAATATATGCTCTAGCTAGATGTATTACGCTTCCAAATAGCCGGCTGAAACCACATTCGGGTTAACAGATAAGATTTTTTGAATAATTCAGTTGAAACCAAAAAAATGGGAATGGAATTTTAAATATTCTTATTCAGTCTATTATACATAAATATTTAAAACTGCTGCAGCGTAATCACTAATATTGTTCAAAGAACGCACAAAAAACATCGTTGCGGTAGTGTGAGGATAGATTATAGGCAAAATAATTACGACCAAAAATTTGATGTGTGGCTACAGATTTGTTTTCAAATCTAAAACTTAATGAATCTTCATAAATGTCACTTATTAGTCACTTGTATATTGGCCAAGCACGGAGGCTTGAGCCTATTTATTCAACTAGGATGACACAACGTATGTCCACAACTTAATACCCAACTCTCAGTTTTGAACTTAAGTATTTTCCCAAATAATGCTAAATTCAAAAACACATTGGGCTTAATTCTGGCGTGGCCGCTAAAATCTCTAAATTAAAATTGTTGGTTTCTTTCATTCATATGGGAATCGGAAGGGATGGGAGATGAATAAATTTTATTTTGAATGAATGACATTTAAAATAAGCAGCGCAGCTGTCAAATTCAGCCTAATTTAAGTGGGATGTTTTCGCATGCCTGCTACACTAGTGCGAACTACACATAAAATCGATGTTTGACGTCTCTTAATTTAAGTTGACAATTACCTGTCCCTTTTCATTCTTAAGAACGTGAAAAGGACATATGCTTATTAAATTAAAGTTAGAGCGTAATATGTAGAATCGGGTCCAATGTTACAAGAAAGAGTTTAATCAGAATAAGAGGCGTATCACTGAAGTTATTAGCAAATTGTGCTTTGTAATTAATTTCGTGAAAACCGTTTCTCGAAATCAATCAAAACATTTTCCATGAGTACTGCAGTGTCTGTAGTTGGACGTTGAACCTTAGACAGACTTCAATCGCTGTTGATTGATATATCATGAAATGGGAGATCATATCGTTCTTATCGTCATGCTATGTGCTACTCAATATATCTACACTACACATATATACGTACCCATAAATAAAAGACGTGTCTTTACTTCGAATTATGACGTGCTAATTATTTACTTCAACTTTTGGATATATATTTTTTATTACAGTCGATTATTAAGATTTTATCTCTTACTAGCGACCCGCTTCGGCTCCGCACGGGAAAATGGTTATTGTGGGTTATCCCTAAGTATATTATGCATGGCTTATACATATAAACCTTTGTCTTGATAACTCTATCTATTGAAAAAAAACAAATCAAAATCCGTTGCGTCGTTTTAAAGATTTAAGCATACATAGGGATATAGCTAGGGACATAGGGACAGAGAAAGCGACTTTGTTTTATACTATGTTATGACTCCTTAATACTCCTTATGTTAATTTCAAAACTAGTGGAATATTGTTTAGGGTCAATGTTGTTTGCTGAAGTCAGGTTACTATAATTTAATGTAGATACGAGCCTCTACGTGGGAACTTGCTTGAGTCTAAAATTTGCACCTCTGAACTGAACTAAACTAGGTAAATACAATATTTTATACTGAACAAGTCAACTATAGTGCAAATCGTAATTGTTAAGTTCAAAATCATCATAATTTCAGCCGAAAAACGTCTACATACAGCCGGATGAAGGCCTCCCCGAAAATATCCATTATGATCGGTCCTGGAGTACCCGAGTACGAAAAAAAGCCGGGTACCCGAAAATCCTAGTCCCGTTTTCCCCGCATACAGCGGTTTCCCGCGACCCTCACCAGATCACGAGTTCACCTCTTATTGAAGAATAATTACTTTTCAATATTATTGTTCAGTAATTATGCTATGTTTTTATCAAACACAGTTTTTTAAGTCCTGTTGTCTAAATTGAAATTGACGGTTAATGCTGAACTCTTACTATGTAAACTCTCTTATATAATATATACTCTTATTATAATAGTATATAAAATTCAATCAAACAAGCCTTATAATTAATTCTTGCTAATTCATATGTATCACTGAATATATACCTACATTATTTGCTAATATACAAGGAAAAAAAACCTATTATCAACCTTCAAAATTTTGAATTATTAGCTTTCGGCATATTAAAAATGACCTCTATTTATGATAAACTAAAGAGCTAAATTTTAATTCGCCGTCGACATTGTCTAAATACCCGAGAGGCGACTGATTACGCCCACCTTGGGGCTCCGTAATTTTGAATCATTTGTTTATGTCATCAACTTAATACCACAGATTAGATTAGACGTAGACACGGCTTTTAAAATAGTCAGCTGCTACTCGTAATAAAATTTACGAAATTTTTATTTTTAGATTGTTTTGATTCTTTATTTTGAATGATTGGGGATTTATTTTCTATTTCATATTTTACTTTAAATTTGTGTCACCTAGTAATTCATTTTGATTAAAATTTATTTCATATAATAAATAGACAAGTGTATGTTATTTGCGTTAAACGTTATTACGTTTAAACGTTGGTTGTAATAAACTATACCCTTGACTATAATCTAAAACATAATTTAAATTTGTATCTACTATAATTATGTATGTTTGTCTCTCTATTAGGTATAAGCTTTTTTTATTAGACCTTAACCCTTGGTTAATACAGATTTATAATTTAAAAGACACGTCTAGTAATATATTAAATACCTAGCTATCTAAATAAATAAATATTAAGAAGTCGTTCTGTTATATTCAATTTTCTTATTTGTTCGGTTACTTTTATGTTATGTATTTAATATTGGCGAGTGCCCATTCTCAAATTATATTGATCTGTGGCTGTTTCTAACACAACAAGCCTCATTAAATATTTTAATTAACTTTCCACATACATGTAAATGTCAAAATTGGATAAATGTCGACGGATATACGGGCGGGTGACTAATATTAGCATTTGTCTTTATAAATACATTTAGTATGTAAAGAGACAATGTTAGTATAGATATATATCTAATCATACATCTAATTGATTGAAATTTACAAATAAATACGTTATATACACGATAAAAAGTAAATTGGTAGTATAATTGAATTACGGCCTTTAAACTTTCGGCCTAGTGGCTCCGCTTGCGTTAATAGGTTTTCCCGTGGGAAAGAAGTATTTTCCCGCGGTAAAAATAGCCTTTATGTTATTCTGATGTATAAGCTAATATGATTGCAAAGTTTCATTAAAATCCGTCCAGTAGGTAGTTCCAGAGATTAGCGTGTACAAACAGACAGACGGTTTTTATTTTTTTCAAAACTTGTATTTTTGTGTTCAGCTACACTCCCTTTATCACCTACAATCAATTTTTTGAAAAATAAAATCTCTGTATAGATTCGCCGTATCTTCAGTTTTGTTATAGTATATAGACAGTAAAATATAAATAGAGTTGTATTATATGATATGGAAGAAAACTGTACGCTATTATTTTGTCAAAGTTCATACTTCACGAAAACACCTTTGATTTCAACCAGAATTTATTATGTATATTTTTCTTGGATTAGGTATTATAATAGGTTTATATAAGGTTTGATATCATAAGGACTGTAATGTTTTTAGCAATTTTTTTTTCAAATAATATTTCACCTACATTAACATTAACTCAGGTAAAGCTCGACCAAAGAAATAAGAAACCTCGCTATATTGCGGAATTTCTAAGTTCTCATTTTATAAGGGAAATTGTTGCCATAGTCGGAAAAATATACACGTGGCGCCCTCAGATCAGGTTTCTTATTTCTTTGGTCAGGCTTTACCTACACACAAAACTTGCGGCTGAACAAAAAAGCATAATCGTTTGTAAGTGAATTATCTTCGTTTGATAAATTAGCATCAAATAAAGATAATCACACGAGGATTGCAGGTTTGACATGCGGAGATGGTGAAATTAATGTGTATTATAGGGCCGCCACACCCGCTCGTTTGTATCGCGAATTCGTTAAATTATCGATCGATTTGAATATTAATCTCGGCCCGGCTTTAAGAGATGCGTGAAATGTGGTGGGAATTTGATTTTACGTTATACTCAATTTTTATGCTAAGTTGATTTATGTTACAGTTATGCATTATGATAACTTAATTAAATTTTCTTTTTCCCTCAAAGCCCTGATTATTTTTTTTATTTAGCACAGTTACCTACATACAAATATACTCAGGAATGATGTAGTTATTTTATTTATTTTTTGTTTTCTTAAACGATGTCAAAATTCTAACATAGATTGGAACAAAACAAATTTAAATTCAAATCTGAACACTTACTTAAAATAATATGGTATTACCAAAATCAATATGATTACTCTTCTACTTCGAAAGGCATAATTACATGAAGGAAATAAAAGTTACATTTGGGCGCGTAAATTTTTTTCTTCCTTCATTCATATTTGGAACAGATACTAAATTCAAAATTCAGTTTTAATGCAACAGATTACATAATTATTATTACTTCAGCCCACGTAAAGCTGAACTTCTAAATCTTTCGTGCATAAAGTTTTGTAACGAACCAGCTTATGTGTGACCTCTAAATTAATTATGTTCGAATATAATATTACAATCGATTCCATAAATATTTACCATATAAAATCATGATATTTAGAATATATTATGATTGACTGACTCATAAGTTATTTAAACTTAGGTAAGATGATTCTTTAGGATTTATATTGACATGGTTTTACTAATATAATATATGTTTTCTAATTCAAAGGTACTGAAATAACTAAACAAAGATGCAACAATAAAGCTCAATACAATAATGTTTTTTTTATTAATTTCGCCAATTCTAATTCTATCGTGTATTTTAAAAGACTTGAATATATATTTTTTTATGTTAGTTAGCGGCTTAGTTAGTTAGTTAGAGGCTTTCGCGCTTTTGTAAAATACTTTATAATGTGTTTTTTTTAATTGGTCGAAAAAGTACGACGGATCAAGCTTGACCGGACTTGTTATAATGCGAAATCATGCAGTATGTTATTCATTTAGTACAGTAAATAACTGTATACAGTGAAGTAAATTAAACAACTTGAACTTTAATTTGTATTTCTATGCAAAAATAGTAATGAAAGTAACGTTACATAGCATGTGGCTGTATGTAATAACAGCCTTTGCCCGCCACGCCGCCGGCAGCGCCTATCGTCTATAATTTGGGGCTTGCCTTTCCTTTATTTTTTATCGGATTTGATTATCGGAAGCTTTGATTGCATCGGTCGATCCTTCAGTTCCCAGACATCGATTAAGTTTTTTTTTTCTACAAATAATTTTGAATGGAATTCTATCCGTCTTACCACAAAAATGTTAAACATGCATTGAATGATCGTCTAAAAAATAAGATATTCGGGTAAGATCGGATTTGGTAAAAGATCGGATCCCTTAAAAGTAAAGCAAATTTGTGGATATTTTTAAATACTGGCAACGTAAAAAGCAAGACCATTTCATCCTGCCCCTCTTCGTAGGTCGCTTTTAACCCTAGACCTAATACTTTATGTGTAGCGATGAGTTAAACAAAAAATGGCATTTTTCACGTTTTAGGCACCGATCCGGACTTTTCCCTGGTTTGTTTTTTAGTGAATTCGGGTATCAAATTACATGTTTTCATAAATATTTCAACTGTATAGTCAAAATTTGCAAATAAGCTATAAATTAAAGTAATTAAAATTAATCTAGAGCTATTATTCGCAAAGATCCGATCTTTTGCCTATTAGTTTAAGATCGGACTATAAACAGTCCGGTGTTTTCCTTCGAAAAAAATTCCAGTGGTTCACAAACTGAAAGGTAAAAATATATTTTCACGCACAGAATGAAAGCTGGTATAGTGAAATAAGAATACATAAAATACATTTTAATTTTAGACACTTCCTTAAGGCCTTTTTTTCCAATTTAATGACACCCAATAAGTACTAAAAATGAACATAATATTTTCCTAAAATTTACTTAACTCCAGTATATTATGTTTTACCTAAATAATTTCGTTTAAGTTACACATTACCAGCCCATCTAGTGACTTTATTTTTAAATTCTGTCCCTTTTTCAACTTGTACTTTCTTTTTAAAAATGTATAGGCTCGCAAAAGCACGTCTTGTGCTAAAGTTTGAGAACCATAATTTTCTAAAATTTTATCATGCAGGAAAAGATCGAACATCAAAAGTCGAAAATATAATCAAAACGTCGGTCCCACCACATACAAAGAGCTTTTAAAAAAAAAGCACTATTGACGAAAACTAGATGAAATGCCGGACACAGACCTAGTAAGCACCTTATCCAACTATCAATAGAATTGAAATTAGATAGTAGTCCGAACTTACCACTCTAAGGACCGATCTTTTCCTACCACTTTTTAAAACATACCTGATTTTTAAATGGCTGTAAAATCCAAGCTGCTAGGCCTAGAAATCGGATTGAACTCTGGATTATAGAATGGTCTTCTGCGCTCAGTTTACTGTTTATTTCGTCGAAATAGCTTTCATACATTTTGAGAAATATGAAGTTTCCCAAAGTCCTTTTCACTTGCCGAAAAACCGTCCGATCTTACCCGAATATACCTAAATTTTATTTTTCATATAAAATTCTAGGCAACCATAATTTTTTTAATACGTAGGTAATATTGCGAACACAATAATATTACGTGTGATGAATTCAGATTATCGTTTCATGTTGTGGTTTTGACTCAATGTTTTTTAGATTATTTGTTGTTTAGGCACGAATTAGTAAGGTCGGCATATAGTACGAGATAAAAAACTTAGGGTCTATTAATTATATTAATAAAAATGAATTAACGAAAAGTATTTATGCGCATCACTTAAGATGCAATGCAGATGCAGAAATTGCACCAAATTGGGCAATTTTCTTTTTTTGCTGTTTTTGTTATTTTCAGCACCATAGTTTATGTGGATAAATTATAATGTGAACAAAGCCACATTGTCGAGTCAGTTACTAATACAGTAATAGGCTTTCTGAAATAAATAAATTCCCATAAAATAAAACTATCATAACCTAATAAAAAAAAATTAGAAAATATATAAAGCTGTAAAATATGATTCTATTTTAAAATGCAATTCATACTCATCCAAGATAAAGATATATAAAAAACTGATTTATGTACTAATTAAAAAGATACATAAATTAATTAATCAATGCCCTTAATCAAATTAATTATGAATTCATAAAACATATTAAATAAAGACATTAGCATTAACAGAAGTTAAATTGGACTATTAAAGTTAACTGTGTCAATGTAGTTTTCATTGCCTCTTAACACCTGTTCAAATAAGTTAATGACATGAAGCGCAATCGACCAGACAAATTGATACAATTATTATTAATTATTGTGAGTCTAGTAAATTGTAAAAACGATATTATTGTTTTTAATTAATATATTGGCTCGTTAACAGCTCATATACGGGGCTCAAGCCTGCCCAAAAATAAGGTTGGTCGACCACGATGGCCCAGTGCGGGTTGGTCAACTTCTTAAATAACTTTTAAATTATCAGGTGTGTGCAGGTTCCCTCACCATGTTTTCCTTCACCGTGAAGGGCGTCGAATTAATGTTCATACAATGAATTATATTGGCTGAAACTTTAAACTCCAGAAAAAAAAATTCTCTTCCCGGGCAAAGAAAATTTATACAATACAATACAATACAATACAAATATACTTCTTCCGTCTTCTTTCTTATTTTATCTGAGAGTAAAAATCTAAAAGTGAATTTATATTTTTTTATAAACTGACCAATATGAAAGATACGTCTGTAGAAAGTAAGTGTTAAAATGCAAGTTAGAAAAATTTAGACTGTCATTTGCACATAAATTACAATTAAATGGTGGGTCTGAAATTAAGGGTTATGACATAATAGAAAGGGTTATCAATGGCAATCAAATCTTTTACAAGTGTAAAACATTTTTCAACCAACAGTGGAAATTTTCAACCACATCTCTAGGTACTTACTTGAAACAATAGAAATGTAAATCCACCTAACAACTATAAAAAACCAGTGTCTTTCGTCTCCTCCGCCAACCGGCGTTCGAATCGAGGCTCATAGTGATGTGCCGAGGTGTTCCCGCGCTAACTGCTCCAAATCACGCGATACGCTCCGCCCATCATCACGCGAAATGTACTAATTACGTATTCGCGCTTGCCTACGCGTAATCATGCGCTTTGTCTTGTGGAAAACGGACGAGTTGGGATTTTTTTTAAATGAATTATATTATTTTGTGTAAGTAAGTAGTAAGCATAATGCGTTTGGTTACTTCTATCTCTTTATGATAATTATTACATATGTATTTATTTATGATTATTATATGAATAGATTAAAGGAATAATTTACTTTATGAACAGTCAAGTTTTACATACTTTTATAACAAACACTAACTAATTAAACAAGCCCTTCAAATTAAAAACAAAAAGAAGCATAAAAATAGCAAGTTTATTACTTATAATGAGTTCTCTACCAGTCGCAAAAGTCTAATCATAATGTTATGTATACCTTTACTGATGCCGTTTGCATAGAAATGCTCGACGTCATAAACATAAACTAATTGGTACATAAACAATACAAACGATCAAAGAGTTTAGCCCACCAACAACAGTCGGTATTATCTAATTCAAATGTAGTCCAAGTGCAGGGAACTAACACTCGTTCTTGATAAACGGCGGCCATCACTGCACGGCACGGCCTATTATGAGAGCGTGACGTCACTGCCCCGCCCCCCACCTCCCGCTTCAATCAAATGGGGAACCCTCGTCATTCCCCCACCCCGCGTTCCGCTCTAGCGACTCTGCATTTTTTCTCATAATAATATCGTCGAAAAAATCGCGCAAAAAATCAAACAGGCACATCCCTACTAGAAGGTTCCTTTATGGGATAGAATTCAAAATTTGATTTCAGAAATCTGAAGTATTTTTGATCTATTATATTATATCTACCTTAATTATGTGACTTTTTCAGGTCAATAAAGTGCAGTATTGAACTTTACTCTGCTTTCTAAAATACGGGTTTTATAATTTTAGGACGATGACGTAAGCACACTTACGCAGAACTTATAAATGGCTTCGAAAACTAAGGTTTCACTCTCATTAGACTAAGAAACCTAAAAAAAATATAATATTAATTTAAATTAGTTGGTGCTTGCTTACTAATAAAATGGTTATATGCAGTCAATTTGATCATAATGGAAGGTCACACGTGTAATAATAGCGATCACAGGTGTTCTTTTCTACGATAACAAGCACGGCTAACTTAATTAAAAGATAGGTACTTACAATCTCTAATTGGATTGTGTACTTACGTATTGGATAAAATTATTAAAGTCTTACAAGATTAAACTCGTATTTACTTATTAGACTCTCTTGAAATAATTAACATTAGATAATTTTTGATTTGCAGGCATGTACTTAATAAATAGATGGTAAAATGGTAAAATAAATAAATTAGAAAAAACGAACATGTTGGAATATTTTTGTAAAGTTATTGCCATCTATTATCGAATATCATCGACTCTAAAACTTGAATCAAAGGCTCAAGCTAGTTTGGCCATTCCACGCCAGAGGTCAGGAGCGTATGAGTTTAAAAACTTAGTTAACAAGTTTTGCATTTAGTTCGATGTATTTTTAACAGATGGTGCGTGGCAAAGTTTTTTGAAATGTAGTGTGCAACAAACTATTGGTTCCAGAATATTATCTTTCAGACTAGTTTTGAAAAATATTTTACTTTTATTTAAATATCACATAATTTTACAACCAAATTAAGTTAATATTTTTTGACGTTCTAATTATTATAGGTAGGTGTCTATTGTTTAGCGTTCATTAGGTTCTATGTTCCTCGTAATATGAAAATTCAAATTCTATAATCTGAAAGCTTAACCCTTATCAGCTTCTATGACAGCGTTTAAATTAATAGAGAGACAAGGTATTTAACAAAATTCGACCTTATGGAATAATTTGAATAAGATTAAGTGCTAAAATATGATTACTTATATGTATTAGTTGGCTTTATACTTAGTTCTTGTTTAAAAACATAATATTTCTGTTTCGACCTTGTTTTGTGAGGTAGATTAACCTCGAAACCCTCATTAAAAGCAAGCAAGTTTCGACCCCCTTTAAAATCGAATTGTCTTAACTGATTCTGACCCGACTAAGCTGAATAACAAAGATTTTGTAAAATAAAATCCAGATTAATTTCGATAATATCTAAAAAAGTAAACAATATCTATTATATATACCTTATCAGGACCGGTGGGTTTAACTTTAATCATTTAGTTATTAAATCAAACCTCAATGGTAATGTATGACATAGTGGCAAAGGAGGAACTACTAATACTACTTACTATTTGGTATTCTGTGGCCAAGGTCTAGGAAAACTTTTAGTCCGGTTAGCGTATGTACAGATGCACTGGTTCGAAATTCAAACCTTAATGTTTTGTTCTGTATTTTCGAATACATAAACGTAGATATATAACTATTGGTTTTCTTTAGTTTTTACTTTTTAACAAATACCGTATGTAAGCGATTTTCACTATTTATAAATCGAAACGAAAATTTAAAATTATGGTGATTGGGAAAGGATTTTCTCTTTTTTTAAGTGAATCGCAAAAATCTTGGTCTTGCCTTTTCGAGACCATTCCAAGATTGTTTTTGAAGTTAATCAAAATCATATTTTTAGCATCGGTGGCCATGTTACAAAGGCCGTTGACTTCTAATCGGAAGTCGCGGGTTCGAACCTCGGCACGTACTGACCCGCACTGGGCCAGCGTGGTCGACTAAGGCCTATTCACCCTCATTTCAGGGTAGACTTGAGCCCCTCGCTGTGGACAAAGGTAATATTATAATGAGCTTATTATAATGTAATGAGAGTAATATTATTAGTCGATGATATTCGCATAAATAATTTCCAGTGCAAAATTTTTACTAAAGCTGTCTTTATTTTTCATGTGACTTGCCGCTAGAAAATAAATGCTAAACAATAATAAATGCTTTAACCATCTCATCATGTTGGTATATAATTTGTGTAAGCAATGAAAATTTTAAATAATATGCGATAGAACCTATGATATCCCCATTTTTCCAAGAATACAGTTTGATCCAAAAAATGTTTGTTGTACCTGCCTCTCGGAATCTCTACCTAAAAGGGTATATTTGTTCGGACCGAAGTTTGATGAATGAGTTTCATCGGTCGCCGTCCGGACCGGAAACGCGGTGATACCGCGCGGGCGGCAGCGGTAGCGCGTAAATTAAACCCGCCGCCATGTCGCGCTTCCGCTTACATTTCTGTTACAATTTCAATTCGGATCGGATTTGTTTAGGATCATTGTTGCAGCGAAGTGTCACTTGGTTACTCGTATTCTCATTGTTTTGGATTGTTTGGTTAGGAATCGGTTAAGGTTTTTGTAGATTTTCATTGACTTAAGACGTCGTCGTACGTCAGGAACTTTCTAGGTTAGGTATATTTCATTTCTCCGTTAACCTAAGACTTAAATGACCCTATCCAATCCACGTGTTCGTAAAATTGGCAAAAATAGACAAATGCTAGTTCAACCTACGGCGATAGGCTTCCGTAGAGTTTGGGTTATTTCAAAGATATGGGATGAAAAGTATTTTTTTATCTATTGTCCTAAAATTGTTAAAAAATATTCAACATTGTTAAAATATAGAAAAAATTGAGTTTGACACTAGAAAAACTTTGATGTGATACACTCAAAGTATATTGAAAATATTTTCTGACATGAACTCAAACATACCGCTCTAAATAGTCCTATTTTACCCCAAAAATTCGCAATTTAATTTATCATAGTCACGGAATCACCAAATTTCAACTCTTCAGTCCAGTTTTTAGAGGAAATTGACTATGACAGAAGGAACCTTAATTGAGTACGGAATCGTAAAAAAAAATCTGTAATTTACTAGGTACTTAAAAATTTGGGTTTTACACGATTATTAATTCAGTACAATAATCAATTATACTTGTTACAAGAAAACTTAGTCCCATTAAATATATTATTTTTTAAAACTATGATTCCAAAAATCTGTTTTTGACTTTTAGCTATTTTTTAGTTTTTTGTCAATCTTGAAAATATAAACGTATTTCAAACCTAACTGTTGTACCAACTTTTATTAAATGATTGATGATTTATTACGATTTTTAGATGACATAAAATTAATAGTGTCACTTATGTCTCATTATTAGTCATCATCTTTTTATTCTAAATATGCAATTGGAATTGGAACTATTCACATTCTACTCTACCACTTCCTTCATCATAATACTGTTTGACTGATTCGAACAAGACATGAACCACTGTGTGAAGCCACACGATATAATACGTCTCTGTTGCTGACTTGACGACTTGACGCAGATGATAGTTCGACTTGATTAGCAGAGATGGCGCTAATGTTATAAGTTCAACATTTTATTGATAGATGTCACTTTTTGAATAATGTTTTATCTGTCTATTTAAATGAAATACATACATTGAAAACTTTCCATTTAATACTTTTGTTCATCTAAATCAAGTAGATTTAGGAATAATATGATAATCACCGAATTCCAACATTACAATCCTCAACACCTATTGTTTATGTGCAAAGCTGGAGTCATGCGTGGCAATTACAAAGGTGTCGGCGTTGGCGCTATATCTCGCTATAAATCAGTTGAGCGCGATATAACAATTAGCCGGTATGATAGCAATGTTAATTAAACGGTGATAATGCCGCGACCGCCGCGCCAACACGCCACTGCGGCAGGCTTTGGTACTAATTCCCGTAGACAGCTTCGTAGAGGGGTAGAGCTTGGAAGAAAGGATTGGGTTAGAATGTAAAATAATGTTTCAGTAATATTATAAATAAATAAAATTAAAGAGACGATTTATCCTTCCACTTCGAACTTTAAATCAATGAAATAGAAGTCCATTTGCGTCCGTACTCCGTACTTTATAGAATATATTTTAGGTACCTACCTAATTTTATTTCATGCATATCGCAATTTGTAATATTGAATATTTAGAAATTATAATATAATTGAAACTAAAATTACGTTCTATTACGATTCATTCAAGATATTTTTATAAATTGCATTATAATCAATTAAATTCACACTTGACATCAGTTTCACTCTTGTTCTTACTACAATGTAGTAGCCTAGTCTAAAACCCGTTTCCCCTACACTTACTTTTTATAGTAAACCATTACGGGTTAATTGATTTTTAACACCTTGTAATGGATATTACCACCCAGCCTACGTAATGACCTACAATTAGCTCTGTTGCATGTAGAGCATGCTATTTTGATAGACACGTTTTTACATTGCAGCAATTTTTCATCATTTACATTTCGTCTTTGCGGATATGAACTTAGAATGCGATGGATTCGTTTACGACTTTTATAACAAAATGACGTCTATTTATGTATTTTTTGCTGCTTTAAATCGAAACAAATATATAAGGTTAAAGTAGGTACCTACATTAAAAATAGTTTTTTTTTATATATTCACCAATCCAAAATATTTTTTTTATGTGTAGCTTCAAACATTTGAAATTTTATTAATCTATCTGAAACCAATGAGAAAAATAGTACACACTCAATATTTAGTAAACAAAACCTTAAACCTGAGTATTTGATTCACCTTAAATCGATTTTTATAATATTGCCCAGAAGCTTCACCTGACCAAAAGAATACCTACAGATGGTGCTACGATCGGGTCTAAAATAATACTTATTCTAGTTATTATTCTAGCTAGAATAAGAATTATTTTAGTTTCCGAGAAACTCTACCCGCCATCTAACTTGCATCCAAACAGTAGAGTCAGTACATCCAGAGGCAGGTAGTGGAATCTGTTAATCAAACCCCTGCAATCAATTACACGGACGCAATCAAAATGGCTGACATTCCATCCGTAGTTCGCTTCAAAGGAGCATCGGTATCAGCGGTTAGAAGATAAGGTTAATTGTTGAAATCAAAGGCTTAATTGTTCATGTTTTGATTTATTTCAGTAGGTACCTATTAGGATAGACCTCACAAGTTGCGAAGTTCACAGTAAAAGTTTTAAACATCTGTCACAGGGTTTTATACTTTCGGGCTATTATATGATTTACTTTTAATATAAAAAAATGTTTTAAGAACATCATAATAAAATATAAATTATCTGAATTCTCTGTTTGAAATTGAAGAAAATAACTCAATCGGCTAAAAATTTCGTAGCACATAATTCAGAAAATCATACAAAATATTTTCTAATACATATATACTTATATCGTCTCAAAAACTATAATACTTATAGCTTGTTTTTATTGAACATATCAACATTCATTCGCTTCTTCATTGTCACAAACATCCTTTTCATTAATTTTATGAAAAACGTATTTCTAAAAATATCAAGCATTCTGACGTCGGATACATTGCTTCCTGATGCTCGGTGTATTGGACGTCCTGTAATTAAACAAAAATAATTCCATTACATTTTGGCAAACAAATTTCTTAGACAGGTTGATTTTTATAATAATAAAAAATTAACACACTATATATCATTCTTTAATCTATACTATTTGTAATTACGACAAGAACTTATAAAACAATTTTATGTTTATAATCTTTGAGAAATGCCTTTGTCCAGCAGTGTACGTCTTTCGTCTGAAGTGATGATAATGTGTCGGGAATTTTTATATTAGTAAGTAACTACATCGTCACCGTTATACAATTTTGATAATGATAGTAGTGTTGTAAAAAACTCAAGTCTTTTAGTCTTAATTTCGGGACTCAAGTCGAGTTTCAGGGCTAGGACTCGTTTAGTCACATGAGTCCGAGTCCTTTAAGTCCTTTTGAGTCCTTTGAGTCTTTTAAGTTCTTTGAGCTAGACTGAGTCATGAACTCGAGTTGGTGTATAAATGTCGGTGGATAGGTTTATTATTAAAATCAGAAAATTTAATAACCTAACCAAGAAACCGATTGGGCAATAAAACTATACGGGCTTCAATGTGCCTGTCTTCGTGGCTCAATATACTAAAATAATATAATATATATAATTTAATAACAATTACTTAATTACCTACCTAATAAATCGATAATTTGTTAATTGCTGTTTTATTTACTTCAAACTACAGCTTTAGAGGACTCAGTCATGAGTCCTTTAAAAAGACTCAGTCTTTGAGTCCTAAAGACTCACATTAAGTCCTTTTAACAAAAGACTCCAAATTCGGAAGGACTTGAGTTCTAAGTCTCATTTATAAGACTCGAGTCTTCAAAAAAGAGCTCGAGCTCTGGTAAGTAGGACTCAAAGACTCGAGTTTCTTACAACACTAAATGATAGTTACATATAGGTACTGAAAACCAGCTTAATCCGCCTAAAAAGGGTGTGAATACAAACTTCAAAGACTTGTACAACTCAAATGCATCAGCATTTCCATTGTCAGCGAGACGACACGCCACAAGGTACCCCTCATGAAAAATTATGGACCTGGGGCGCGAATTACGCAAGTTGTCTGATTAAATTTAGAAGTTGGCAAGGTAATTAGTGGGTACATCGCATTTCACTCAGCAGCGCGGATTTACTCTAGAGAGCCGTTGGAAGGCCCACTTTTTGATTATGAAAAAGTCCCCACCTGTTTTTCAATAGAGGTGTTTTAATGTCGCGTCTGGGAGTACATTTTGTTAAAATTTGGATGATTTTGCACCAGCATATTATATATATTGTATATTTTTATTTTATTAATGTTAATTATTATAATAAAAGGATTCAAATTGTCAAAAAATATATTTTGGAATTTTCAAAAGATTTAAACTTACCTAACATACCTATCATCATAAACGATGCTTAAAGTGAAACAATGTTCTGCATTTAGAAGTTTTTTTTTTATTTCTTCACATCTTAGTTAGTTTAAGTAGTTTTAGACCTAGGTGTTAAAAATGAATAGAAATATTGTTAAATTTTAGGAATGTTTATGAATAACGGCTTTAGATCAGTTCTGGGACGAGTATCAATTAGTTGATGAGCCGCTCCTCCAATTAAATAAGGTGCACTACAAACGGAGGAGATCAGAAGAGCAGAGCACAGATTAATGTGTGCGGGTAGCTTAATGGATGCCCGCGTCAATCTACCTTTTGAGGACACCGCGAAATTTTAAAATTGAAAGATGAGCTTGTCGGGTGGTCTGGTGCTGTTAAATATAAGATAGGTATAAGATACAAGTTAAACACAGACTGTGGTACGTGAACTTCTTTAATAGGTAAAACTTGGAAAGAACTAAAGACTCTATCTATTTAGCTAATCTGAATTGGCATTATAAATTCGCTATAGATGGTGATGAATAACATTTTGTTGTAAAAGAAGAATTAATAAGCAATGTAGTCATAGTCTTTTTAGCCTGGTTTTTAAATGATAGTTTCCGTTCCCTATTTATGGACTATGTATGTAGTAAAAATATATTATTTATTAGGTTCCATACCTCTACTTTTCTGAGTAAAATCTGCATAGGAACATTTTCACAACTGAAAACGATGAAGCATCTGTTTTCCGCTGCTCTGTGTAAAACCAATACAGTCTTTATAAATCAAAACCACTTTGTGTTCCCACAATAGCACTCTAATTGACAAATAGTGGAAATGATAAATACCGGCGTCGAGAATTTTCCCAAAATACCCTCTTTGATCGCAACAAGATTAACAGCCTGAGACTGTCGCCCGCAAAATGTTATTAATTTTCTTTTTAATTTGGTTTCTAGTTGACTAGCCTATACTGGTATAATTCATGTTTTCATGTGTATTTTGCTTTGATTTATATCGCATTAGACCTAAAACATGATGTATAACAATTCGGCAAATTTATAAATATTACTTGCGTAGTTTTTGGTTTGATTCATTAAGGGGGTCAGTTTGAATGGTGTGGTTACCATTTAGTTTTATTTATTATTCTCTTAACATAATTGATGTACTGGAAAACAATCTTCGTAGCTTTTAATTTTTTACATATTGTTTAATATATTTTTTACAGATAGTTAATATTGGCTATAAACTTTAATAGGATTGAAATAGTAAGTTAATTTTACTAATCATTAACCAATTGTCCACCGGTAGACAAAGGCCTCCCCCAATTTTAAGACAAGAACATTTTATTTTTATCTAATCACCTGTTACCACTTTTATTTGAAATTACAGTAAATTATTGATCTAGTTTACTGAAAAAATTTCAAGCGTAGCAACTGTATATTTAACCAGCAAAATACGTGATGTAAAATAGTTTATATACTTAACAGCTTAAATTTTCAAAATAGCAAGTAATTAACCCAACCTTACTTAGAAACCATAACCTCGCGAGGGCATGGGAACAGGGCACACAGGCGAGTGACTCAGGGAACCAGTTTTGGTCCAATAAATCAAGACCACTATACGAGTGGTCTCGGTTATCAAATTATCAAAAGCACGTGAGACTGTTAATTTCCTCGTCGGCTTTTAAAGACATGTTCCTTGAATAAAGCTTTGCCTCTGATGGTTATCGCGGCCATAATTGCAGGCTAGAACATTTAGCTCGTTATGATTGTGACCAAAGATTAAAAATATTTCAACTATCATAGATATTTGATTACGGTCATGATTTGCAAATTTGAGTTGTAAAAATTACGTTCTGTAATAAATGACGTGGTGCTTTCTACAATGGGTACCTAATTGGAAACAAAACATCACTTTATATACATTTGAAGAGTTAATACTATCCTTGGAAATGGAAAACTCATGTATTAATAATTAGAATTCATGTGCCCAAAACAAACTAAGAGATTTTAATTTTAAAGCGACGGATTCGAAAAGGGTATTTTCCACTTCATAAATCACTTCTCATCTCGTCCGTAGCTATATGGACATCTAGTTGCTGGAATGCAAATGGAAATTGAAAATTAAAAAAATGCGAGGGTCGTCCCTCGTGGGGGGCGGCGAAATCGTAAATTTAAATTGTCCATCTCTCAACATGCAAATTTTTCCAGCTGTATAGGCCTCCCGATTGTTGTTACTACATTCCACATTTTGGCGTCACGAAATTAATCGCTATGTCGTTGTGATAAAAGTTTTAATCTTCTGCACCTTTTCAAAATTTTCGGAATATAAAATATAAGTTTTCTTATTATTAGTCAAAGAAAATGTTTATAGTTAGTAACAAATTATTGAGTAGGTAGGTATTAACCGCTTAGAGGGGTTGTATCTTTAAGCCAATGTTGTATAATATACAGTATCTGTAGAAAAAACACATTGTCAGAGTCGCCGCCATCATTAACTGTCGCTAATGAACCTTGAGCTTTTGGGTTTTAAATAACTTGAGAGGGGCGGTTCTTCTCTTCTCAACCTCCGCAAGATTTTTTATTCCGACCATGAATGTAACAATCCATGTCCAAAATATGATGCACTGACTTTGTTCTGACGCAAGTATTATATTTATAAACAAAAACTACATGTTTCTAGGAGTACTGTAAACAAGTAGTGCAAACACCATAAACACGTTAAACGATCTTTATCTAAATGCGAAACTGTCCGAGTTTTACCAAGCTCATAATTGTTTTTTTATCCGACTTGGTAAATTCTAGTAGCTGACGTATTTAAGCTCGTCATAAATTTTCTACTTTAGAACCAGTACAGCGAGATCTCGCGATAACATTAAGGTTTCGGTGTCGCTTGTCCCTCGACAAACAAATTAACGTCGGTGTAAAGTTATGTCGTCGGGCCGTGGCGCGGTTGTCACTCATGCTCCATCAACTGCTGGGAAATGTCGAGGATATGACGGCGGGTCAGCCACATGTCGACTCGAGACGTGACATTATTTCATGTGCCTGTCTCAGTTTTGAGGACCACCTTCTTACCGACCAGACAAAGACGGAATTCGAACTTGACTCACGTTAAAATGTGCCGTCAGCTATCTGCAGCAAACGGAGGCTCGTAACGTAGACAGGTTATGCCACTAATAGGCGTTTTACTTGGAACATATGAGATTTTATTACTTCGTGTGTGTCCCAACTTTAGGACACATGTTAGTCTGTCTGTACCAACCGTCAGGTTGAGAACGGAGCGCGATGAATCCCGCGCTACTGTTTGCGAGCCAAAACAAACATTCGGCAGATCGCGATCGAGGGCCGACTGTCTATACGTGATCTTTCGAAAAATAATTTAATTATAGATCAATGGACTAAGAGCATTAACCTCTCCTTTTCAGATTCGTCGAGGAACCGATGAGGAGACACCGTCCGTTGACAACGCGTGAGACGTCAGTGAGATTGCTTGCGCTTGCTGCCGTGTGGTGAATGGAATCGGAAGTGTTTGTGTGGTGATCGTACTGTGGTAGTGTCGGCCTCCGAGGCCGAAATTTTGCGACGGAAGATACGGACGCGAGCCACGCGGGCTGCGGGCCCGCGATGAGCGCTAACAATTGCGACAGCATGACATATTTTCCCAACGCATACCAAATGCCCGACATGAGGAACGGCGGAGGACACGAGCACCAGCAAGCGCACGCGCACTACGGCGCAGTGCCCCAACAAGGGCACGAGATGGACGGCTGTGATCCGCAGCTCAGGCCAGCGCAGCACCACTACCCAGCCCAACCGGCGCCCGGGATGCCATACCCACGGTTTCCACCTTACGACCGAATCGGTGGTTATTATCCGCAAATGGAACAGAATGGCTACCGGCCCGACAGTCCGTCCCAGATGGGGCATATGGGTCCTAAAGGTGGGGACGGGTATGGACCTAATGGGCACCAACCTCCGGCGCCTGCGGTGTATACGTCTTGCAAGCTTCAGGCGGCGGCGGCGACGGCGGGGGGCGTGCCGGGCAGCCCGCCGCTGGAGCAAGCGCAGCAGATGCCGCACCACATGCACCCGCAGCAGCACATGGTGCAGCACGGGGTTCCGCCCCACCAGCAGCACCTCATGGGCTACGCCGTGGACGACATGCAGCATCAGACGCAGATGCCCCCCATGCATCAACAGTCCATGCATGCGCAGCAACCTCCGCCTCAGCAACCTCCCCCGAACACCAACGCGTCTCTGCCTAGTCCGCTCTACCCTTGGATGCGAAGTCAATTTGGTAAGTTTTTACTCCTAGAACTAGTTCGGGCTTTTACCATATCAAATTACCCTGTTGTCAGAGTTATCAAGCTGCCAAAATAATTTCTGTGTTTTTAAAAGCAGTGCAAACTTTGGCTGGCTCAATTAGCTGCTTTTCCAAATACAAAGTTATCATGAATTCCTTTATATTTTTGTCTTGTTGACAGTTCTTACATTGATTATCAATAATTCTATAATATTAATAAAGGTATGTAATATAGTTACCAAAAGCTCCCCAAAACGTACAAATGAATCTACAAAGTAAAGATATTGTCATAGCAAAAGGTTCTTTTGCTCGGTCGCCCCTACTTACAAACGGCAATAGAAGAATGACAAAAAATCTATGGGATTACTCGAAACTGAAAGTAGCTTTTTTGTAGTAATACAATTAGTTTTGCACATTGCACCACAGGAGTACAGGTGACAAAACATAATATTCGCAAATTCGCAAAAACACTTTCGCCCTACGTGCGCGCTACGCATTGACGAGAGACAATAAGTGCCAGAAACAATGCCCTTCCTTCTGTTCCGGGATTATTTATGGGCCGAACAGGCATTCAAAAGGAATTTCACTTTTCATAAAATTTACAACTCGAGTACAAAGGATCTCACCTTCTGTTTTGCTGACGCCGCTGGCGAACAAAGCGGTACAACTTGTGCTACCGTCTCCTACTGTTTTTGAATTTGGACGATCTAATTTATGGTCAACTCTCTTGATTTAGGGATTCTATTGTAATTGCAGAGGTCTTTTGCAAATTTTAGTTTCGGTGTTAGTTTTGCTTGCATGTTCGCGCGGCGCGGTTATGTCGTTTACTAATTTCATAG
The DNA here is from genome assembly GCA_948473455.1 of Teleiodes luculella. NCBI lineage: Eukaryota > Metazoa > Arthropoda > Insecta > Lepidoptera > Gelechiidae > Teleiodes > Teleiodes luculella. The sequence goes on along the minus strand of OX419592.1, from coordinate 5,355,305 downwards.
TCAGTGAAAGTGTAGAGTTTGTGCTTTGATATAGTGACCAGCTGATCACCGATATCATATTTAAAGGTCAGTCAGTCAATGTCTCGCTTCTGTAACTGTCAAGTCGTGTGTCAACTTTGATTGTGTAAAATTGTCGAGTCTTAGTACCTACAATAAGTCTCAATTGACCACTCAACACAACAGTATGTCGCAGTAGGGCGTCCTTATTCATAAATAAAATATAGGTATAAATAAATATTATATAGGTATTCCTAATAAAATATAGGTACTCCCAATAAAAAAACTTCTTAAAATTGATACGTGGAGAGTTTTGTGAGTAATTTATTTGTTTTTTGTCGACGTTTTGAATTAAATATATGAATTTCTAAAACAAACCGCCAAAACTAGACTGCAAACACTTCTATTGCAAAAATGCATCATTAACAATCAACAACAACAAACAACAACAACAATAATTAATTAAAATTATGTGAACCGTCTCTGTGCAAATAAATTTTGTACACAAATAAGATCTATGTCAAACTTCATAGAATTTGCCGCTCGGACGAACCCATGTAAATGTAACCCTTATCTTGCGAGCTGATGCCAGATAAGACGTGCCAATTTTGAGTTAGTTCCTAGCGTTGGCAGACTTGGACGCACCAGTTAATTAATTCTCAACTTCGATACGCCACAGATCTGATGAGGCAGAGATAGATTGTATGAACCCAAAGATACACTCCAATGAAATATAGGAGAAATATATCATAGCGCAAAACTTACATAAATTGTTTGTTAAACATTTAGAAGTAAAGTCTGATGAATGAGTACAACGATAGTTTCAAGTAATCCTAATCATATCCGTCGTCGCGCTGTAAGAGATTCTTTTTAACGTGTACTCGTTTAGGACGTGAAATATGGTGTACACTTGAAAATACAGTAGCAAATCGCACCTAAGCTTCAAAGGTCTCATGTTATCTATTTGAAACCGTGCTCCATTAATTATCTTCAAAAATAGTCTGCCATTTTGAAAAATGCAGCCAATAGGAGCTCGTGTCAGTTTTTTGTTTGGAAATAGAGCTCGCAGTTCCGAAGCTGCTAGATCATTAATCATTTCAAAACTGTATCTTACACCTACTCCTGAGCATGTAGGCAACAGTTTATTTACTGATATGCATCGTATTTAATTAATATCTGCTATTATACTAGTCATGTACCGTTTGTACCAAAAATATTAATATTTTATTCATGGGCAATTAACTTTTAATTGCAAAAATTAACAAAAAAAATGTTTTCGTATGCAGAACACAAATTTCATAAACATTAGGTTTTTTTTTGAAGAATCGTGAAACTTAAGTGGCAGTGGACAGGGCACATTGCACGTAGAACCGATGGCCGTTGGGGAAAAAAGGTTCTTGAATGGCGGCCACGCGCCGGAAGACGTAGCGTGAGCAGGCCCCCTACAAGGTGGACCGACGATCTTGTAAGCCGCTGGATGCGGGCAGCGCGGAGCCGATCGTTGTGGAGATCTTTGGGGGAGGCCTTTGTCCAGCAGTGGACGTCTACTGGCAGAAATGATGATGATGATGATGAGGTAATTTTACACAGTTTTTTTCATACATATTTTTGTTCAATTAAATCGACATTTGGCAGCAATCACTCGAATAAAAGAAAAGTAAGAGAATTTCTCTTGCACAACACCTTTTCTTCGGCACGGTTTGACGTATAGCCCCCTGACTAACGGCATAGAAAGATAGACTTACCTAGTCCGAGAGGTAGGCCGCGATAAGTCGGAGTGAATCGAGGTGGAAATGGAAATATAATGGAAATCCCCTCCTCCGCCGCCACCCCTTGCCCCTTCGCATACAATGCTGGATAGACGACTTGTTACATTTCATTGTTCAGTTATCAGGCCCGAGGCCTTTGTGAGAGCCTGATGATTGAATACGAGAATTTGTTTTGGTGCCTGCTTCTGATTTTCTCCGTTTGCCACTGAAAGCCGGAATGGCTTATATTAAACGTCGTATACAATTCTAAATTACTTAGACTGAAACCAAGAATTTATTTATTATTTATTTTAGCCCAGCGATTCCAATTGAAAAAGTGTAAATCCAAACAAGACTAGCTTTTTTCATATGTTGTAACCATTTCATACTTTTTGTAACTGCATCTTTTAATAAAGTCTTACTTCTCAATCAGGCTTTTGGTGGGCTTTCTTCGCCGCCTGATCGAATTTCGATTGCCCTAACTCAATACAAAGGACGATAAATGCATTCTCAGATTGGAGCCCCCGGTTTTCTTTGAATAGACCTTTTTTCTGAATCTTGCTTTCGTCTCAATTTAGGGATGTATAAAAAGTGAGCCCATTAAGAAAATCCTTTTTGCTATTCAGATATCTATTGTTACTTAAATGTTAAAAATATTAAAATGGCATAGAAAAATGGCTTAATCATACTTTTTTAAATATTTGCTTTATAATTAGTGACACGATTTGGTTTCTTTTGTCATTTATGTCTTTTTTGTTTTTAAATATTGAAACGCATTTTTTTTGTATATTTACGATTATACACCATAGAACAAATAATTTTGCCACGTATGAAGAACTATTTAAACCTCCCTTTCTTTCCACAAAACCGGAATTTCACTCAATATTTGTATGTTTTCTCAAGCAACAGCTTTGCAGTTCCCCTTGTATTTACACGTGCTATATGCTATTATTTGCATAAAGATTTTTTTATCGAGGGGTGCACTGATGTATAAAAATACGTTTCTAATTCTGTTCCATACAACTTTCCGGCGTGCCCCGGTAGTACTGACGTTGACGAATGGCGTTTTTGCTTGACTGGATATTATTTTTAAGTTCGTTGCTTTATACTTTGCGGTCGAATGTGGGTATTATTTGTATAGTAAAGAATCAAAAACTTAGGTGAATGTGGTCGAAGTACATACTTCAACTTAATTCACATGAATTAAGTTACTTTAATTTAAACAGATTAAATTTCAGATTCAATGAAAGAAATTGACAGTTAGTTCTAGTAGTTTGAAAAAAAAAAGGTTCTGGAAATAAATGTAAGATAGTAATTTTATTTTGAAGAGTCTATAAATAAAAAAATAAATATTACACTATTCTTCAGATGAAATCTGTAAAAAGTCGTGTTAAATTAGAAAAAATAATAATCAAATAGTTCATTTTGTACCACATTATTGTTTTATGTTAGACTGTGTACTTGACACAGTATCTGAACATAGGAATTTTTATATTTATGAAGTATAATTTATTTACTACGTAGTATAGAATGGAGCCGTCTTGCTTCCTTTGCTTAGGAATGTAGGAAAGTAATTTTTCCTTGCCCACTTATTAACTTACTAGTTCATAAATTAGTACTCTACAGATGGCGAAATCTTAGTTTTGAAAATAGTAATGTTATAATCTTAGTACATTTACTTAAATGGAATGTTTCATTTCATTCAATTTACATACAAAAAAGTTTTATAACTCTAATATACATATTTAAAAAATCTTTCGTCAGAGAGGCAAAAAGAGGTTCGAAAATAAGCTTACATACTTCAAATTACATAACTATAGATGACTAAGATAGATTACAAAAAACGTGACAAGCAAAAAGTTGGGAGCTTATTAAAAAACCATTACAATGTTATAATTACATACACCCACATCGAAGCACACCAATCCCATTAATATAAGTCGGACCACTCACACATGCAAGAGCCAACTCACGATTATGATCGCGGATATACTTGATACACACAATAACAAGTTGGATGTAACGAGTTTTCAATGTGTGGTTTTGAGTTGCCAGGTGAAATAAATTTAGCTTATTTTAAAGTTTTTATTAGATTTCTAACCCAATTTAAGATAATAAAAAAATTAAACATTAAAACTATAAGATACATGTTTTTTGTGCACATGTCAAGCAAGAACTCAATCAGATTTTGTATTTTATTAACAATTTATGTAAAATAAACGTGAAGTTTTTGCAAAGTTTTTGCTAAGTGTTAATTTAGTTCTAGTCTCTTGAAATATGAATAACATTAGTAAAACACGACAGCTTTATACAAACTTTTTATTGGCGTTCTTTAAATAAAATCGTAAAAAGTGTGCTACGAATCAGCTACGCTCGCTACGCCGTAGTCAATGTCGTAGCAGTTTACTACGTAAAATTGGCAAGAAGGGATTATGATCGCTTGTCTTGTTTAACATGGCACGTATACTTTCCTCAGGAATTTGTATAAACGTGACGTATGATTAGTAGAATGTAGTTTGTAGATTTGAGATAAGTACTCCATGAATAGACAAAAAACACTTTTTATATAGTAATGAAAATATCTTAGGAATATTTTAGCAATTTAAGATTGTAAAAATACAAGACTGGTTATTACTTGTTAACTTATTTAAAAGACCAATTCTGAGTAATAAAATAAAAATATCTGAAAACTAAATCAATTAGAACTTAAGGTAAAAGTAAGACTAGTTTACTCGTGTTTGTGATTATAACAAAATTACAAATATTAATAGGTTTAAAAACACTAGAAGGCTATTAATTAAAACTGTAAGTATTAAGTTCGTTGTGAACTAGTTTATTATTTCGAAAAACATTTATTACACCTGCTCATATGGTAATAAAATAATTTAAACATTAAACTTTGCTCTTTGCTCCAGTAACCTAAACTTCCACAAGTATGTAACGAGACTGATTCAACTGTCTGTGAAGTAACAAAGTTCAAGCCAATAATTTCTCGCAACTAGGTAATTTTGCTTCCGAAGAAACTTATGTTCATTTAACTGGCAACATTCTTACAAACCACCTGTCCCTTTCTATCGCATGTTGGTTGTCTCTGTCTCACCCCAAGTTCGGTGAGCTTGCTCCACATTAATTAAACGTCGGGATAGAACGCCAATCAAACTTTGACCGCCGCTAAGCCGATGAAGCCGAACTTATTATGTGGTATTAAAATTTCATTTTCAAACCTCCAAACCGCCCCAAATTGAAATGGATAGGTGAAATTACAAAATAATAACCGCTAATTCTGTAAATGGCTCGATTACGATACGAGAACGCATAAAAGTATCAGTTTCGACTTTTTACTGCAATCATCGTGCATGAAGAAGTAAATTACATCACTAATAGTGATTGAAATTAAATTCTATCATCGCTCGGAACTCATTAATGTGATATTAAGCCGGCTCGTATCATTAGTCGCGCACAAAAAGCGTCGCATCACACGATGCGTGCACATGTGCGCGTAGACGTCACATAAATCATAACCGTATCTTTACATGTACTTGTAGATGTAGGGAGTAGCCACGTCGATAGAGGAGCGGAAAAAAGCCCCCCCGTTTCCTGCCCGGGGATCACACATGACCGGCCTGTCTATCTGCCAGACCCGTGTCAAATATTCTCTGGAGCGGAGACCGCCCCCTCCCGGCTTTCGGGGGCCGAGCCCCCTGGGGCCTGCTGTCCCGCGGCGAAGCTCATCTTGGAGCCCTAATGCGTTCCTCGCTCCGCATTATGTTCCAGATGAATTTTTAGGCACCCGTGGCCAGCTACTTGTTTTTATTTGCTTTAGTTAGGTTCGTTTCAGTTTCGCTAATGTTGCTCTCTCGAGCATTACGATGTTTAATATCAGAGCGTTTTATGATTGAATATTTTCTTTTTCATTAGGATTTTCGCTTTCATAACATTGAAAAATCACCCTCGCCGGCACCTTTCATAACTTTTCACTTCGTGATCCAACGCAATTACTCACTTTCTATCGCCTTCTCAAATATTCATTCGTGCTTTTCCTGCTGCAAATTATAGTAATGGTTGGAACAAAACTGGTAATTAGCCGCCTGCGTAAGGGAGGCTAGTAATTTTTTTAAAGTTACGCCCGATCCTGCTCCGCCTTTCCGTGTTTCGAAAAAGTTGATGGGTTTTAATTGATAGTTTTAATTTCCTTAATGGGAAATTGTATCAGCGGTATATTTTCCGCCGCATAACTTTAGATTAAGGCAATTGGATGTCGGAGTAATTTTCTGATAGCGTTGTAATTCCTTCATGTAAATTTAGTTTGGGATTGCTTTGTTTTGTGTGTAGCAGGGCTGTGTCGGGGTCTAGGTTGTGGGTCGGCTAATTGTTTGTGTGTTTGTTGGCCGGGCCGGGGCCGGGGCGATGTCGCGACAGGCGGAGCCGGGCGCGGAACAAAGCTCGTAGCTAACAAAGACGTCACCGGCCGTGGCTGCGACGCGGAGTTATGGCACCCATTGTGCACAACAATACCCAACAAACGAGTTTGTATAAGCTATTAGGTACGCGCATTAATATATATTTTTTGTTCGCCCGAAAATTTAGCATTCCATTACGAGGGAGAGAAATGAAACGCCCGCCGCATGAATTATATTAAAATATATTTGAATATTTCATTTGACACCTTTTTTGCGGGCGGAATTTCGTTCAATCCCCGCTCTGGGTTTTCGTAATTTTTAGCGTACCAAAGCGAAATTTCCAGTGAATAACATTCCATTTCGAATGCGTAACACGACGGGAATCAGCGTCGACACAGCTCTGACTGATGGCTTTAGCCTCTACCCTTCATGTGGGTGTACCTACAGTTATTACATTTTTCAGGATCACAATACAATACAACACAATACAAATATACTTCATTGACACCCAAGGAGAAAATTACAAAAATATAAACACAATGCTAAACTTTGGAATTGATTATTACGGTCTATGTTTTACTTTACAAATTCATATTCAGATAGTTTTAGATTATATATATCCTACGATTTTTTTTAAACCTACATTATTGTTTTTGTTTATTTAAAATATTAACAGTCTTGGCAAAGAAATTTTTAATCGATATAATTATTATCTTCTTTTGAAGTATTTATATAGCACAAAAGTCATTAGAGAAGGTATACCTACATAACGTGTAGAAAAGAAAACTATTACCAGTATTTATATCTGCAGACGCCCGCCCAGACCACGCCAATGATTAATGAATATCAGAGCTCGAAGGCAGCCATGTTTTCGTTCCTTTTTTATTTTTCGGTTAGTTCCGCTCACCGACTTTCCCCAGTTTTTTCCCCAAAAGGTCATGTAGGTACCTCCATATTACGAAAATGATAAGAATCAGATAATTCATCATTCAGTACAATTTTATATAAAACTTCGCACGGTACCTTACAAGGCTTTGAAGCCTGGCATTTTTATAAAGTGCTAATTTACAGGTGCTAAGTATAATTACTCCATAATTATTTGATACCGCTCAGCAATTGAGCAGTTGCGTGACTATTCCGCGTTGTTTCTTTCTTTCGTGTTTTCTTTCATTCGTTAAAAGTATACCTACTCTTTCTAAATTACATACACACGTAAAGGAAAGCACATATTATGCTTTGCTTTGTTTTGTTTTCCTTGTAGCACGTTTTTCAGTTTCACCGCCAGAAAATATTTGTTTACTTTTCAAATATTAAAATACACTTTTGTTATTTATTTTATGTACACCAAACTAAACTTGTATTTGATGCAATCGTAATTACTGTGTTGCGTGTCATGTAATTGTCGTATTTCAGTCATGGATCTTATCTCTACATACGTAATGTAAATTTCATTGCGTATCATTAAAAGAAGAGTGGTTTTCAATTATTTTTAGGCAAAAAAATATTTGGTTTTTTATGTCAAAACGCGTTATAAAATCAAGGTCTTTTTTGCGTAATCGTCATATCAATTAAACTTATTAACCACGGAAGATCAATGCCAAGCCGTCGTCAAGACCGGCAATTTTATTTACGACGTGTAAGCGTTTAAGAGAAATTGCATTAATCTGAATACCCGTTTGATATCATGTACGATGTTGCAATACACTGAGTGATCTCTACTAAACAAACTGACGCAAAGCAATGAAACTGACAATGTATTCTGAACTCAATCCCAAAGAGAAAAGGCACAAATTGAATGTCGTTAATCGGAAAAAATACGCCCGTTTTGCGAGGATGAAATGTATGAAATTGTAGGACATGAATTATGGATTGTCGATATCGCTTCAAGCTGTTGCTATATTTTTTTCGTATTTCTCTGGCGCGATACCGCAACGAATTAAATTAAAAGCTCTTTTCACTTGTCATCCCTTGATGAATTTGGTATTTAGGCTGCGCTCGGTGCGTGTTATTATTTTTGGTTACTTTTGTTGTTTCGTTTGTTACATGACATGCTTTTTCTTTTTATAAATTACATTTTCGTACAAAGAAGCCTCTTGTGTTTCTTTAAATTTTACCTTTCTTAACTTCTTGCTTAAATATTAATTACTATCATTTTTTCTTTTTCAGTTTATTCTTGTTATATAAATAGATAATCTTAATTTTCGCTTATCATTTTTGACATGCCTTAAGAACTACACACCATTATTCTTAGATTGACCAAATAGTGATTACGACAAATATTTTTCGACCCCTTGCCTTTCGTGATCCGCTAAGGCTCTATCGCTAAGGTAATCAGTACAAATGCGATTCCAGATAGTAGCCCACACCCGGTCAATATTTTAGCACGCACTCCAACCAGACAAATGGAAGTCGACCTTAGGTCCACCGGAGATTAGTTTCGCTGCAATTCTTGACAGTTGTAATAAATCTGTTTTGAAATAACTTGGTTTCAATTGGCGGTTATTTTCTCGTTTTGAAAAAAGTGTAGGACTATCAAAAATAACATGTAGTAGACTCAAATAATATAATCAATGACATTGTCAACCATTTTCACTGTTTCTGTAATGTTATTGTAACACTGCTATACTAAGAAGTCTCTTTTAAAAAACAGATTAATTTGGAGCTGGTTATTATCTCTAGCTCTAACTGACTGCGAGACATTACTGCTTCACGTGTCTGGTAAAACCAATACTCGGCATCCCCTTTCTAATCATGAGCGGCCTCACTAGTCTCACTTGACTCTTGGTAAATTGAAAAGCTCTCCCGAACAACAAAGTTTAATTCCACGCGTGGCGTGGCGTCGTGGCGTGGCGTGGTATCGTGGCGTGGTGTCGTGGCGTCTCGTGAAAGTAAACCGGGCCCCGATTTTGTAGCTCCCTCCGCTGCGATGATTTACGACCGTCCGACGACACATGCAGCGCTGCGCCCGCTCCGTAAGCTGCGATTTTGTTGGTAGGACAGACGAGCGGTAAAGACGCTGCGTTTTACACGCCGGTCTGTTTAGAATAGGAAATGCATTTTTAAACCAAACATTTTCACCCTAGCATAGCAGTTTTAAAAAGACAGAACGGAGCCCAATATACACACACAAAATCAATTCTTGAACATAAGTAAATAATTAATCATTATAAAACTTTACTGACTAGATAGTTCGTAAAGAAATAAATGTAAACTCATCACCTGAACATGCTGTTGATTTTTATATTGTAGCATAATGGCATGCTCGCGGTTAAAGTGCAAATAAAACGAAATAATCAGACAACGAGAAGAGTCTATTTCAATTTTCACCTACATAACATATCAATCAGCATAGCTTTCCGAAACGTTTATATTCTGCAGCACTTAATGTACCATTACTCTGCAGACAAGAATGAATCAGAAACCTTTGATCTCTATTAAGCAGCCATACCCGAAATAAATGTCTTCATAAATGCAATCACAATTTAGACACGAACAACGTTTGATATTACTTCTGCTTTAATAACACGACTAAATTGAGAAGTGTCACTCTTCAACCGATCACGGGTATCTTCCCGCATCCCAGACGTGTCTGCTTAATGCTCTTATTGCGTACGGTTTGAATCTGACGTCCGGATCATGTTTTATGCATCTGAGTGTGCGATGAAACCGTTAGTGTAATATATAAGACCCCTAGCAACATTTTCTTTGTATATTGTTCAGTAATTTTATACAAGACATGTTTGCCTTGAAAAAACTTTTTTTTTTAAGAATTTCGAGGTTTTGGCATGTAGTTTCTAAATAATTCATATTTTTTTTACCTTTTCTGAAATCTATAGGATATTTCAATGTATAGGTTATATCTATTGTAGTACATATTTCTTCTTGCCCTTGAAATTCTTCCACTAGTAAAAGTCTACTGAACAATAACATCTGCATTCTTGAATGCGACCCAAAACGGCACGGGACCGCGATGAGGCTGTTATCAATTTCCCGAGCAACAAGTGGGCGATAATTTTGAATCCACTGCTGCATAGCCGTTTGTAGGTATTAAGCATTCCGAGCCTTTTACTTCATTGTATTCCAGTAACCGTATCTTTTGCTGGAATCCTTCGTCAACTTTCTTTTATTTATCATCCATGTAAGTTTTAAAAAAAGATTGTCATATTTGTACGTATTATCACCACGCAGCAGTTACATTATGACTTAAGCTCACTCATCATTACGAAGTATGAAAATTTAATCGTTATAAATTTGCATATCCAATGGCTTAAGCAACAATACGTCGCGCGTGCCATGATCTAAATCTAGTTTTCGCAAAAACAACTAAATTAATTACCCTTCTAGGAAACTGTATAAAAGACAGTGTGCTGTGTGACTTACCATGTAATCCTTGTTTCGTGAAGGAATTTCTTCGAAGTTTGCATGTTTCTTTGTACAAAATACAATCGCGTGTTCCAGCTAAACCAAAAATAATCAACCAAGTTTGATTCCGTGGCAAAGTTTCAAACTTCATTTTCAACTGTTTCATTTCTTGTGTATACTTTTGGCTTTATGTTTGTAGTTTACATTACATTCAAATGTAACTTCAGAATAAACTGCGACAAAACGTTGAGTCGGTAGGTTGATAGTATTAATAAAGCTGATAATGTATCATCTGACAATTTCAACTTACTCTGGTTCTTTATGTTTCAAACCTAAATACCTAATATGTAATGAATTTAATTTCATCCTAATCTGATTTCTGTCAACGCTATACTTTTGTTAGATAAACTTAGGTACTCATCAGTCTCAACTCGTCATAATCTATCTAGTCTAACTTTGGTTCGCGTAAGAGACGTGCAGTATCAATTTTGAATTTGTCGTTTTTTGATCCTAACAAATTACAGTTTGGAGCAACTTCTAAACCGTGTATAATAGGCTTCGCATCTTCCTCGAAGAATAATGATTACAAAATGAAAAAGGCCTCGGGCATCTTAAATTATTTTAATTGGCTTCGGTAGCGGTTTAGCCTGCTACACGGACAAACAAACACATACACATTTTCATCTACATGCTTAGTATACTTACATGTTACGTGTTGTTATATAATAATGCACACAAACGAATCTGTGAGTAAGGAAGTTAATTATTATTTTACAATTACCTTGGCACTCAATTTACATTTGAGTGTTATAAAAGCAAGTGGTACATTTTTTACTTGCTCCTTGAGGCTATGTTTAGCATGGAGACGTGAGTTCAGTCTCTCTAGATGTTGACTGATTATGGTAAATTGAGATCAGGTCAAATACCCCGACAGCAATCTTTCAATTTACCGCACGTCATGAAAGTAGATCTTTTATTAAAGTAGTTTAAGAGCCAAAGTAGGCTTGTATCTTCGTCAGGCTGTTTTGTTTTCTCATAAACTTCCTTCACTATGTTTTTCATAAAACTTAGTTAACCCCGACAGCTAAGAGAAATGTCCAACAAGCAAAAACAATTAACAAATTGATAAGCTCAAAACAATTTTCAATTAACTCCGCCGGGAGTGTTCGCCGTTTACAAATAACCACCATTTATCAGAAATGCCTATGCAGTTTTTAACGTCTGACATGAACCAGGGTTGCCGCGGGTCGATTAAATTAAACTACTGAATTTTTACTTTGTATTGGTGTACAGTTATACCATTAGCTTCCCAACAATTGGACCAGAATAGTACTTTCTGGGTATCTTACAAAGAGAGTAATGGTCAACATAGGTATGTTGTTCATTACTCTCTTTCTTAAATGAGCAGTTTACTCATTTCGGCTGGAAGACGTCCATTTCTAAACATAAGCTTCCCTCAAGATTTCTACGACGATCAGTCCTGTGGTCCTCACCAGATTGTCAGTCCACCTTGTGAGGGGCCTGCCCACGCGATGTCTTCCGGCACGCGGTCGCCATTCAAGAACCTTTTTGCCCCAATAGCTGTTGGTTTGATACTTTGGGCTAATTCGTTTAACATGCGTGGGGATTATGGCAACACCTTTATGGGAGGGCTTTAGTGCAGCAATGGACTGCTATATAGACTGTAATAGTATTTTGCGTTCAGTACTAACATTATCCCTTGTTTAATTCCAGAGAGGAAGCGAGGTCGACAAACATACACACGGTACCAGACCCTGGAGTTGGAGAAAGAGTTCCACTTCAACCGGTACCTGACGCGGAGGAGACGGATCGAGATAGCGCATGCGCTCTGCCTCACGGAGCGGCAGATCAAGATCTGGTTCCAGAACCGCCGTATGAAGTGGAAGAAGGAAAACAAGACCAAAGGCGAACCAGGCTCGGGAGACGAGCCGGACAACATGAGTCCGCCCACCTCGCCACAATAAGGCCTCCTTTAGCATAGATCAAGGTCTTAACAAACCGATCCTTTCAGATTTCATCTACCCATTCCAAATTGATCCATCCTCTTGGTTCTGCATTAAATTATTGTTTACAATCGGATTTCGTGAAATGATCAATCTGAAACGATCGGTCCAGGGACCTAAGTTACTAGAACAGTTTAATTTGTATAAATTGTATGTTGGACTTTTCATGATAATATTACAGTATAACTAATACGTAACTTAGTGATTTCGCATAAAGAGTAAGGATAGTGTGACGAAGAGATTTTTACAGTTGTTAAGTATAAATTAATTTATAGAACAATCTCAATACCAATAATTACCAAAAACGCAGTGTATAATGGTTATATTAAACTGCATCGACGTTTACATAATATTGTGATTATAGTTGGATAATGTTTCCGTTGTGTGAAATTTGGGATTTTTTCTATTTATTTGGGAAATTGGCTTATAACAAACTCATTTATACAATTTACATAAAGATGTTGTCATATACTTTATTTGTATTTTACAGAATCTAAAGTAAAAATAATATTTAAGTTATATTTTATTTTCTTTTATATCAGAAACTTTCCTTCTTACAGTATATTTGTATTAACACAGATTTTTAAAATATATTTGGTAACAAGCTCTTTATGTCAAATTGTGTTTATGAAAAATAAATCATGCAAAATTTTAAATCACAAAACCATATGGACCTCTTATAATTAACCATTGATAAGAAGGCAATTAGTATCGATATTGTTATTATTTAATATATTTGATGTTTTATTTCTTGTAAGCTATCAAAATGCTATTCTGTACATAAATTTACGAGATAATTTTTAGAAATTATATGTACAATTTGTTTTAGTGTGAATAATGATTATTGAGATTAATTTGAGGAACAATAATAAGTTCTTGATTTCATCAAAATGAGTTCAGTTTACGACTGTCTCTAGGTTCTGACTCCTTGAGGTTGTAGACGAGAAGGCCAGTTATACAAGTGCAATGTATACGATTTTTCGAAGACACATATACGTAATTAATACTGATAATAAACGTCGTAATAAATCTATTATTATTGTAAAATGTTACAAAAGCAAATTTTACATTTATAACAAAACATTTAAGATTTCAATATCATAACGAATATTAAAATATTCTTTGATAAATCAATCTATTTCGTGGGCAAGATATATTTGTGCCATCTAATAGAAAGCAACAGATACAATACATTCTGAGATTAATCTACATAGAAAGAAAAGAACTACTAATTTATATGCCTACTTACGTAGAAACAAAAGTTACCCCCAGTTCAGTATAAGAGCAGGAAAATTTGATAATTTTTCCTTATTCGAATCGTTAATAATAAAGCGTTAGGTATGAAATCACGTGTACACAGTATACCAAAGTTAGGACATAAACTGCTGGCTGTTCAGTGTTTTACAAAGCAGTTTTCTCTGATAGAAGTTGGAAAACGCTTTCATCATTCAGCGTTTCTTATACAAGTCTCACCGAGACATCATTGTAGGAGATGGTATTTTTATAAACTCGTTGCCTAAGGAAACCGATATACGTAAAAATTATTATCGATCATAATATATTTACTCGTAACACGATAGTTTTACGATTAATATTAAATTGGAGAGTGAAATTCGAAAGGTTGAAATTGTCAGGATCCAAGTTATACGTTTTTCGTAATAATGTAAACTATTTGTAAATTAATTTTTCACATAGCTTGTAACTAGTGAATGTTTTTGTAAGAACTCAGTGAGCGGGAATAATTTTATACATATTTTTTTTATTTGTGCTGTGTTCGTTAAGTAAAGTGTAAATTGTAATAATTGTATATTGTCGATAATATTCAATATTTATTTATTGATTCGCTTAACTAGGTCCGCTTTTTATTTCATTATGTTTGATGAATTAGGTGAAGTCTTTTCGAATGCTGTCTGGCTGGGATGGAATGCATTTTGTTAATTTTATTTGATGTTTGCTCAAGTATCTCAGGTTTACTTTGTAAAATTATTTTTAGCACTAAGCATTGTTTTGTCTTGTATAATGTAGGTTAATGCCTGTTTCCTCGCAATCCTTTGAGATTCCAGTACCTTTATAATATTGACCCCAGTGCAATAGGTAAAGCTTTCGAAAATTTATCAGTCCCTTGCCAGATAGAAACCACAAAAATTGGTTTATGAAGAATTAAATTGGGTAAAATTAGGTTTACGGAAAATTACGATTAGGTTTTGATTGTTAGGTCTACTGAAAAACTGTCCTTAAATTTTCAAAAATTAGGTCTGTAGAGAAAATATAACAACCTAATTTGAAGGATTTTATTTACCATTATGTCCTATCGATTCAAAATTTATGAAATATAACTATAAATTAGTAACTTAATAAGTTAGGCGAGACGATATTGTCATAAATATATAAATACATGAAATTAATAAAGCATAATGATTGTATGTTTAGAATTTTATTTACAAACCTTGATATGTTAACTTATATATAACAATATGTACATACATCATGTGAGAAATGTAAAATAGGTACGTAACGAAAATAGCTTTATTTAGACAGAAATTGATCTTGTTCGTTAAACAACTGCAAATCATAAGTACTTATAGCGAGCGATAAAGTCTAAAGTATAATTTGTACTTTACTAAGATTTTTCAGAACATGAAACCCAGATTGTTGTAACATAGGCTAATGTTCCACATCAACATTTCTCATGTAGGAGTGTAAAATAATACAGGACTTTCTATACAGATCGTGGCTCGAGATACCGTCATTATAATACGTTGCCCTAACGACAAAATAATGATTTCGCGTGATAGAGGCTCGGTTCCTTCCGTGTCAGTCACGAGTCACGGGTGATTGGTGCCTATACTCCTCACCCCTCACCCCTCACCCCTCACCCCACGGCACAAATCTCGAAAATTACTTTTTTCTGTTTCAACACGAATGTTATTTATAAGGCTAGGTGTGGCCGCCTCTAATGTGTTTTTAATAATCCCTCGCATCCAATGAGCGCTGTAGGCGTATCATTATTCTCCACTGTAAGGTGAACTAATGCGATTTTGACAAGTTTGAAAATGAGGCAATTATGGTTTTGCAGAGTTTTAAATGGTAGTATATTTGTCTGTTGGAAGTTTTAGTGTAATGAGAACTCCGGAAGTTATTTTTTAATGCCCGACGTGTGAGGTTTTTTTTTTAAAATCTCATATTGTTGTTCACATTATCAATCATATTAAATTCTTATTACAATTCTGTAGCTCTCTGATAGTGTGTCACTTACATTGTTCATTTGATACTAATATTAAACAAGATAAAGTTTCTGAAAACTTCTTATTTGGTTACTTAGTTAATAAACTAAACATCTATTTCCCATACAAACACATATCTACGAGTAGGACATTTTATCAAAATTTAATTTAAAATTTTGAGATTATTTGTGACTGTTGTTCAATTACAAGATATAAAAAATTTGCAGTAGGAAAACTCTACATAGTCATAAAATGTATAACATTCACACGCTATTAAAGAAAGATAAATTTAGAGCAATATATTAAATAACACCAATGACTACACCTAACCAATCTTGACATTTTTATTCTTAGACTTTTTACTGTTGTTTAAATGGGTCAATCTGCATAGGTCAGTCTCGTGACCTTTGTATTGAAATTCTTGTCCATTTATTTGAATGTCCCGTTGCACTTATTGAGTTCACGGCCAGTGGAGATGATACAAGTCAATCTCGTCTCGTATCAGTCACAATTGGACCAATTTATTTTTTTAACTTTACGTAGAGCGTGGTATGACGTGAGAAAATGTATTTTAAAGAGGCAAAAATGATACATTAAAATTAACTCCGTCACTTTATTTACATTTTTCTTAGCTACTTTTAGAATAAAATGCTACTAAATTAGATTTAATATCTAAACACAGATGATGTAAAAAAGTAGTAGTAAAATCATAATTTTAGAAAACCTAAAAAAATAATTTTGCATATTTTTATTTTTCACAAAGAGTAAGTATTTGTATCGATAGCTATAAATAAATAAATTAATCCTCGACTTGGTATTGTTACACATTCGTATGAAAGAAAAACTATAATGTAGCTAAACAACCGGTCCCCAAACATTTAAAACCCGTAAGATGAAGACATAAATCACTACTAATTTTTCACGTGCGACCTTGCCTCATAACGTTCAATTTTATTGACTGCAATAAACCAAAGCAATGGTTAAATCAACGCCGCTGTATCGATAAACACGTCGTAAATATCTTCCGTCCCCTTCACTCCTATTAAGATCTCTGCCGGTTCAAGCGGGACGGAGGAGTTGTCTCTTCATTTCTCTGTTACTGAAAATAGTTTATGAGAGCTAAACCGTTGTACGGGTTCTTTTGATTTTAAACCTTATGTAGTTTACTATGAGATGAGATTTGAATAGAATTGGGAATTTATAGCTTTTAAATGGGTCCTTAAATTGCAATAACGATTTGTTTATAGATTCTCATGTGGAGGCAAGTCTTTATGAAGTTTAATTTATGATACAGGCATGATAGTTTATCATTTTGATATCAGTTTTAGTATCTTGTTATTCATTTTTATTGAATGTTCATACAAATGATCATTTATTGTAATTTGACTTTATGACTCTATAATGTCAGCATCAGTAGATAAAATTTATTTGAATTTAATTATGTATCATAATAAATGGTTTTGTTAGATAATTGTTTTTAATATAACCATTTATAAATACTTAGTTTTATAATATTAAATTTTAAGATAATTTCAAAAGTTTCTACTGATTTCAATTTATTTTTAAAACTGTAAATGAAATATATGTCAGGATAAATTTATTTTTACTAAATTATTATGCATGAGCAATGTGATGGTTGGTTCTGAAAATACATAACTGAATTACGTTGTGAAAATAGGTAGTAAATTCAATAAGTATAATGTATTTCAAATTATGTATAGGTATAATAGGTAATTGTGCAGCAGTAATGAAACTGTCCTAATTATCTATATTTTATTTTTAAAACCAACAAGATCAATTTCTGTACGTTAGATATAAAACGAAGTAGATTATACCCTAGTTGTTTGTCCTTATGACTTTTAAAATGATATCATCACTACTTTCTTCAAAATATTAATATGTATTCCAAATTCAAAAATTGGCGCGTGAGCAGCCGCCATTTTGTTATGGGCGGAGCGCGCGCACGCCCCGCCCCTTCCGACCACTCCTACACGACAGCCACTCGGACGCAGCCCAAGTCATTTGTTATAGTGTACAGTGCGCCAAGCAAGTTCTTCCTAAAGATCTATTGGATATTTCTGATTCAGTATGTGGAGTAAGTATAAAAATAACAATTAAATATACTTACCTAGGATCAAACTACAAATTGTCAAACATGCTGCAGTCATATTTTGATTTCGATAAACTTATTTCATTGCTATACCTAATACCTAACACGGAAAACAAATAATTTAAAAGTACCTACCTAAGTGAGTTTTTTAAGCTTTATGAAAATTCTGTTTGTATATTATTGTAGTTGGGTAGTTATGCACTTATAAATTCATGAAAACATTTTTAAAAATAAGGATTAACACTTTCGTAGGACATTAAGTGTAGTTAGATAGAGTTAAACTTTGTAGAGAAAAAGCTGAAAATATATTGATTATTTCCAGTTATTTTTAGTTTTTACGATTACAAAAATGGTTAGGTCCCTTAAAACTATACAAATCTATCAATATAAGTAATCAAACATTAAAAAAATTACAGTAGACAGCAAGATCTAGCTGAAAAATAGCGAAGGTTCTGAAATACGTCTACAATTATCTTTTTACTAAACAGTTAAATATGCATTTTTAATATGCTTAGGTATAAATGAATTTCAAAATTGTGTTTTTTTATTTATAATTTCTAAAATTCTAAAAAATAGTTTTTTATTATAGTTAGATCTCTATGGTATATTTCTGAAATTATCTTTAAAATAACTCTACTAAAACAACTCGTTGGATAAACTTGTTGTCGCTGGATACACGTCAGGCGTTATTTGAAGATGACACCGATTGAGCTGCAGCCGTCTCCTTTTAATATAAGGTAAGTTATATTATTCTATCTTTATTAAATATTTTTTCAACGTTCATCTTGAAATGGAACAGTTAGGCGTAGGGGAGCCGTTACGTCACATTTTAACGAGAATCACGTATGAAATGTCCTGTAAGTACTTATGGTTTGTATGTGTTTTTAGGTTCCTACATGTTTATGCTTTTCGGGCTTCAAGAAAATTATTTTGGACTATCTGGACCAAATTCTGATTTATTCATTGTAACATTGATGTAACGTAAGAACTTAAATGACTAAATCACCTACTCGTGAACAACAACAACATAACATTCCGAAATTAGTTGAGATAGGAGTTGGTCCAGTAGTCGAAGCTTTTCTGTTGATATTACCATAATTTCAGGGGTTCACTTACCTAAAAAAATAGAAAGGCTTAATAAGGACCTATTCAAATCACATGAATAACTTACTTACTCGTCAGCTGTATTTTAAGCTATTTAAAAACCTCCTAAACTAAAAACTAGGTAATGCTCAACTATTTACTAGGTACTACGCAGAGTAAATGTAACTAAAATTAAACAGACACCACCCATGTACATATTTCCTGTGTTACCTATTATTATGTAAGTATCTTAGTCGTTATCGTTTAAGATTAAACGTCAAAATCAACCAATTTCCCAAAAGATCCACACAAAACGGTCCCAAATGCTACTTGCAACTTGCATCCTCCCGTGATTGTCTTGTGACAGGCCTGAGTATTTGCCGCATATTGTGAATATATTATGTATTAAAAGTCCAGCTTTGTGCAACATTTTCCCTGCAGCCAGATGAAGATAATAATTTCCTTCAATAAATAACTGAGCAATTAAATAACGTTTTGTCGGTGTAGTTGGGAGATTATCTTAGATCATGATAATATTACACGGACGACAATTATAACGTCGTCAACTGTTAATGTGTCGTCTCTAATAGCGATATGATTGGCCGCTCATTATAATTTAAACGTGTAAGTTCTAAGCAGGTTGACGATCTCTGGGTGGGTAGAATGTATTATGTGCGTTAGTGCTTTTGCATCAGTATCAGATATTCTTAGGACGATTTTTAATGGTCAGTAAAAAACATCATAAAGTGGCTGATTAATGATTTCAGAGGGGGAAATTTTGAAAGTTACATTAAATTTAAAATACAAAATGTATACTTTGTTTTCATTTTGATGCAGCCTTTATATCTAAATCAAAACAAATGATTCAATGAAATCAGTATCAATGTCAGCCAGCTAAGTAAAAAGTACAAAAATGGAAAATACTTTGATATAAGTAACAAATAATACAAATACATATCATATTTAGTACGAAGTATATTTTATTTCACGTCACCAAACTTGTCCGCCGTCGGGTTACAAAAAGTATTCTTTGGGATCCGACGGATTTTAACTTGTTCTATAACGAAATAAAAATAGGGACCTCAAAAATATTAAATTAGGTAAACATTTAACCAGGTAAGAAAAATTTGCAAGCTTTCATGAACAATGACCTACACCAAATCAAGCTCTCTGAGATTTTTATCATAAGTTAAAAATCATAACATCAGTTCGTTATCAGCTCATATTATTACGTGTATTTGGTGTGATAAGGCCTTAGTCGACCACGCTGGCCCAGTGCAGGTTGATCGACTTCAAAAAAAACAGCTTTTAATTTTTTTCGTAACGTGTTCGGGTTCCTCGCAATGTGTTCTCATCTTTACTTGCTAGTTTACTAACATCAATTCTTAAATGAGACATTTTCCAATCCTAGTAAAATTAAAAAATGTAGATAATTTTCTACGATAGGTAAGTAAACACATTCAGGCAGGAATCCACTTTATACCTTCATTTCAAAGCTTTCACGATTATTTACTTTATTATTATTAGTAAACATGGGCACTACACCAAACAAAAACCACGATAAATATTTCATTTTATATAATAATAATTAGGAATTGCTCAAAATTTACCGCCTCGAGAGTCAATATATGTACCTACTTTATGACTAAAGTATATAATAAAATAATTAATGTATCCTGTGAAGAATCCTAACCAAGACTATTTCAACTCCTAGTCACTTGTATTGATGGTCACAAACCTCAGCTATCAGGTTACAACTAAGAAAACAAGATAACCTTAAAAAATCCACTTTATTTTTCAAAAACTCCTTAACCCTAAATAACTGTTGCAAAATTGACAAGATATAATTTATATGCTCCTAAAAAATGAAGTCAGTATCCGTTCTATATCTACGCTTGCTATGTTCTCATCATTTGCATAGCATTTCGTGATCCCAAAGTGTTCGGTCACGTTTTTTTTTAATGCCATTACGTTGCTCAAATGTTTTACTTTCTAATACCGTTGTTCAACATTGCATTTGAATGAACGAGTGTCTCTTGATCTTGCAGATAATGTCTTCTATATGCAGGCAGGTGTCTTTTTTGTCACGGTTTACTTGGGAAATTGAATATTCTGCATGACGGTTATTTATTTTTTATTTAAAATAATTTTGGTAGGTAAATAATAATGAACGTTAATTTAATACAACTACAACTACAAAAACTATGAAAAAAGCAAAAAATATATATATTTTTTATTTTCTAAACTAAATTTTCCATTCTACAAAATAATGATTTAACCTTAATACGAGTAGATGTGTTATTTTTATTTCAACTATATTTAATTATTACTGTTCATGGTAAAAAAACGTACAAATTTTTATCACCAATATCAAAAACAGCTAATTTACTGTCAAAGAATGGCTACCCAAATTAACAAAATAAATTTAAAAGAACAAAATGCAAATTTATTTAAGCAAATGTCATAAGTATCTCTTAATATTATATTCATTCTTATATTTATTATTTTTAGTATATAAGGATAAAATAGTAACTTAACTATATCATCCAAATCTATATCCTTACAGACAAACTATCAGTCATTTTGTCTCACTCATGCTTTATTCTTATAAAGCAACTTCTCAATACTTACTCCTGCAATACAAACCATACTTAAACAGAAGCCTGTTCACAAGTCCAGAAGGGAGTGGATTCGCATACTGAATGAGCGCGTCCGGCCGGATATTAAGCCCGGGCATTCGACAGTGCGCTCCCAGGATCCCGGGTCCGGATCATGGTGGCATCCAGAAAACGTAAATAAATATCTGTGTGAAGCCAATTCATGTTCTATGGAGAATTTGAATAAGAAAAATAACATTCCGTTTATATTGTTTCTAAGGTACTTATCCCTACTAATATTATAAATGCGAAAGTAACTCTGTCTGTCTGTCTGTCTATCTGTTACGCTTTCACGCCAAAACCACTAAACCAATTTTGATGAAACTTGGTATGGAGATAAGAATAGACCTTGGGGACGGACATAGGCTACTTTTTACCCCGGAAAAAACCTCATTCCCACGGGAATGACGCGAATCGAAGCGAAAAATAAAATTCATTGAGCTTGGGCAGGGACTTGAACCCGCACCTCCTTGGCTATCTAAAACACTAGTATAATTGAAGCGCTAAATGATTTCGTTGGGCTTCTACGGAGACTTGGTGATACAATTGGCAGTACGCCTGTACAGGCTGGATAGCCAAGAAGGTGCGGGTTGAAGTCCCTGCCCAAGCACAATGAATTTCGTTTTTCACTTCGATTATAAATATATAGTAAATATATGCTAACAGACGACATCTGTTGAAGAAACAATAAATTACTAATTTTATTTCGGCAGACATCACTGTTTGGATTCGTACCTCATCAAACAAAACGTTGTGATTAATTAGAGTTTTGATTATTTTGACTTCATATATGCAGTTTTACAACTAGTGAATAGGTAACCTGAGTGAATTCTGGCTAGCTATAATCTATACCTGCAATAGAGTGCATCTTGGCGTTCTTATCTCTAGGATTATCTATATTGAATTACCCCACGCTGGTCGTAGCATGACGCAGACTCGGGAAGAAATAACTTAGAAAATTGTTACCCTTTCAACGCTTGCTCTATTTTCTTTTTTCTATCTTACGTTTAAAAATGCTATTAAGTTTGAGGATTGCAGTTGTTAATACGCAGGTAAACGAAATTGCCAAATTGTCATCGCGTTCGACAACACTCATTGGTTGGGTTAATCTAAATATAAATCAGGCTTCAATTCAGACACATCGAAAAATAAGAAAAGTTTATGTACCTACAGGTTATAAATGTGTTCAAGTCTGGTAAAGCTTCATTCGTCGTACTCAGCATACACAAGAATTATTTAATAATAAAAAAAAAAACACTTTGCAAATACTAACGGAACATGGTCCTGAGCAAATTTCCCAAAGAAAATTCTGTCCAAAAGCAGTAAATAATTTGATACTGCCATACAAAATAGTCATTTCAAACGGACGACAGTGCAGTTTTCGAGAAAAATTGATTATGTATTGTGTCCTTTCAGTTTTCGCGAAGCTGTGACTTATAATTATAACCTTTTATTCTGTACTTATCTTAGATTTTATCTGTTCATGCTTGCTTGCTTATCGTGTGGATTTAGAGGTTAACCTACCTCATAAACCATGGTGTCGGAATTATAGAACCGCCTAACGCATGAAACCAATATTTTTCAAGGGTTAGCAACGTTATTTGACAAAAGTTTATTCACAATAAAGCGATTATATAGTGCTATAAGTACTTATCTTACATAACGTTTCCAAATTCTACTCACTTATCTTACCGTCAGACCCTCCAAACCATTGTACAGGAACCGGCGTGTCTCTAGACAAAGGGGGTCTATGTATGATAAATGTTGCCCCCGTGTAGGCGCGTCTGAATACCTCCACACGGATTTAGGAATCGGCTAATGAAATTATTTGCTGTTGTCAGAAGGGTAGTGATTAAGCGTCGCTGTGAGGATCTCATTCGGCGGGATTCAGTTTTGCATACGCTTAACATGCAACGAGTTAATTTGAATTTGGAATGCCGTTGAAATCAAAGTCGGTTTCGTATTGTTTACTTTTATTTATTCATCCATGAGCTTAATTAAATTAATAATTCAATCAAATTTGAAATCACGAATTAGAATTTTTTAAGACCTTCTTTATTTACATTTATATTTCTTACCAAGCTTAAAGTAACCTTGTAAAACCATTTACTTAATTGAATCAATCCGTAACCTAAAAATGAAAATAAAATTCCTTATTAATACTGCTACAGACTTAGCTGAAATTTGTTTTCATTGTTCAGTAATAAAATACTTGTATTATTATGTACCTATCATTTTATTATTATATAACTGAAGTCACTGTAATAAAGCGCGCGGATTTTCCTATCACTTTGCCTTTAACTTGACATTTGGTGTTCATAACAAATTAGTATCAAAAGGGCGTATACGAGAAAAACCATGATTTAACTTGGTTGTTGGTAAACTTGAGTCCCAAAAGATTTTGGAAAGTGGTATTGATCTCAGTAATACCATTCCAATGTTTATGTTAATTCACCTTTCCCAATCATCACGTGGGTTGAGTGGGATTGTCGTCACAATAACCGTTATCTCGCATTGTGGTGTTAGTCGTATTATGTAGATGTATTCACTCAATATACTTCGATATATCGCTACCAAATTCTCTAGAACTATTCATCGTCTTGGTAGCTTTGAAGCAAAGGTAACGCTTTTCAACCAAGTTTCTTACAACAATACACTGCCGGATTTTACTTACTTGTATGAAGCCAGTTCAGTTAAAACCCGCAGTGGTTTACAAAATGTGTGGAGCTGTCGTCTAATATTTCTGTTGCTTCTAAAATAGTGTATCTTGGTACACTGATGCAGGTCTCAGTAAACTGGTCGTTGTGTTAGTTTTGAGGTGAGCGGCTCCATTGTCGAGCTTCATTGATTAATGTCGTAGTTTATCTACCGATATGACAACAATAGGCGTCTTACCCGAATGCCATAATGTGTTCTGACTATAGGTTTTATTTACGTACCCATCCCTTTTCGTATTTACCTACATGGTGCTTATAATTTGTTGGTAATGATGATTTATTTCATTTTGCAGGTGCCGCGCCATCTTCTTCGCTACATCTGGAAGAAATTGTCATTTTAGATTTCTTATCTTCAACTGTAATAAGTACTTACGTAATACCAATGTAAATAAATAAAGTGTGGTTATATTTAGCCTTCATCAGGTATAAGTCTCTTCAGTGTGATTAATTTTAGATAATGAGTAGAAATAAATGAATATGTACCTAATAACAATTTTATATAGTAGTAAATCAATGCTATTTTGCATGTGAATATCAGAGTTAAAGCAGTTTTTTGTTCGTTACTTACAGCTTTGAACTATGTAAAAAGCATCCTGTACGTCCCAAAAGCCTGTGGGCAGAATGTCAGTCAAACATTTGACAAATGTCATCGCAGTATCGTCCCATTCTATGCAAATGGTCACCCCAGTGTAACCAACGTGTCCTGATAAATGGAATTGATTGATCTAAATCGTGGCATTCACATGTCCAGCAAAGAGTTATGAATATCCTTCCCCTTTAAGACTCATGGTTTTGGTACTGGCAACTTGGAAATGATGAGACTCGTGTAGCGCGTTAGCGGAGCCACTGGTTTTGATATGATGTATTAGTAGTGAAGATAACAAGTAAAGTTCTTATAACATACATAAAATAGTTATACATGAAAATACTGCTTGGCAAAAAGCTTGGAAACAAAAAGATTACACTGTTTATTTAAGTTTTTAATCGATATTCTTCTTTACCGCTAAAAGTGTCCGATTGAACTATCCAATTGTTCCCAAGCTTTTTGCCAAGCAGTATTTTCATCTATTACTATTTTACATATGGTATAAGAACTTTACTTGTTATCTTCACTACTAATACATCATATCAAAACCAGTGGCAACTTTACTTGTAGCGGACACTTTTAGCGGTAAAGAAGAATATCGATTAAAAACTTAAAGAAACAGTGTAATCTTTTACCAATTGTTCCCAAGCTTTTTGCCAAGCAGTACATAGTATAATGATAAATGTATCAATGTAATCGGATCACAGTAATTTTTCTATGATTTTTCTTGTATTTTTAAATTTTATTTGCGCTTGTGTAGCAATGCAGCAAGCATATGAGCTTTTCAATTATTTATCTTAAAGCATGTATACAATCATTCATAACAATAAACATCTAATACTTTTACAAGACATTGAAGATACTTAGAACATAAATCTTCTCCACAGCAGTTTTCATCAGCACCTTTCGACGACAGACAAGTTGCAAAGAAACGGCGCACTGACATAACACACGTGGTGTCAAAGATGGCCGAGGGTGTGGATCATATCAGGCGGGAGACGACAAGCAGCGGGGAACCTGCAGCCAAATGATAAATATATATTATTTGATGTTATATAAGAAAACTATTTATACCGGCCGGAAATTATTACGGCATCGTGGAAATCAGTGGGTATTGTAATAAGGTATACTGAATTAATAAAACGTACGTAATTGTTTGTACGCGTTGAAATAACCTTACCACCGCGAGGACTCAATTAATTTTGTTATTTTTTTAAATTGTTTACTTAGGCCTATGAAAAGAAAAAACTAAGAGAAGTATAAGTATACTTATTATAAAAATTAAAATTAGTGTTTTCCATTTTCTATTTCAATATACTTTATTTTAGGTTAAGTATACTTTTTTTTTTATTATATTTGTTCTAGGTATATAACAAACAAATTGTAAATGATATAAACATAAAAAATGACGTATGTAATAACGGAGCTTTTACACCGCTAATTCACGAATAACCAAGATCTTTTCGTAGCCATTCGAACGGTAATCTATTAACTTAATTGAGTTGTCTAAAAACCTTG
Organism: Teleiodes luculella; assembly: GCA_948473455.1. Taxonomy (NCBI): domain Eukaryota; kingdom Metazoa; phylum Arthropoda; class Insecta; order Lepidoptera; family Gelechiidae; genus Teleiodes; species Teleiodes luculella. The sequence continues at coordinate 5,328,879 of OX419592.1, read as the reverse complement.
TACTCTATCAAGCAAATGGTGAAACTAATGCTTACGAGATAATGCGTAAGAAATGGACGGAGGAAGGAACGAAGGAACGTCCATTCTGAAAAAGCAAAAAAGGTTTCGTGATGGAGAGAGGAAAAAAAGACCGAATTTCGTCTCAGGAGAGTAAGACTGCAGAACCTGAGTTTACTCGACTAAAGAAAAAGGATACCCAAACAAAATATACATCCAAAGTAAATAGAGCCAGAGTAGCATGAGATAAAGCTCAATTCTGAGAAACAGGATGTCTACGTTGCTAGGCTTCTGTAGGATAAAGGAAAACGAGATATCCGTGACTAGTTAGAAAAGGACAGTAATACAAAAAGAAAGGGAGGTGTATATGGCATTTTGATTAATATGTAGCCATTGCTCAGAGCGGGCTGTGTACCATTGCTAAGTAATGACCACTCCATAAAGACATGGTTAAGGTTAAAAGAAAATTACTTTATCAACGCCTTGTTTTAAATAAATATCCTGTTTCAGGAAATATTATTGTTGTTTCCAATACAAGAAATTGAGATGTAAAAGAGATGTTAAGAGTTTGCCGCTTATTGATAGCTCTACACAAATGATGTATAACTGTAGTCATTTATTTTTTATTCGGGTATATTTACTGCGAAGGTTTTTGGTGCCTGATTGAGAATTGATTTAAGACTTTTTAGAAGCGATATATTTAGTTGTTGGTATTGAAAACTTCCGGTCCAATTATGACTTATTTTTGAGGCTGTTTAAAATTTTTTTCATACTTAGATACTTACAAGTAAATAATAATTAATTTGAAATAAAACGTTGTAAAATAATAATGCTGATTTAAAATACAAGATTTTTGGGTCACATAACACTAAGCTCCAAAACGGATATCAAAATGCAATAAAAAACCACTTAATATACCTAAGCACAAAAAGAAAACAACTCAATGTAAATCGTGCGCCTATGACATTCTCATTGGTTAAAAAGGGTTAAGACAGCTGTCAGATTGGTCCTCCAGCAAAGGAATGACTAATGGCTCAAGATAATCTGTGACAGATTCGTCTTACTAAAAAAGCCGACGTCTGACGTAGATAAATAAGATTATTCAGACATTTTTCAACCTGAGTGAGTGGAGTTTTGGTTCCTGCTTTAATTACCTGAATTCTCACAATGTGTGCGTATGACGGGTATTTTTTCGTTTTTTTTGCCGGCGTATAAATGAGATTCGGATTCGACAAGTTTATTTATATCGAGCTTTATTTATTTACTTGTAATTTTTAAATCATACGATACCTTTAAAGGTAATTTTAATTAAATAAATTGTAATCAAGATTACAGAATGGTGAAGGTCACTGCATGCACTTTTCTATCTTTCTCACATAGTGTGAGCTGTACTATTTATGAATACAGGCAAAACAAGAAATCAAGTCTGCAATCAAAACTGGATACATATCCAGGTAATTCAGGTAATAAATAGCCTACAAAAGAGTACGAACCTACATTAATAAATGCGGGTTGATCAACTTCACGCACAACCTTTATACTTCTACGCAGGTGTGTCCAAGTTTCCTCCCGATGTTTTATTTCGCCGCAAGAGCGTTGAATAGTACATATAAATGCAAAAATCTAAAACACACTGTGACAACCCTAGTCACTGGGCCACTGACGCTTTAGATATTTTAGGTAAATCAAACAAGGTATTAGCAAAATTTATATAGCCTAAATCAAACTCAAGACAGTCCCAGCAGAAGGGTTCAGAAGGATAATCAATTATGTATGGCTAGGTGAGGCCACCGAGCAGTTAGTCGGAATGGTCTCGCCATTACGTACTAATTCCTTGTCATTTGGCTGCGGCTGCGCCTGCTACGACGGTCAACCGATTGTGTACTCCGCTATGTACTGAGATTCAGGTCTAGATCGTTTTGAAACTAATAGGTTTGGTTTCAAGCTTAGTTATGTAAGATTATATTAATTTGATAAATTTAGATTTAATAATTTTGTAATGCCTTTTTGCTTACTTTTGTATTGTGTTGCTTATGGCTTGATTTATACAAAAATATTTATGTATTTTTATAGGTCTATAATGTACGTTCTTACGACGATACGAAGAAGAAGACTTAATTTACAATATATAAAATTAAAGTTAATAAAAAAAACTGTACTTCAAAGAAAAAGAATTGTTAAAAGTCGCAAATCTTTTGTTCATTTGGTAAGTATGAAAGAAATACGATGAAGAAACAATATCATCAGGAAACCTGCAGATACCTGCGAAAAATTCAAAGGTTGTGTGTTAAGTTGAGCAACCCGCACTGGGCCAGCGTGGTCGTCTAAGGCCTATTCACCCTGATCTGTAGTAGGCTTGAGCCCCTCGGTGGGGACATATAATGGGTTGTTATTGTTAACGACGACGATGAAAGAAATGTCACGAAATCGTGAATCGGAACATGGTAGACTATTCCTATATTCCTGCTTGAACTCAGCATCTACTATCAAACCAGTCTTGAGCACATAAGTCGGTGTCGCAGTGAATTACAGCAGCAAGACAATCGATTATGTACGGTAGGCCACGTATGGCCGGCGAGCACTTAGTGGAATGGTCGCGCCATTACTGAATAATCCTCCGACATTTGCCTCTGGCCACTGGCGCAGATCGAGAAACCGGGCGCTGCACTGGCTGGCCAGGTGAGGGATCGTAAGTAAACACTACGGCTGGATTTAGTACCTAAAAGTACTTTTATATTTTCCTTTGAAGGGGCTTGGAATGGTTGCCTTCCTCTAATTGCATATTTCGTTTGCAGTCTTTGATATTAATCAAATCGTATAAAATAATAACTTTGTAAAAATAATTTGAAAAGATGCAACGCCTGTGGAGTTTCTTCCGGCGAGTTCTTCTCCACAGAAGACAGCCAAATCGTGTACTCACTTCGACGTCGAAAAGTGATTTGTAAAATCTTACTTCGAATAAACACCTTTTGAATTTTGAATTTTGAAGGCAAATATGAAAATATAGTAATAACTATATGACAACAAAGATGATGATGATTCAAATGATGTTTAAGAGTCACAGATAGGAGTATTGGGTCAATTTTATTTAAGAGCTTTGGTGTACGAAGTTTAATGTTATACAATAAGATTTATCTTTATAACATTAATTAATGTAGCTAAACTAATGATTGAAGAATAATACTTAAACTGAAGAGAGTTAATAGAAATGAAATTTTAATGATGGGCGCGCTAATAGAGAAAATATGTTTTTCTACAAACGCGTAAGTGTACGGACATTCTTTAGTGCATGTGTTGTGAGAGGTTCCAGATATTTTCGGGATACCGCATATTTTGTCACATAATTTATCAGTTCCTTCAATCTTCCCCATATTGATGTTTGCGTAGACGCAGATCCCTAACAAAAACAAAAGAATAGAGCAAAGAAATGACACATCCAGCGGACCCGTCACACCTCCATCAATCACTGGCAATATTTGCTATTGGCCATAATCTGTGTGCCCAAACTTCGCCCTTGTGGGACGAGCTCCTCTATGCGACAAAAATCGACTCTCACGGAAATTATATTGATATTCAATACACAATAAATGGGGCCTGTCAAAAACTTGCTGTTCGCTCCTACGGTCATCCCTAAGCTATCTGTGTCATTTGCTATTGGAAACGCAGCTACGTCGTCTCTCGCATCTCCTTCGTCGCCGTAAGTGTGACAGAGATAACTATGTATAGTGGGTTTAGCGCGCCTTTGTCACAAGGACTGAACTAATTTTTCATCATACGGCCCGTGACAGTTACAAATGCGGCCCGAACTGTCTCCTTCTTTAATAATACTTTTTATATATTTTTTCAAGGGTAGTTCGCCCTCCGAGGAATGAAGATTTTCATCCGACTGCTCAAGGGGAAAAATTGGAAGCAGCTTAAAATGTAATTTGTTTGCTTCTTTTTAATACGCGTCCAATTAAAGAATTTGAGCACTGGCTTTAGGTGATATAACGAAAGAAAAAGAAATAAACATCGGGTAAAAAATAAGTAAAAAATGTAACCACAGTTTAAAAATGTATTACAAACTCTTTGAAAATTACATCATCATTATAATTGATTTCAGGCAAATACCCAGTTTTGAGAAAAATTTACTCGGACATTAAAAATGACGTAAATGTTCCACTTCAACTCACTCAAAACAAATGTATAGGTAATAATAACAACAGAGAATACCGCTGGTGTTGGTAACAAGAAGGGCAGGAAAAGGTATTCACTAGATTGCACATACAGCAAAGAAAGATTATATTTTTTTTACATAGATAAGGACAAAAACCGAAAAATATATTTGTCACTTCAGTTTCCGGTTTAAAATTTAAAAATGTCTATCTGTAAAGAAGTGTTAATAAAAACTTAGCAAATACTTAAAAGACATACTATGTCAATGGGTTCGAGCCACTTTCCCGAAGAAACTTTCCTCGGAAACGAAAACAAAATGCAACGCTACCATACAAAATTAACATTAAAATCTGACAGTCATATTTTTTTTCATTTCCCAGAAAATGTTTTTTTAGAAAAATTGTTCCAATGACTGAGTATGTAATTTCAGTTTTTGCTAAGTCATCACTTACACCCAATATAAGTATTTACTTAGACTTAGGTAGGTATAGTGTGATCGTCCCCAAACACCCTTCGCATTATAATTCGGCGCCCTCAGATCAGCGGCTGCCGATCAATCACTGTACAAATCTGTCATGTTCGGTTTATGAGAAAAATTGTTAGGCAAGACCCCCGGGCATCGCCTCCCCATGGTAAACAGAATTCCGTGTATTGGTTTATGTAGTAAAGGGTGATGTAAATAATAAACTAATGCCAATGTTGATACGGCATGCCAATATTAAATTTCATGTTTGGTACAAAATACAAAATATTTTATGGATATCAGTCAAAAGGTACTCTAAATTTTAAATGTTACTCGTATTTAAAAAGTTTGGTAGTGTAATATTTTATAGAAAATTTCCTGTCGTGTTCTCTTTAAATTTATAAAAATCTACTTTTAATTTAATATTCAAAACTGTTTAAAATATAATATTTTTCTAGGCAATAAAACTAGAGCTTTAAATTGCTATCAAGCTTTACAAAAAATATATTTGTAAGAATCTTTTGTTAGCTAATGTTTTAACTAAATTAGGTAGTAAGACCAAGAAAAGATGCCCGAAAAAGCAAAAACATTTTTAAGAGAATTCCTCTTGGAAATCATTTGTCTAAGCATTGGAGGGGTCAATGCGATGTGGTGGTTCCCACGCTGAACCTCCTCCGTTAACAATCTTTCATTTTCAGTCCCAAAACCGAACCTTGAGGTAAATTTCTTTCACATGCCTCGATTTTGCTTTGTGGACGAATGAGTTAACAGCAAATATAAGTTTGTCAAGAAGTAGGTAGGTATTTCAGCGGAGTTCCCGCTAATCGCCCAGAAAAAAATATTTGCTGAATCTGCTGCCGGTTTTTTGCCACTGATAAATGTGCCTGGAATATGTATCTGGTAATTTGGGTCTTGTTCGGATCATTTTGTTTCATTAAGTGCTTCGGCGATTTTTTCCTGTGCTCCTTGGGAAATGTAACATATGGGGAGAGGCAAAAGGAAATCGAGTTATACACACGTGGATGGATTATCACAAACTAGGGATAATTTGTAAGTATCCTTTTAGAAGAACTTATTACCTTAAGCATAGTATTTGGCAGCTCGAGATAAACGTGTCTAAAGGGATACATAAAAAGCAAAAAATATACCTACAAGTTAGAAAATGTCAGAAGCTTTAGGCAGTTCAATAATTCTGAAACCAGGGTTTGTGCCTTGAAACTCACACTTTAGGCAATCAATAAAAAAGACTAAAAAAAAACATTCTTTAGATGGTAATCTAATCACGCTTCCAAAAATACCTTTTCTAACTAAACCCATTTCCAAAAAATCGCCTCGAAGCCTATACCTAAAAGTGGCATTAGGCTGGGCACAGGATAGATATTGAAATTCAAATGGCCGCTCGTGATTTAGTATTCATTTGACGTGATGGCGGCTTTACTCCGGTTTAGGTTTCACCAGGCGTCGTCTTCTCGTACATCATAGCGGGCCACGCTTCAGATCAAAGGGGGGGTGACACAGCGGTCCACTATAAAAACACAATGTAGAAACTGCAGTAACTGATGTTTTATGCTAGTTTTCTGTGCGAATATTAAATAATGTTTAGGACATTGTATGAATATTTCATTGTAAAAATAGCCGTAAAAGCTTCAAAAAGTTAAACTTATGTAAAAAATTGCGCGGCAGAGTATCGTTCTTAAATTTTAGTATCAATACAAAATATAAGAAGCACAATATTTAAGGTGTCACATAAATTACTATGCTCAAGTTTCTTCGGTGAGTTCTTCTCCACAGCAGCGCACACATTGCGCGAACAGTTATGTTCGAAGTGATATCGCATCGCCTCTTTTAGATTGTTTAATCTGTTTTTATTGCTTAGACTTGTACATTCGTTTAAGACCATAGCCGGTCTTGGTTTAAGCAAAGCTTAAAACTTCTGAAATGACGTCATAAAATGTTCTGAGAGGCTATCATCACTACATAGTATAAAACAAAGTCGCTTTCTCTGTCCCTATGTCCCTATGTATGCTTAAATCTTTAAAACTACGCAACGGATTTTGATGCGGTTTTTTAATAGATAGAGTGATTCAAGAGGAAGGTTTATATGTATAATACATACATAATATACTTAAGGATAACCCACAAAAACCATTTTCCCGTGCGGAGCTGGGGCGGGTCGCTAGTAATGAATAAAATAATTTTGAATCTCGTAAACTTTTTACTTTTGATTGTCACACACGGACAAGTGATGAATAATAGTATTCAGAAAGAAAACTATGCAATTATAAATGATAATTGAAGAATTGACATTTTGAAGAGCTAGAACATCCAGCGCACTACGCGTACGTTTTCTATATTCAACGGAGGGAGTATAAGTACGTACGTAATAGGTTGTTTCTTGCAAATTTTTATCAATTTGGACATTCTTAGATTTTTCGCGGTTGTTAATTGCACCAACACACATTTTCACGGGTTTTCTCCACGGGTTCAATTTAAAACTAAATCGTGGAGAAAACCCGTGAAAATGTGTGTTATAATAATACAAAGCTCTTGGTGGAACACCGGCCGAGCCGAGTCGACGGCGGCGTAATCCCAAAAGATTTCCACTTGGAGCGCGCATCAACTCGCGTCGCCGGCGCCCGCGCCCCACCGCTACACATTCTAAATAATAAACAGCGTTCCTACCTCTACCAAACATACTCCATATTGTAACAAAGAATCATTATTATCTATATCACGAGTTTACTTTTTCATAATAATGTTGAACTTCTTTTTAAAAAATTCAATGCTTTTTGATTGGCGAAAAATATCTAAGTGATATTAATTTTATCAGACTTACCATAATCTTTCAAACTAAAAGTACTGCAACAAAAACAAATTAAAGAGGCAAAAAATAAAAAAATAATCAAAATATTAAATACTGTTATTTGAACTCCGCGAATAATATTTATCATCTAAGCATTAAAATTCAAATTACAAATCTAAAATTATGGATAAATAAAATATTGGTATAACAAAAATTTAATTTGTAAATTGCTATACTAAAAAAATCCTTTTCTAAGAGTTTAAAATCGTCGTTGTCTAACGTCCGAATTATATTTCAGAGACACCGGAGTACCTTATTAATTACATAATTCTTTATTTTTATCTTTAAATATTTAAATACTGACTGTTACACACTGTTTTCGGTGACAAAACACTAGATATATTGTTAATGTATTAAAAAAAAATATAAAATTTTAAAAGATATGATAATAGTTTGCAAGCGTGCGACATAACTATTGGACCTTTTTGAAAAGGTAATGTTGTATTTTTTATTCACATTTTATAACATGTGGTACTTAATACCTATTGCTTGCTTTGCATACCTATGGGTTTTGCTCAAGTAAAGTTAAGCTGGTATATTATTAAAAAAAATTGCAGCAAACAGCAAAGTTAAGTTTTAGCTTGCATGCATGCGTAGTCAATAAATGTTCAAGGAACAACAGAAACTGCTTTTCTTCAGTTGACCTTTGAATACAAATAACCTTTCTGCATCCAACACCAGACCCGCTCGATCAGATCGACAATACCACCTGTTTCGAATACATTGTTGCTTCAGCTTTTGAGAAACCAATGGAGGCAGAAGAAAGGGGTTAATAGTAAGAAGACAATGGATGATTGCAGTAAAGGTAAGCGTCCCAGTAGTGGTGCAGCGTTGCATTGATGCATTCGCCCTGCGCCACCGCGTCTACGATTGATGCCCCTGCGACGTTCGACGTATTGCAATCGTTATGCACCTAATGTCAAAGCGATTTTGTTCGCTACTGTTTGTCTGTGTCTGTTGAAGGAGTTTTATTTTTGTTAGATTTATGGCAAGGTGTATGAACAGGAGATGGAGTCATACAACTACCTAATGAATAAAAGAAAAAGAGGCGTTGATCAGTAGGTGTTGCCAGGCACGTTTAATTGCACCAAAATCTTCTAATTCCAATCCTTCTATTCGAAAAACTTGCACAGAGAATGATCTTTTCAGTAGCACTATATTATAAAGATACGTAAATAATAATTAAAAGTAAAAAGGCATTAATGACATTGTTTTCTTTGTACTAATACTTGTAAATTGTTAAATATTTTTGTACTCTTTCTAGTATTTTTATGTACGTAAATAAATACAATCAAATGTTCACATAAATCGATTTTATCCTTTTTAACCCCCGACGAAAAAGAAGGGTGTTATAAGTTTGACGTGTGTGTGTGTCTGTCTGTCTGTGGCATCGTAGCTCCTAAACGGATGCGCCGATTTTGATCTAGTTTTTTTTTGTATGCAAGGTGTCACAATCGAGAGTGTTTTTAGCTATATAAACCAAGAAAATATTTTCAGCCATTTGAAAATTATCATTTCATTTCTATTTGTTAAAAGGATCAAGTAACGGTTTTGTGGCGAGGTTATTTAAATTTTTGATTTTATCCTTTTTGAACTTGTAATAGAGCTGTGTTGGCCAACAGAATATTATCCCTTCTAGCTAAGTGATTTTAAACCGTGTAGAACTATGTAGGAAGCACTCACAAGACTGGTTGGCACATAAATCTGGCTCGGCGGCTCGGTCGCGCGGAAACTTTTTGAATTATTAGTTTTAATTTCCGCCTAAGATCCGCCGCGTCCCCGTATCTGTCAACGACTGTACCACGGTTATGACGCGGTTACGGCGAAAAACTGGGCTTTTGGTAACATTCTAGTTAAGTAAGAAAAATAAAAGTAATATTTAGACTAGTAGCACTAAACTGAATGCAGCACCTGCACCAGCACCCAAATTTACTGTATTTTTAACTACCTATATAAATTTATTTATAATTAAGTGGCATAAATAATCTGTGAAAATGGCAGCTGGTTTAGTCAAAAACTGTGAAATTCTAAGCATACTCAAAAGAAAAAGTATGGTAGTGCTTTCTTACCTTTTTTCTCGAAAGGAAAACATTAAGTCTCAATTTAAAAAACATGTATTTACATTTTATTTTGTTCTCAACAACGCATGCCTGTTTTTTATTTTACTTTACTTCCCGCAAAAAAAAACTACTAGGTAGAAAATGGTAATAAAATATAAGTCGTTTTTGAATGAAAACAGAAATACACATTTCTTTGATCGATCGAATCAAATTCTTTCAAGGAAATTTTGCATTTTTATTACATTTTTATTTGCTTTTTATCACTTTTACAATTTATTTTCTTTAAATCTCCGCTTTGGCTGTGACATTATGTACTCTACCGACCTCGAGTCGTGTGTCGTACAATCCTTGGATATAGAGTTCTACCTTAACGCCAGCAAGTGAAACGAGTATACCAGGTATTATTTTGAAGTTCAGCAGGTGTGAAATTAATTTTTTGGGTTTGTGATTTTGTTGTAGAAACATGGTTTTTACTGATTTGGTAAATCATCTCTAGTTTGTTTAAGACGTAATCTTAATTGAGATTAGTCTAGGCGCTGTAACGGTTTTGCTAACGAGAAAAGTTTTGACTGTAATATCACTTTTATCTAATTATTTTAGACTAATTTTCCACCCCGCGGCTTCGCCCGATTTTTGTAGCTCTGTAGCTCTCGAATTTTCTACTCGTGTGTAAAAAGCCAAGTCAATCGATCGTCTTATTTCAGCGTGAACAGTCTTACAATATTATAAAGTATTTTATTATAGGCGCGAAACCCTCAAACAAACATTAGGTCTAACACAAATTCTTATCATTACTATTAAATAATGATTCCCCGAAATGTATATGTGTATGTGTATGCGTGTATCACGCACCGATTTGTTTTTTTCATTTGCTGTGCCTTTACTCTCAGAAACAGCAGTGAATAAACTTTTTTAGCGGGAAAATATCTCATTCCAACGGGAAAAAGTAATAACGCGGACTAGATGACTAGTTTATAATTATATCATATAACAGTAGGTACAAGCAGTTCTATGCGCACCAGATACGCGGAACTACAGTACTGCTTGATGTAGGTATGCTGTTGACGACACTATTCATATCAAATAGTACAAAGAATAATTTTTTGTACTTTAGAAGTCACTTTGGATCACTTAATTCAGTCAATCACATTTACCTTTCTATCAAGTTCAAAAAGCAGTATTCTTTTCAAAATTCAAAAAATTCAAAATATATTTATTTGCAAGAATACTTAATTTACATTTCAGATGTTACATTTTTAGTAGGTAAGTCGCAGTATTCCACCTTGACTAGGCATGCAAATATAATGTCATAATAAAGGCTATCTATATATAAAACAAATCAATAAAGTTACACATTAGAAATCAATTATCAATGTCAAAATTAAAAACTAGCAAAATATAAACAATGTCAATTAATACTTAAATTCTAAAAACTCGTCAACGGTATAAAAAATGTTATCCAAAAGCCAATGTCTCAATTTATTTTTAAATCTATGTGACTCTAATGACTTCAAGTCTGCTGGGAGTTTATTATATATGTCGATACATAAATTATACACATTTTTCTTATAAATAAAAGATCGACAAGGGGGCTGGAACAGCTTGTCCATGTATTGAGCTCTCACAGGCCTAGTGGTGCGATCTTTAATCAAAGGAAACTGTCCATGGTTACTCTTTACCAAGATGCATATGTCCTTTATGTACATACAAGCTATTGGCAAAATCCTATATTTCTTAAATAGAGGTCGACAGCTATCCATGAATCCAGCACTTGCAATAGCACGTATGCATTTCTTCTGCAATATAAATACTCTATTCACATCTACAGAATTACCCCATAAAACTATACCGTAGCTCAATAGGGATGACACATATCCATAGTAAGCAGTTATGGCTGCTTCCAGTGAAATGGTTTCCCTTAATCTACGTAGAGCAAAAACAAATCTGTCCAACCTTTTGCACAATGAGTCAATGTGAGATTTCCAGTTAAGATGTTTATCTAAAATTAAACCTAAAAATTTATAACTATCAAGAAGACTTTAGAGAAGAATTCGCCGGAACAAACTCCACAGGCGTTGCATATTTTCAAAATATTTTTACAAAATAAGTTTCAGAGCCGATACAAGACTATAAGTAGCTGTCGACTCGAAAAAAGAAGAAAGAAAAAAAACTTGAAAACCTTCAAATAAATGGCACTCATGAAGGAAGAAAAAATTTTACGCGCCCAAATGTGGAATTTTTTTTCCTTCATGATGGCACTCGAAAGAGTTTCGCACTAACTTAATGACAAAAGAACCGCAAAAGACATAATAATACGTAACCGAAGCAATTGGCTTGAAACATCCCTTCATTCGTCCCAATCACTGTTCTCGGCCGCATAGGTATTAATAATGACTGCTACATTATAAGGTAAGGTATCTTGATCTGCGGACTGGCCCGGTGGCGATCGCAGTGTGCAATTACCAACCATTCAATAATACGCGGCCAGCTTAATAGAGTGCTAAGTTTGCTGATCTCGATACAACGGGAGTTAAATTGAGACAGGTCAATCAACTGTTTCAAAAGTTGAACAACTTAATACTAGTCGAACAGGAAAAATAAAATTCCAATACACGTTGTAGGTATTTAGCAAAGTTATTTATTTTTCTAATGTTGAGCTCCGACAGAGTGGATAATTTTTTAGTTGCAATTCACACAACTCTTTAATTCAACACAAAATATGTTTTTATTGACATCAATAAAATATTTTTAACAAAAAGTTAAACCGCCGAAAAGACTGAAAACCAAAAGAACTCTTTCTGTCTGTCCATTTGTTACGCTTTCACCCATAAACCACTGAACTGATTTTGATGAAACTTGAGAGATAGAATAGATCTTAAGAAAGGATACTAACCTTTTACAGCGGGAAAATACCTACATATTTTCCACAGGAAAATTGACATTCAGTCATCCCCTTTTATCTTACCTTTATAGTTGGATTTATTTTTTCAAACTTTTACTGTACAAATTTCGGAGTTCATCTTTTCTAATAAAAAAAGAATTATCAAACCACGTAAGTTTTAAAAAGTATATCCTCCGTTCTTTGTCGGTTAAAAAGAGAAAACATACAATTTGACAGTACATAAACAAAGTTACTACTAGGGTCTACACTTTCTGTATTTTTTTGTAACCTAATGGTATGCCATCTCATACCCTGATTGAATCAATAAAAGCTTATGTCTAAAGCTCATATTATAAGAGCTTTTTATAGTTTTCTATGAGTTATAGAGATCAATTAAGTTAGAATAGCATAAAAACGAACTTTTCATATTTTACTATAAAAGAGACGCCTGTTTTGTTATCCTAAATAAACCAATAGACAGAATGTATTAGAATTTATGCAAGCAAATGAAATAACAAATCATTACCGCTCAGTGAAAATAGAAAACGCGGACAAAATTATGAATAAAGGCAGAGTCAGACCGATTGGATTAATAAATTTGTCTAGTGGAAACGCGCTTTCCGCGTGTGTTTCCACATTTTTCATGCGATAAATCATATTTTTTCACCGGTAGCGTTTTTGCCGCCGCCCGGCGTCCTTTTGGTTAGCTCGAGCGTACTGTCATTTTTTTCACTCGGACATGGGAGTTTGCACTTGGCCGTTTCGCTTTTGTTTTGTACAGAATTCATGATTAATATGTACTGGGTGTGACTGTGACAGCGGTTGAATGACCGGACCTTTAGATCGTATTATATCATTATATTCCGTTCAAGAAAGGAAAATACATAAAACACAATTTGTATAACGTTACTCACTTATAATGTCTCAAGCGGGTAAATAACTTTTTTCACTAAACATTTTATTGTTCTTATCTGTTTTTTGTGTTTATCTAGTGGACTGTTTGAAATAATTAGTCTTTCTTCATTGAAAGGTTCGATTATGCTCTAAGTCATAACCTCTACACTGTTGAGAGTAAAACGCAATTGCAGGTTTAGACATTTAATATTTGGCAGTAAATTTTCATCCTAATGCACGCGCGCGTTTTCAGAGAAACGCTTAAGTTCGAAAAACTAGAAAAACTACAGTTAAGTGGAAAATATAGTTAAATAGGTATTAAAACAAGCTATGTGGTTAATGCAAAATAAAATCATGATAGTCACAGTAAAGTAGAAAATAACCTCTTTTCAAACACGCTCTATCATAGGTAATTTAATCCCACAGTATACATTAATTTGACAAATAAAGTAAGCCTATCCTCGGTCAGTTTAACCTGTTAAAAGTACAAAATAAATGTGAAGTAGGCATTAAATATTAATTTCATCTAATTCAAACTTTAAGCCAACTTTAAGTAAAACTTCCTCAAAAACGTAAAGATGACAAATGCTTGTCCAACGGCCGAGCGATGGCGCGCCACTTAAAATTTCCCATCGCTGTTAATTTTAATTTAGCTACCACAACAGGAACAATTTAATTTAATTGCCAAATCATTAAGTTAAGCACAAAGTATTAGCCAGCATAGTGCGACCGAATTAATAAACGAGGCAATACAAATAAAGAAATCATCGACATATCTATCTTATGGAAAAATGGCGGATACTCTTACATTAATACGTGGCCATAAATTAAAGCGTGGCTTAAAATTAAGACAACAAGCCTCTTTAATCTACAATAAATGGTGGTCGTCTCAGAGACCGGTTCTGCCGAGATGGAGGCGCAAAAGAAAAAAGAATAATCCGGTCCGGAGCGGGTCCAAAATATGATAGGCATCCATAATACAACATGGCGGCTAAGCTCCTATATCTTTCCCTGTCTCTCGCAGGGCCTCTACATAAACCCCTCGCGCTTTATTAAGGTTGACCACATGTGGAGTGTTCCGCTAAGCCTAACCTTGATATCATACTCTCGGCGAGTATAAGGGGTGTCCTCGAATTCGTTTTTAAATTGGGGTAATTTGCACGAGCGCTCAAGCATGATGGTTGAAACCAGGTCGACTCATATTAAATTATTATAATAATTTCCGAAATAACTGAAAACGTAGTAAATAAAAAGTTTACTTTTTACAGTTTTTATTACTTGAAACATCAAATTCTTCAGAGATTTATAATTAGATACAAAATAGCACACATAAAGCCACGTTTCCCTTACGGGGTGAGCAAAGTGTTAGTTAGTTCACTCACAGGGATTCCAAACTAAAACGACAACGTTAAGATTAGTAACTTTAACGTTGAGATTCGGTAAAATATTAAGCAGGTATGTATGTAAGTCTATGTAATTATTTATTTATTAAATATTAACTGTATAACATAATAATACTGAAGTTCACACGGTCTAGTTAACATTTAACAAAATATATAACTTTTTACTAAGTTTTATCTTGTGATAATAAAAGTATATTTAAATGAATAACAGGCACACATTTAAAATACATAGAATTATAAATTAAACAGGACAAAAAAATATAAATTTATAAGTGTTCTTGAAGCACTGGGGAAAAACGCCGCCTGCATCTATATAATATGAGCTGAAAATGCAATAAATGGCAAGTCTCTTTATCACCAGTCCTAAAAAATGGATAAATTGTGAACGTATATCACTGATTCTAAACCAGCCTGTATACAGAAACTGACCGGCGCATCTCTTCGCGAGCGAGCTAGCATTCCACATTATTACCGACACCACCTTATAAATAAAACCGCTTATATGTGCGTCTACCTGTCGATACCACAAATCTTAGCATATACGGGACTGGTTTGGAAGTAGAGCCTGTTGACATCTTTCTTCGAGGTAATATGTTGATGCCATAAAAGCGATAACATCTATGTATAAATGGGTAGATATTTATAGCGCAGGCTTAGTGCCACGTAGCGTATAGAATAGAAGAATCAAAATTTTAAGGTTTTTTAGATGAGAATCAAACGAAAATTATTTTATGTTTGTAATTAATTATCTTTGTTTTTAAGAAGAATTTTGCATAGTCCACGGGATTTTTAAAGACGATATTCTAGCACTGATATTTCAAAATAAAGTGAATAAGTGAATAACGACTACATATTTCTATGCAACTAAACATAGTTACTAATTGTTTTCTTCATTAAAAAACTTAAACTTTTCTTGTAAACGAAATTAATTTCGCAACAAGTTGGTATTGTATTTTTTAAATAGCTGAATAAATTTTCTTATAAATTTGATGTTTTAAGAAAGATGAATGAAATATGTATTTCTACTTACATTTGAATTACACACTTGACAAACTTACCGGAGCTTAATTATATGAAAACTATCATTTGTAATAGACCAAATTAAATATACTTGTACCTCACTCTACACTTTAAACTGCCACGCACAAAGAACAGAAATAAACTGATTTCAAACTCGGAATGTAAGTGAAACTTATTTTTTTGCGAATAATATGCAAATGGCCAGTCAGCAGGTGGTCAATTGTCGCAAAAATGCATTGTTCTATTCACCTTCCATTTTGTTCTATTAAAAAAAAGTAGATTTGAAAGGACAGTGGTCACTTTCGCTCGCATTCTTGCGAATTTTGTCACACCTTTACTTTCCGATTTTTTGTAAATGGAATAAAGGTGTGTTTTGATGTATGCGGCAGCGCTGGTCTCAACTGGAGCTGTAAATCAGTTAATGACTGCGAAAGCAAAGAAAGTACCTGTTACGATTTTGCACAGTTTTAAAGCTATTTTCGTTGTTTGCGGGAATAAGCTTAACCGGTTTCTGGTTTGCATGAAGCGGGCAATAAATCATACCCCTTTAATTGCAGATCCCCGATTTCGACGGAAGGTATTAAAGGAAACGCAAAGTTCTAAGAACGTTTAAGTATTTCTTTGTATTAGATATGCAAGTTCTCTTCCGTTTGTACGAACAAGGGTTTCTTTCTTTAGATAATTCGCATCTGTTGATGTAATATTATATCTCAAGTATCTATGTAAGTACTTTTGTACATTTTCAGTATTATTTTTCCATAATGCTCTTATACGATTTAGACAATAGTTCTAAAAAACAATATAAGTATCAAATAATTAAAGTAGTAAAGAAGTTGTGGATCACAAAAAAAAAAGATACGAATCGACTTAGCTGTTATTTATTTTATAGTAATAAAAACATTTTTCTTAATACAACAACATATTTGTACTAAAAATTTATTAACAGTAATTAAAGATCCAACGTTGCACCGCGTTGTAAAGGCAAAAGCCTAACTACATCTCATTAAAGCTCTACTGCCAGCCACATTATCTCGACTACGTTTGAAACCTTACACTTTTGCAATAAGGATGATTTTCATACTGAAAAAAAAAGAACTTTCGGTTTGGCTCCCTGTACAGCTAATAACAGATGTTTCCGTTATTAATACGGTAGGAATTGCCTATTTATAGCGACCGTGTCCAATATTGAACTTAATTTCTTTTATTAAAGACCGTTATTTGTAAACTCGCAGTTCCTTGCTTTTTTTGTAGTTGCTAATTTGGTTGATGTTGTATTCAGTTAAAAGGCTGAGAACCGTTAGTTTCTAAGGAATATGATTTTTTTTTACATTACCGTTGTTAGGAAAATATACCTGTATGTATTTTTTCGTTACGGTGCAGAATTGGCGCATGTTGTTGAAATAAATTAAATAACTTATTTTTAACACATTAGCTGCCCAGCATACTTCACGTAAGCTCATGACCATACAGAGAACATTACGTGATCTGACTGTTGATGCTCATGGCAGTCAACGTGTTAATACAGCTCTCTCGTATCCACGGTTTCAAATACATAATTTACTCCAACACAAAATAATCTTCAAAGGCTTTACTTTAAATTCTTGCTATGAACTTTATCTCCCGCATAACCTTTCTATAATTTAAAGAGCATCAAAGCACAGCACGCGCTTAACCCAGCTCCAAAGGGCAGGAAGAACAAAGCTCCTAATTCTATTGAAACACCATTATCTAATAACTGGAAGCATCATCCATCACCACACTGGAACACGTCCCCTCTTCACTTCCATATCATTAATCAGAATCTATAAATATTGCGCCGACACTTGTGTATCGAATTTTTTGTTGTTTCGATCGTGTTTGGGCGTAGGAGATGTTTTGGTTGTTCGGATTGTTCGGAATAGTCACGAGCCTTCGCTGAGGAATGCGAGGATTCAAGCAGATTTTGTTTGAAATCATACCTAGTTGGGTTCAAATCGGTTAAAGATTGATAGCGATAGTTTTACGAACAACACGAGTTGTAGAAGAAGGTATCACATTTGTTCTGTCTATAATTTTTAGAAGGTTAGAGAACCTTATATAAAAATATTTTCATGAAGTAGTAACAAACATATCTGTCCATACATTGATCAGAACAAATTTTCGCGTTTTTAATATAAATAAATTAACACCAAGCATACCAGAAAACAAGAAATACGGGTCCAATTTATTATTTAAAGAGTTTAAAGCAATAAAATAAACACAGCATGAATAGATAGAGGTCATAATGTATTAAATTAAACACTCGTAAACTACTCTGAATTTGAAAACCCTGTAATATATAAAACAAGGTACAATAATAATATATTTAGGTAGTTCTTGGGTTTTAAAGCAATTCGAGCGTCGTCGTCGTGGCCCTGCGGTTGCATTTAATAGTACTTACTCTGCCGTAATAAGTACATAGAGAAAGAATCGACACTGCAAAATACTAAAGTACTTACTGGCCGTAAAAAGTTATACAGACTTCCTTTACATCAGCTCATAGCAAAATAAAAAGCTATTTAAGTGGGTAGTTTAATGGTTGGTTGCACTTTCACACCTGGCGAAGGTGTTTTTAAAGGAGTAAACATTCATGTACTGCGGCAATTAAATACTGCAATTTGTTGGTAAGTAATCGAAATGTTCAACACAGTAGGTATCTATGCTTTTAAGAAAAGTAATTGGGAATAAAAAGTTATGAAATATTTTCGAAATGCAAAACAAGCCATTAAAACAAACTCTGTGTGGTGCTTTAATTTGGCATTAGTTACAAAGCTATGTTTTAAATTACTAGCATTAGGTATTTATTATTTATTTAAGGCAATAGCAAAAAAAAAAGCTGAAAGCTGTCACAATTGAGGGCGTTCTTTGCTATGATCCAAGAACGTACCTTTTCGACCAGTCCGGTGAAGCTTGATTTGTCGTACCTTTTCGACACAAGCATAGGTCAATTAAAAAAAAAAAAAAAAGATCCAAGAAAATATTTTCAGCCATTTGAAGATTTTCAGCTCTTTTCTAGTTGTTAAAAGGATCAAGTAAGGGTTTTAGTAAAAAAAAATCAAAATACAACAAAAACTACTTCAGCATGATTTAGTATAGTTATAGAATTTACACTTTTTGTATCAAATAATGATATCACAGGTGGAATCTAAAATAAATGAAACTGTTAAACATGAGAATGATCGGATTGCTTCAGAAACTAATGCCGTTTAGTCGCGGCGGCATTAGCTGTGAGTGCCAGAACATAAAACTGATAGGTATGCAATATGTCTGGGCGCTCATCAATCTAAGCGATTGGAATAACATCGATACGTCGACGTATCGGTATCGAGTCGATAAAACGAACGCCACGTGCGTGTATTGTTCCATTCCACGGCTCGACGCCTTTCAAGTTTAATGACTTTTAAATAGATTTATTTTTTAGAACTGTCGTATGTTTGCGACTAAAGAAATTTCTATCTATAGCCAGTTCATATACGTCCTTAATTCAGTGTTTAAGCAGTTTCCCGATTTTGGGCAATTTGATCTTGACTACAATGGCTAGGTTGGATGTTTGTATAGTTAGGAGTAGGTAATTATAAGTATTTGAAAAAAGTCACAGGTTTCAACAAAATATTTTAAGGAAAATTAAACATCGATGGACTATTTACTACAATCCATTTTCTTTCAAGATATGACTCTTACAGAGGACAATTTACTTAGCCCCGAATGCCATTTCAAAAATGTTCTAACCTCACAAAATTACAAAACAGAGCGCAATCATAAACAAAACACAAAAGCCCCAGGAAGTGAGATTACGATCGGCCGTCACTTCTACATCACGATGTGAATAATTTTGTCCAATAACAGGGGTGCACCGTACACCATGCGGGCATCCGAGCCATGTACTACGGCATGCAATCGTATCGCGCATTTACTAGCGCGCGTCACATTCCACCATCGTGTTGTTCGGTACGACCGGTTGGATGGGGTTTGTGTCTATAGTAAATTTTATTGAATCCAAAGATATATATTATTGCAGGGTGATTGATTGATTATTAACAAAAAGATGATCCTCTTTCTGCAAGCAGGTCTTCTCACTCTCTCGCTGATGAGGAGATCCCGATTCAGGTATACTTACGGCATTTGCGGAAGTCTACCACGCTGCCTCAGCGGAACACTTAAAAACAAACTTGGAGTATCTTTTGATAGAATAGACAAGAGCAAAATGACTTGATATTCAAACTTTGGTAAATTTGACTAATGTAAAGCCCGACCAGAAGAATAAAAAACCTCGCCATACTATGGAATTTCAATGGAACTAATGTTATAATTGAAATTGTTGCTTTAAACACAAAAATATGAAATTGGCGCTCCCAGAGCAGGTTTATTATTTTTTATGGTCGGGTTTCAAATATTATATTAATTTTAATTCAAAACAAAAAATAAATGTAACAATAAAAATAAACAAATAATATATAATTCCGCATTACTTTAGAGAATTCAAAAATAGTAATGTAGATTTTTAATTCAAAATAATTAAATTGCAATTTAAATTGTTTAGAAAACCCGATAAGGCTACTGTACCAGAGCATTTTGTGTGCCGACTCGATGGCCATTTGTCACCATCGATCGTATAGCCATCAGTCGGATTGTACACAAGAACGTCTGCGCGTTGGTAGGTAATTGTTTTATTCCGTCTGGCAATCGGCGAAAGTTTGACCGATCGCTACTGGTATCGGTCCAAAATCCTGAGTTATGTGGACCGGATAATTTGCATGCTAGTGTGGCGTTACCTTTAAAGTGGGCTGGTAACAATTTAATTTGTTCTGTTAGGCAACCTGTAGCAATTTGTAAGCCTGAGTTGAGACTGATCGTTTCAATTTTAGCGTACCTTTTATCTACCTCAATTGTAATATTCTAAATATATATCTTCATGTACAAATTATTTATGTAAAGTGATTTGTAATGATACTCTTTGTAATAACATTAATAATATGGATGATAATTTAAAAAAATACTTGAGCCTTTCAGGTAAAAAAAATAATAATATCACATTAACTATTTTGAAACCTTACTTTACAAAAGTTACGGGAAAATATCAAACTAAAAGCATTTATTTTATAAAATTGATCGTATAAGGCCCAAAACTGGTGATATTTACTAAATTCAAGGGTAAAATAAATAACTTTATTAAATGTGCTGACCTTAAAGTGTGATAATCGGTTTTTCGATTTTGCGTGACCTATGGGCCTGCAACCAATAATTATGTATGATGCAATATCTTGAATCTTGACTTTTGAGACTTGCTTGAGTTTTCATTCGTGTCCTGGCTTGGCGAAGATAATTTCAGGCCCTTAAAAATATACAATTTTGTGACTATGGAACGTTGGTAAATTTTGTTTTGATTTACGTAACCTTCTTACATTACAAACAATGTAGTAAATAATAAAAAATATCCAATTTCCGACAATTTACAATGCTATTCTGTAAAATTTAAAACTCATCTCACTTTTCACTTCGATTTTCACAGTCACTTCGATCGTAAATTCGCACGTACGGTTTTTCGTATTCTGTAAGCTCAAGACAGGTGAGGTGATAATCGAAAACTTTGGCGGGACCTAGAGATGTGGTAAATCTTTGCGTTTTTGAAATCGATGTGTTAATCTCATTTTGTTCGTCTAATTAGACACTCTTCGGCTTAATATTATATTTAAATACAATCATTGAGCAAGAGTCAATGTTTTTAAAAGCTTTTATTTAACTTGCACTGTAAGCGGGCGGAGTTGGCATAAAGATAGAATAGACCTTGCGGAAGAATATAGGCTAACTTTTACCGCGGGAAAATACCTCATTCCCACGGGAAAAACTATTAACGCGGGCGGAGCCGCGGCGGAAAGCAAGTTAAGTAATAAAATGTAAAAATGTCCATAGTTTTTTGGAAAAATTTAAAACTTGGATGTATAAACATCAAACATTTTGCCTATCCGTGTAGTTAATAAAGTTTGTTTCTGTAGATCGATATTAGCGCCACCGCGTGAAAGTGGCGGCGAGATGAACTATTTCAAGTGAGATTTTTGACGTTAAATGGTATTCTGTAAGGATTTCGCCCTCATCTCACGTTTCACATCGCAACTCACTTTCGATTTTACATGTCAAAATTCTCACCAACTTTGTTGTTACGGATTTAGATGTGAAAGAAGATTAATTTGTGTGTTTGTTATAAATTTGGGAAGAAAGCTTCGGTAAGCATCGTAAAATATCAAGAAATAAGTGCAGAAAACAATACGAAGTTATAGTTAAATTATAATTATAATTTTAATTTAAGTTTGCGATTGTTTTAGATGGCTCGTTCATTTTCTAAGATTTGCTTATTAAAGGAAGCTTACAAAATAGATATTTCAAGGAGTCGTCGGCAAGCGCAAATCCTGCGAAACCTTGTTCTATTTGCCAGGGCGGATGAATATGTCGATGTTTATCGTCTCACCGAATATCTAATTGAACAAGTAGAAAATGATATAGCGCCTTTACTAAGAGAAACAAGGCGAAAAGGAAAAGGATTATCCACAAGGATCAAGGTTTGCTTGTTATGCCTGTTAAGTAGGTAATACCTACACGATAATGAAGAAAATTAAATTTTCAATGTAAAAATATATTACAAATTTTATTTCAGTTACTATGTGCATTAACATTTGTAACCCTTGTGAGACCTAAAGATGATGAAGAAAGATTTTATTGCCACAAGGGTACGAGTACATTCATTCACTGCATTCCACTAGGGTGTCGGGCACGTAACGCTATTGTACGGTCATTTGCATGGACAATTGACCCCCTTTTCTTAGTTGCTGTTACTAAGAGGGGGTCGGTTTTCTATGTAGCACACTTCTAATGATGGCAGAATGACGATGTTTGGGAAAATTATGCGTCACTCATGCATGGAATGTTCAAGTGGTAAGTAAATTGTATAGTAAGAACAAACACAACAACAAGTTTATTATCCAAGAATTTAATATTTACATATATAAACTTAATACTACAACATTTAGTGATATCATATCCTATCCTAATAAAATAATAAACACGAAAGTTTGTGAGGATCTATGTATGGATGGATCTTTGTTACTCTTTCACGAAAAAACTACTGAATGGACTTTGATGAAACTTTACAAAAATATAGCTTATACTTTTGAACAACAAATAGGCTATCTTTTGGTGCGAGAAAGTACCTCATCCATACGGGGAAAAATTATTAACGCGGGCGGAGCCGCGGGGCGGAAAGCTTAATGTTATTTTATTTGTTACAGATTGTTGATGCTGATTTAAATATACTGCATGTCGATGCCTCTGTGGTGCTAGTCATGACAGCTTTATATTTAATAACAGCCTATTAAAAAACCATTTGGAGGACCTGACAAACTCTGATGAAGTTGTATATCTGTTAGGTAAATAATTATTTTAATAATTATAAATGAAAATTATTTAACATTATTCAGAAACAAATGTCTACTTTATACATTACAGGGGATTCTGGGTACGCACAACGAACATACATGATGACTCCAGTTCTTGGAGCTGAGGAAAATACTCCTGATGGATATTATAACAAACTAAATGCAACAGCGCGAAATACTGTTAAAAGGACCTTTTCAGTACTGAAAGGTCGATTTCGCTGTCTTCTTGTACAAATAAATGAGTATGGCGCTCTAGGTTCTAACTTATAATAATATTGTACATTATAATATTAAACAACACTTTATTGCCTAGAATTAATAGCTTCGGCAAGAGCCTTTAGGCCTTCTCCCAGTACTATATTCGCTTGCGCTGCCAAGCGTTCTCGCTCGCCAGATTGCTCTAAAACCACTATGAGACGACGGTCCAGTTCCAAGCGCTGTTCCTCCACCCTGAGAAATTTCTCGGTAAGGCTCTCAAAATGGGACCGGCGCTGGGATGGAGGAGACCGAATAAGCCCTCTTCTGCGACTGCGTGGCTCTGAAATTAAATAAATTAACAATGTGTAATACTACTTTGCTTTTTACTTATTTGTATTGTTCCTGGCTTAGAAGTGGACCAACACGTCCAACGTATCTTATTTTATTTTAGGCACAACCTCCAGCACACCACCAGTTCTACGGCGAGCAGCATTTCTAGCTGCGGATTTTTTAATAAACTGCATTTTTTTTATCAGTCTAATACTGTCTTAAAGTTGAAACAAACCACGTTTATTAATTGCAGAAAAGAAATAATTAGACAAAAATTTTCAGCCACAAAAAGCGTATATAAGAAAAATAAACTTCTCTCTCATACCTTTATCCATTTTTGTTTGGTTTTGATCGATCCACAAACACTATTCAGTTTTTTTTTCAGAGCCTCCCATTTTAAATTGGATCGTCTTTTCGCTCCCGAATTCCTTGAGTAGCCCTTAGCCAGGTAGTGGTTGGCTTCCAAAAATTGGATCAAGGTCTCAACTTGCGCGGCTGAGGGGTGCGTAGAGCGCGACTCCATGCTATAATTTACAATTATTTTTTATTAATGACGACACTGCTATTTGATAACTATAGTAATAATGCACTTGTAAAAAACTTAAAATACTTACGTTTAATTCAAATATCGCAATGAATTTGAAATTAAATAACACAAAAAAAACACTTCATCACCCTTCAAGTCGACGTTTCAAACTTTTTTTACTACAAGGAGAGGCAACATGATTGATGTTTAAATCTCAAAGTTTAAAACTCTTTCCATAAAAACTATGTAATTTTTTATATTTTATTTCTAAAAACATTGACTGTAGCTCAATGATTATTGTATATTATACTAAGATATAATATTAAGCCGAAAACTTTGTAACTAGACGAATAAAATTAGAATGACACATCGATTTTAAAAGCGCAAAGATTAACCGCATCACTAGAACTTGTCAAAGTTTTTGATTTTCACCTCACATCGCTTGAGCTTGTAGAAGTTACAGAATACCGAAATACATACATGTGAGTTTACGATCGAAGTGAAAGATGAGTCGAAAGATGAGTTTTAAAAGGCCTTTTAGACTACACAATATTTTGGAATATACTACGTTAATTATATTAATAAAAAATATGGAAAATAATTTTAACTTTTATTTATATAAAGATATTCAGTAAGTTAATGTTATAATGTACCTCTAAAAATGATTCCTACTAAAATTGAAATTATCTATGCTAATATTAAAAAGAAAAAATGTTATTATTTGTTCGTTTAATTTGTATTGAATAAGCTCCAAAACTACAAATCCGATTTCAAAATTTCTTTTCCTGTTGGGAAGCTATACTATCCCCCGCTAACATAGACTAAATTCCTTTTTCCCACAGGAAAAACTGTTAACCCGGGCAGAGCCGTGGCGGGAAGCTAGGAAGTAATACTTTGAAAATTTAAATTCAAAATAAATTACATAGGTATTGTACAATACAGTGTAATAGGTACTTTATTAGGAAACGTCAAAATCTCACTTGAAACAGTTCATCTCGCCGCCACTCTCACGTGGAGGCGCTAGCATCGCACTACATAAGTTACAGAATACCAAATCATAATCTCACTTGCGAATTCACGCGTGACTTTCGATTTTGTTTTTACAGAATAGCATTGTAATGAAAACACCTCGTTAAGAGTCGATAAACCGCAGAACAATATTTAGTTTTTCCTAAATATTATTTTCATTGTTATGCTTCGGCTGAAAAAAAGGTTGGAGAAATACAGATGTATCTTGTTTTACGCTCAAAATATCAGTATTTTTATTGTCGTCTTTAAAAACACCGAAACCCAAAACAGAAGAGTGAAAAGGCAGCCTATATAAACCATTATTTTTTGTAAATCATCGTAAATAAATACATAAAACTTATATTTTTTATTACTAAAGTTACAGATAATCTGTTGAAATTGCTCCAAACACCATGATTCAAGCCCAAGCGGCAATTGAGGAAAGAGGGCGTGGATCGCATGCATTTATTGAGTGGAAATTGTAGATTAATAATTCTCAATCACTTACTACGCCATTATGTTGCTTCTGATGTTCGTGATGGATATAAATTAACCATGCCGCGATTAATAACGTTTTTATTACATTAATATGAACCCACTATGACTACTGTAATTATTATTACAATGGCGTTTAAGTGCTAGTTTTGCACCTTACAATAAATGATTAATTGTATTTCGCTTACTTGCCTAGTTTTATATTTCGGACTAAACAAGTTTTGGGATGAAAAGTCAGTAAGATCTAAAATATAGGAAGAAGTTGAATTAGAAAACAAAAATAAATTGGAAAAATAACATCTTACTAATAATAGAAACGCGAAAGTTTGTGAGGATGGATATAATGAATGTTTGGACTTGGATTCATGTTACTCTTTCAAGCAAAAACTACTAAATGGATTTTAATTAAACTTTAAAAAAAAAATACCTCATCCCCACAGGAAAAATTGTTAGTGCGGGCGGAAACCTGGTTTATACCTAAGGAGATTTATGCTTTTGTTAGCCTGTTTCATTTTTTTCTTCTTGCGTCATAAATCCTTTAAAATATTAAAATTATCCAAAATATATAATAATAATATTGTAAATAATTTGTTCACTTTCATGGAACGAAAGCAACTTTTACAATATTCAAAAGAACGTGTATCGCAAGCGCCTCAAGCTAATCGCCAGCGCATCGATCGTCGCAAATAAAAATTCAATCAGAAAACTAATTAAGCCGATCGTCCTCGATCGATACTTTTCACCGCGCAAACCCAAATCGATTACAGGGAATCGATATCCGCTCCCTCTTGAGGGGAGTTGTCTCTGCAGCAGGCGTTGACTAATCGCGGCGCGTCCGCGTGGAATAAGACTGATTGCAGCGGAGCTCGCCTATGCCTGCCTCCGATGTGGCTCGCCGAACCCTCCTACCTACAACCGACATTATTTAAGAAATCAGCTCGCTTGAGCGGCAACAAAAGGGAGTTTTTGCCGCCCACGCTACGTGTTTTTGAAAGTCGTATTACGTAAAGTTCCTTTGTTCGCGATTGATGATTTAGTTAGAAAGTTCGCGGGCTAGGCTTAATTGTGTTTTTGTGGCGACAGACGGTTTTTGTTTGCTCTATCTGGCCCACATACTGAGAAACCGGCAAAGGCCTCTGCCTGATATAGATAACGGTACCAAAAAATTTGTTTCCTGCAATGTTACATGAAGATGTTTATAGTTCTAGGAGACTATTTCAAATCTAATCATTCATAAATTATAATTATATTACTTGCTTTCTTCAACTTCCTACAAATATTTACAGGAATTGACACTTTTTAACCGTAAACATACAACCGAATTTCACAAAATAGAAAAAATCCGCTAGTCTTCCCCAAAATCTAAATTTTTCGCACGGCCATGATAAACATTTTCTCAAGTGGGTAGTAAGAGCAAAAGCTTGCATTTCGCCTCGAAGGAGGTAAACCGCATTATCGTTGCAGTCGTGCCCTAATCGCGGGGTAAGCTGAATGGCCCAGCACAAATTACTGTAGTTGCTGAACCTCTCTCCAAGGTAATGAAGCTGAGCTCTCGGTAATGCACCGACGGAACCGCATTATAAGCCACGAACTACATAATTTCGCATAGCAGATTATGTAAACATGTTAAGAGATGGTTGCACGACGTCATTTTGTGAGTTTCAGGTTCAGCGGATATATAAATAAGTTTACAAGTAATAACGGACTAGACTAGTATAATTGTTGTAAATTTATTTGAGATGTAACTTAATATTTAATATAAGTCACTATTTAATTAACAAAGCAACTAATTTCAGTTTAAACTGAAGAATAAAAATTTTTACTCTTTCAGCTTTTCAGATACGTGATTATTTTTTTCAGTAAAAGTTAATAGTCTTCTGAATTCATTTGCTAAGTGTTTAAAAAGCCTGTACTTAGAACCTAGTAGATTTCACAAAGTTTACAAATCATTTATTATCATAGCGTTATCAGCTGGAAATATCGTTTCACAATTTTACCATATCATTATTATTACCATCATCAACTATGCGCCTGTCAACACATTCATTATCGTATTACTTTAAAACAAGTTTAAGAGACGCCTATGTATTTAATTTATCTATCCACGAGCTCTCTGTTCACCTTTATCAAAATTCATTACCTATATTTTATCCATGCGCCCATCTGTTATCACGAGTTTTCTCACTGCGGCATTATAATGAAGAGTTTAAATTTAGGCGTAATGGTTGACCAATAAGATAAAAGCGAGAGGGCAAGAAATACAGAGATATCTGTTCTGAAGGCGAAAACTTTAACATCAAAGGTATAGGGAAGAAAATTCTAAGTTTGGAGGGTTCGGAGAAGTTGGTAAGTGGGTAATGACGGACGCATGTACCGCCGCATACAAAGCAGTCGGCTACCAGAATAAAGTTATCTCGCGATACATCCCTGAATTAATGGCTAACTCGTTACTTGGGTATTGAGACATTTCGGATCTTTAAAGCTTTAATAAAGTTAAAAAACAAAACCTTTCTTTCTTCAAAGTCTTCACCATTAGCTATCAGACAGCAATCGAAATATTTCAATAACAATTTCACAACAAATTTACAATTTCAATTTCAGTTTACAATCAATTTGATTTACGTACTAGCAATGCCGTTCCTATATTTGGTAAATTGCATACCGAAAATTGCATATTATAGACTAAAAAACCATTTTCTTATACATAGTTGAAATCGTCATATTGTTCAGAAGTAAGGGTTGTCGCCTTTATTGGAATTGGGAGGCTAAAATTGTTATATAATTATATAGATATTTTGACATTCTTTGTCTATAATCAAATTATTTATGAAAATGATACTCGCAACTTGATCCTTTTTATAAAAAAATTACGACTCTCTCTCAATTGCAACAACTCTGGTCAATTCCCTAAAAAAATAGATATCCCCGATTTTGATCGTACGATCTCGTACGACGCCCATAGAAAAAGTTGGGTTGATTCAATTCAAAGTCGGGAACTACACGTTTATAGGTACTTGTATATAGGTAGTTATGTATGATTTTGCTCATAATAATATTGGCACGTTTCCTGAGTTAAGCGAGGCGGTCAACCGCCGCAACGGCCACAATCAAGCATTATTCTCGAGACGTGATTGGCTGCTGCAGATGATAGACTTTAACTCGATCTAAGTAAAATACTCATGTAGGTACTATATAACGAAGTGAAGGGACGGGATGAGGTGAAACTAAACTGATAATAAGTATGTGTGTGTAAAGGGGTAGGTATACATAAAACAATGATGGACAGGTTTTTGGATACATGTGGTAATGCAGCAGAAATAAGTTAGTCTATTTGTCAATTTGTACTTAGAGACTGAGAAACTCTAATTGACAGTCAAAACAGTTACCCCTAAAAGAATTGTTTAGCTGTTGCGGACACAGAGGAACTTAACAGTACCGAATAAAACCGTTATAAGACTAATGACTCAATCAATATCCAGGAAGAATCGTTATCTCACACAAATCATTTATTGTTTAAGCGTTAACCTTTAAAAGGGCAACACGAAGGTTCTCAAGTCAAAGGCTTTAAATAAGAACAGAATAAAATATCCTCGCTGCAACGTTTTCAAACCGAGCATTTAGTTAGTCACTATTATAATGGGTCCACAAGCCACAATAGTGGGCAAAGTGGGCAATCACCGCGATCTCTATCGTCGCACCGTAACCGCGGCCAATGTCTGCGGTCCCAGACTATAATTTGCCAGTTTTCGCCGCCTAGCTGCCAGTAATTTTATAACAACCTCAGCCCGCTTGAAGACTTCATTTTGATATTTTAAACTCCATCGTTTTTTTGTCCGGATAATCACGGGCAGTTACGTAAGGTAGAAAGCTGGAATTTCGCTGTTTTTTTTTCTCCATTGAAATGTAGATGTTTTCTTAACAAAGCTTGTTGTTTTAAAGAATGAAGTATACGTTAATGAGTCACCTCGCGTTTTGTTTACTCATGTTCAGTTCTGGTTCATAGAAACCTAATCTGGTAACCAAATGTTTCATTCAAATGCTAAGAACTTCTTGCTATTGCGCAGTTCAGAAAAAAATCACTATGGGCGAGCGTTAAAATGTGCAAGGCACAAGTCGAAGTATTCAAATGAAGCGTGCGTCATAAAACGTCAAAGAGATGTCACATAAATCATAAAGGCTTTGAGACAAAAGGTCCGGCGGCGGCAGGAGTCCTCGGATTCGAGAAATCAGGTCAGGATCACATGTGCTGCTGCTCTTGGCTTTGTGCAATCTTCCGGGTCCCAGTGGCGCCTATTGTTGAGACGTGCAATTTTTTTGTGCCCATCTTTTGGAAAACGCGGCAATCTGCTAGTTTTTGCCCAGTTTCTGTGCTTTGCATAGTACACAATATTATTTTAAATGTACAGCATTCTGTAAACGAAATTTCACAAAGTCAAATAAAGATAAAATAGACTTCGATAAAACGCAACCGAACGGTTTTTCCTTGAAAATGTTATTTAAATTTCATGGCCTTTACAAATTGCAAATATTGCATTAGTTTTATTTTGAATTTCAAAATTTGTGCGCTGGTTTTCAAGGAACCACATTACCATTTCTATGACATCTTATAAATAAAGTATCGCGAATAGTGTTCGTGGGAAGTCGAATGCGTCCGAGGAAACAAATCACCGTGTCACTTCATCCATTTACTTGCAAATTTCGTGCAAAACTCGAAAAAAGAGCCGAGATAAAGGTACAAAAGTGCTCTATTCTAGTCGCCAAATGAATAATTACCTTTCACGTTTCTCCTTTCAATCTGCGCTCGGCGATCGATCAGCGTCGCGAGAACTCTTTCAGAGCGTCACCCTTGCCGCCGCCAGGTAAGACGCAATTAATCTGAAACATCCCAAATCAGTATTACATTAAAAACGAAATAAAAACCTTGCAGCCTGCCGTTTTTTCGCCGCCGCGTTTTCTTTTCCATTCAGATTTTTTTGACAGCACGAAAAATGAGACTCATTTATTTGACTCGTACACAATGTAGGACTGTTTGAGTACGAGTATTTGCTATAAATACGCATTTTTCTCTACATCTCCTTCCTCTGTGGGGTGAGCATTAGCCTCGGATGCGAAGGGAGTCTCACGTGTTCCCTTTGTTCGATTTCGAGATTTTAGGGGAGTGCTGATGGTTGCAGTCTCGGGGAATCCATCAAAATAATCGTACGCTCATGTATAATGGATTACCAGCGTCAACAAACTTTCCTATGATTAACTACTGTCACTGGAATGCAATATTTTACCATTCGGATTAAAATTCCAACCAATCTACTTGCATCTAAACAAAGAATAATAATTTTACAAGTACGGTAAGTTACTCGGTAAACTGCAATTTTTATTTACTCTCCAATAATTTCCCTGAACTAACAACATTCAATTTTATTTCCAAAACTAAAACAAGCAAGAATTAAATTCGTTATGAATATTAACGCGTGGAGTTAGAAAATGTACTCATTACCACACTCATAAAAGGCAATTGTTTCTTTATATTTTTTTAAGCGATTTCTTTTGTTTTAATGAACGGCGCGCGCGAGGCACTGTCATACTTTTGTCTTTGCTCATTTGTCAAAAATCACGGGCTCACAGTTACTAATAGTTTTTCTAAGCGCGATTTTTAAGGTTGTTCGCTGCATTGTGCGCTTAGTGTTGGCTCGCCGGACGAAACATTCGGTCTTTGTGTGATAAATGGTTGAACATAAATACGGCATTGTCTTTGCCCATTCAGTTATAATTAGGTAGCACAATTTGCTCTGTTGAATCGGTAATGAGACGGTTATACGGCGGGACTTTGAAACAATGACGCGGCGAATCAATTACCTATACAACACGTCCTTAGCCACTTTTGAACTGCTAATGTTTTGAGATGAATTCAGGTGTAGCAACACATAAAACTTCTTATGTTGAAAAAGGAAATCCCTGCATCAATGAAATAATTTCAAATCCGCGTATATAAAAGCGACATTTTACTGATCCAAATTGGACACAGTATGTAAAAAGGTGGACTTTTTTTTTTGCTTTACTGTAAAATCATAAATCGGATAAATAACACATAAACTCATTAATAAATAACATCTAGATAACAAGGAGGCAAACATAGGTGCTCATCTCATGACATGAGCCCATCCTTGAGCTGGATTAAAAACCACGACCCTCAACTTCTCTATACTAACTCTATCTACTAACGGCCGACATGTTTTATCTTTTATGACATAGTGAAAAATGCACGCCGGATCGTGAATCTAAATTGCAGAGTAATAAGTACCTCCTCAAATTAATCTTTATATTATGTATAATGTTTAAATCATAAAACAAATATTCTGTGTAATTAATTTATTATATTCATCATTCGTTGATTTCCTTCGCACATATTAACTAACTTCATTATACTACAACAATAACAACTTAGACCACAGGAGCTGCAGGCCACAGTTCACCATATTACTACGAAAAATCATCCCTGGATTTTGTAGCAAGCAATACCTTTTTATCAGCAAGCTCTGTATACTATTTAGAAAATTCTTATCTGAGTAGCGATATCCATCAAGCTCTCAAGACATTTGTACCGACCTCTCGGCGATTTGTCCAAATGAAAAATTAATTTTGCCAATGATTAATATAATGGCGGGCAATAAGCGTAATCGCTGTTCCAAACTTTTTACATCTTCTTCTTGTTTAAATTAATTTGTTTTTCGGTAGCAGACGTAACTTCCCTTTTTAATTATTCTATTTTTGATCTATCAGATAATATCTTTTTTTTTTTTTTATTTGCTATGGGTTTGCGTTTGACCACAGTCTCTCATCTTCATTTATATTAGAATTTTGTCTGTTATTTTAACCGTTCTTTTGTAAATTTTAACAAGGATAAGTACATCTGATAACTTATTTTCCTTTTTCAAATTTTTGTGCTTAGTTAGGTGCTGGTTAAATTATTTCCTTACTCATATTACATTTTAGTGATGTTTTTAATCGTATAGATTCCTAAAATTTTGTCATTTTTCAAGTTTTTAGCTATCAATTTCCTCGTTCAATATAAAAGACACCCCTATAAACCTGTAAGCCTCAACAATCAGGTGACAGGATGAGATATAACGCTTCGTAAAACAATGAACGAGATCTAACCAAAATAATGGGATGAAATATCTGCGGTAACAATTTATATTCTAGCGCTGGATTCAACTTGACAATTTATTAATCAAGCCGATTACCTCGCGAACCCCCGGCCTATTGTGGAAATATTGTCGCGCAGAACAATCCTATAAATAATTAAGGATTTAAATTTTCATACAACAAAAGCATGAAACAATAAACGCGTTTCAAAGTGGACAAAGGATTCTGTGAGTGGCATTTTAGGTGCCCCTCTCGAAAAATGTTAATACGAAGGGTCTTGATTGTTAGGGTCCGGCCACACTTAGCACGTACTTAGCTTTACAAGCGTGCATACCACGCTGGACATAGAGTTTGCAAAGTTTTAAAAGTTTGTTTAATGTACCAACATTCAAAATAATACTGGACATCATAGTATAACAAGATGAAAAAATCTCTTTTTCTGTGATCATAGAACTGCTCGAGACAAACTGTAGAACAAATTGTAAGGCCCAATATACTTTTGAATTCAAAAATTCAGCATGACCAATTCAAACAAAAATTTTTTGGTGACATTTTTGGTTGGCAGTTTCTAAAGTTATAACTTTTATATAATACAAATAAAAATATAATATATTTATTTTTTAAAATAATGAACTTTAATTTCATTATTATAATCAAGTTACATTTATTTTAATATGATTTTACTCTTTAGTGGAATCAATTAAGGACACCACCGGTCGGTCTATGTCTCCGACACATGTCGGTCCCCACTTCCCCAGCTTTTTCCATAACGACCTGTGAGCCCCTCCCTTCTTTAGAGAGAAAAGCATAATCCATCACCGCACGTCACCCCTATTTTGGCAACACCCGTTCTTCTCGCACCCTTCAAAAAGTAGTATGTTCGTCCTTATCTCGCCCGCTAGGGGTAGTTTCTCTCAGTCGCCGCTTGACGGGCGATCATTTTTCTTGTGGCGCGTTCAATCATCGCGTCACTATCGCCTTCCCTCTCAGTCAAGGGTCTGTTTTCTCGCTGTCCTGCTCGCACAGACCCTTCCTGTCTTTCTGTGTGTCCCTTATTTTCTGTTAGCGGTGCGTGTTCCACTACGCGTTTGCCGACCAAATATGGCGTCTTTTGTGCTTGACGTATTAATTTTTGGCTAATAAAGTCTGTTAACCTTTTAATCACCCTGCTGTAAGATTAATTAATATTACCAAGCTGTTCAACGGGTAGGTAAGCCCTTTGTTTTATTGATTATTATGACACTAATCACAAACAAATAAATAAAATATGGTCATTAAAATTAAAAGATATCTATAAAAAATATTTTGTTATACTTACATCCTATACTACAAGTCTTAGTCACCCTAGTACAGTTAATTCAATCAGACTGAAATCCTAAGGGTCAAGCCACACTGTTCTAATCCAACAGTCATATACATACACAATGTAGAATACGTATGTATGCAAATGCACTGAATGTGCTTAAGTTCATAGTACATGTAGAGTTTGCAGATGCTACTCTAAAAAAAAAAACTTTTTATAGCTACAATTTTTGACGCGTTTGACTATTTTTCAAATTGAAATGGAAAAAGAACATCGATTCAAATATTTTTTGTTTTTGATACTCGTAGTATGACAATTAATGAAAACTGATTATCACGATCGGATGGATAATCTTTAAATACACTTTCATAATTACAAGTAATTTATTTGCTTTGCTTTTATTTTTAGAAGTCAAGTGACCCTTACAAAATAATGCCAATAAAATAATGCTTAATATTTTTAGTTCATTTATAAAATCAACGGCCAAGTTTACTATTGAATGGAAGCCATTATAATTTCATACATGGTTCGTTTTTTTAATACCTACCTACATATATATTTTTTGCCTATACAGTATCAGTGGTTCATAGGAGTTAAATTTATGTAGGTAAATAATTAATCATTCAAAATACATAATACGATGTTATCTCAGGCTCCAATAAAATCATGTGTATCACATCCATGTGTATCAACTTATCATAGATAATTTCTTCTTTCTAGCTTTTTTATATTTGTTTAATTAAAGTTTTTGGGCCTTATCCTCATTGGGAAATCTTTAGGAAAACTATTTTATGAGCTAAGGAGATGCAATTTATTTTAGATTAAAAAAATACCTATCGCAAAATTAGTCACGAACACTAGTTTTGAATGCAATAAATCAGGAAAAAGTAGATGTAAAATAATAACGCTTTTGTCACTATTTTTTTTCTCATTGCATTGACTTTTTTGGATTTAATATATTTTGTCAGCAAATATAGTTGCATATAGTTTTATTTTTTCATTAGAAAATGAAAATTGTACGGAAAAATTAAACGCAAAAATATTTTTTGTGTCCGAATTGAAACTAACTATATTTTGATCGCACGACGCAAACGCATTGATCGTGGCCAATTCGGACAGAGCTCAACAGTTATTTTTGATATTTTTACCGATTTAAAAACAATGGTTCTCAATTCTATACGCCATCATCATCATTAGCAGCCTGCGGCAGTCCACTGCTGGACACAGGCTGCGCCATTTGACCCTATATATACGTAGGTATATAACTAAAAAAAAATTTTTTACCATTTAAGACTAATTTTAAAATTTACTAGTGCATTTTTTTTTGGAGTTTCTCTGGTAATTTCGCTTGTACTGCTCATCGGTAGAACGCCGCCGCCGTTGTCCGCAGGCAGCCGTCCCATCGCACGGGCTGTAGATTGACTTGTCAGAATATTTGAATTTTAATCCAGCCGCCATTATATAATCACTTGTTTACTTATTCATGAGTCCATGTGAAAACTCACGACCTTTTAGCCCTCTAGTTGATGTAAAATATTTGAAAATAAGAAAACTGTTTATTTCATGTGCAAGAGTTCTTTTGACAGTAAAAAAATATGATATTACGAGTAAAAGTTTTATAGAAATAAAACTAAATGTTTTATTTACCATAACTAAATAATTTAAAATTTTGAAATTTAAAGAATGTTTTAGTTTTCATACGTAAGTACTTACATTTTGAATAATGACTAATTAAAAAAAAAAAATTCTTATCGCTTTAAATGCTTATAAGAAATAACGAAATATTTAACTTTAAAGGACAACTTTTCTTACTTTATGTGTCGTGTTTATCATTAATATATCCTATACCGTTTATAAAGAAAATAAAACATACTTTGATATCTCTACTATCCTTCCCTTCCATTAGCCGGTTCCTAATCGAATCCACTGCAGGTAAAAAGGGGAACCGCTAATCCAATTTTTCGTTTTTGTTTTGACACATACACAAGTGAGATAGAGGCTTCCATTAACGTTACATTGCCGGGTAAAAGCCGACACTGAAACATCCTACATAATATAAATATTCAATAGGGTTTGAATATGTTAATACAACGTCTCCTCATTGGGTTGTAGATTGCGCCGTCGTTTTTATCTTATACGACATTTAACTCCGGTAATTCAATTTACTTTATTTGCATAATGTTGGCTGATTTCTAAAGTAGGTGAGTATGGAAATCTGTTTGAATAGGCGGCTTTTTTCATGTTATTTTTGCCTTTAAATTTGAAAATAGGATTTTCTATTTGATTTGTACAGAACGCACGTTATATGTATAATACGACTCACTAATTTGGTAGCTAATGTATGGATAATGGGTTATGGTTGATGATGAATAGAATAATAATCAAATTTTAAACATACATAGCTGAAAATATGATGTACTATTGAAGTATCTACTCGATAAAAAAAAATTACTTATCCTACGTTATTTGTCTCTGACTCAAAGGGAGGGTTATTTCAGTTTGAACTTTTACATCCTTGCCGTCTAGTTTGAAACACTTATTTACATCCTTAAGTATATAAAATAAAAGAAAGTCACAAAAAAGAACAAGATACACCTATACCTATAATATTTTATACGTGTCCCTGCCCACGCGTTCGTTGTTAACACCAAACCAAAGAGGTTTCATCACACCACTAGTGAGTACCTAGTACAGGTACAGGCGAATGGAGATATCTGGAATTAATCGGCGTCTGAAGGCACACAAAGCCGTGAAATATGGCCTGCTCGTTGGTGCACAATGGCTACGTCTTCATCACAGCCCTATTGTTTTTTTTTCATAGGTACCACACGCGCGATTGTTT
The DNA here is from genome assembly GCA_948473455.1 of Teleiodes luculella. Taxonomy (NCBI): domain Eukaryota; kingdom Metazoa; phylum Arthropoda; class Insecta; order Lepidoptera; family Gelechiidae; genus Teleiodes; species Teleiodes luculella. The sequence continues at coordinate 5,291,853 of OX419592.1, read as the reverse complement.
TCTCCAGCTAAGAGAGTTGGGAAACTTGTTCGGTTGTCTCTTTGGTCGTTTGTCACGCACGCTACGGATAAGATACAGATAGGATATCTTAGTATCTAAGCCGGTTTCATAATTAAAGACGTTTATTTTATTGTTGGTTTCATACTTAGTGGTAATAACTTTAATCTGCGAAACTAAATTATAATTTGATAGGGTGATAATTAACAGATTTTACGACAATTTATTAAGAGAAAAAGTTTTAAGTATTTTCTTTCTAAATCTAAAAACGTTGGCAGATAAAAACTATTCGCCATTACTTTAATCATTCCTAAATTAATAAAATATGTACATATCTTATGACTTTTATGATACGAGTAACTTTCGACATTATGAAAACAATCATAATCATCGTCGTTTAAAAACGTCCTAAGCAATTATTTATACTTTTTCAACTTGCAAAGCAAACAGATGCGGCAGAAAATATTTCCGATTGTGGCAAAATATAATTTTGGACTGTATACAGTGTGTGTCGGTACCACTGAATGATAATTTAAATTCATTCTCTCCGCCGCCCGCGCCATCATTTGGACAAATGCTACGTCATTTGTCTAAGGGAGTGCGGTGCGGAGAGGGGAGGGAATACCTCCGAGATTCTTATAGGAAATTCACTCCTATTTCCTTAGCATTTAAAAACATTTTCCTATGAAACTAACTGATCTGATTCCAAAAATTTCTGCTACTATTCGATTACACGATAAAGGTCTTTATATTTTAGCTATAAAGTTTATTTTCTCTTGATAGTGGAAAATCTCATTTCGTAAGCTTCCGAAAATATATTCTCAATGAAAAATGAAACTTATAAAGAATGTAAGTTGGTTGATTTTTGATCTTCCAAGTTGACTTTGAATGGCTATTGAATTAAAACTTACCGTATTTGTACTGCGTTACTAATTAATTTAATTACTTATCTCATTGTGTCATGTTTATTCAATAAACCTCTAATTAATATTTTGAGTTCTAGCTCTAAAAAACAGCTCCTGTAAGTACTTAAAATAAGTGGTGAATATAAACTATAATGTCATAAGTAGTCATAACGCTAAAATCAAAATACTACCTACGTTGTTACTAAAAGGCAATCATAACAAATATGTTTAAATTATTTATTTTATTTATTCAGTTTAAAAAATATACTAATGTACTTTAAAATAGTTAAACTGATTTATTTTTTTCCTTAGAGTATAAATAGAAAAATTTCAGTTCTTTTTCCTTTCCATTATAATGAAAAAGGCTTTCAAAAGACAAATAATTGGAAAATGTTAAAATCGTAAAAGATAAATTAATTGCCGGCCATTTGTTCAAGTGAAATAAATTCGATGAAATTAAACCGAAAAAACAGTATGACAAATTGATGTTCGCGTACTGAGTGTCGGCCGCTAGTGATCGATTTGCGTACGCTACATGTTCATACTGGCTATCTATTTAACTTAAAAGTATGCTTTTGGATAATCACATAGAATGCGAAATAACGAAATTTACAAATGCCAAAAAATAATTTTAGGCTTTTAGGTTTGTAACTAGAATCATAACCAAACACACATCCGCCTCATATCCTAGTATGAAGTTACTCTTACAAATCAAATATATAAAAAATATACTCAAATACTGCACAGTATCTAAAGTATTCTATAAAAATATAAAACATCAACCAAATGATGTGATTTTTCAAATTGGACAACAAAGTCCATTCAATTTTAATAAATATTATTTATTCTATTTTTAAATTCATAATATGAAAAATAAAACTTTTTTTTTCGTTTCGTTTATAACCCAGTCCAAAAACGGCCAGCTTCCATTCCAAAACGAATCCATAGTTAGATAGAGGGCCTGTGATTGCTCGTTTCTTTTTTTATTTTACCTAATTGTGCCACGGAATGCCCTAGGGACGAGGAGACGGGGACGGGACGTGTCGCGAGTCGCCCCAGAGCCACGCGGAAACCAATTCCAGAAAACCCAGAAACCAACCAGGGCAGGACGATACGGGAGGTACATAAAAAAATTTGAGACATTTTCGTCATTAAAAAAATAAACAAATTCCAAATTCATAATGTCTTCATTCGAAGTAAGACCTAAGTCAAATAGTGTCGTACTAAGCAAATTAAGAAGCGTAATTGTAGTGAGCTTACTAAGAATTCATCATCATCATCTCAGCCGAAAGACGTTAACTGCTAGACAAAAGCCCAGAGATTTCCACAATGATCAGTCCAACTCGTATTTAATAGTGTAGTGTGGGGAAATATTTTGTTAATACCTTAACTCCACAACTTTATTCCCAAATGTTTCGTTCGTACATTTACATACTGGAAAACAAAATAAAAATTACACATTATATAATTCCACCTTTTACAGCTAGCCTAATGCTTTCCAATAACAGTTTTGGTAATACTTCACTTAGTTTCTACTTTCGAGTGGGTTTCGATCGAGGTTAACCTACCTCACCAATCCTGGTGTCAGAACCTTTGAGCTGCCTATGGCTTCTGACATGGCTCATGTAACGACTACATCCGTCGATAGTAACCGGGACCAACGGCTTTTCGTGCCTTCTGTTATCTGTTAATTAAGATTTTTTTCCATCATCTTTCTTTTCGGACAATTAGGGATTCGAACCCGGAACCTCCGTAACGTGAGGCGAATATTTAACCACTTGACCACAGAGGCTGTTTAGTTTTGGTAAAACTGCAACTAATGAATGTTCTTTTACCACCCTCACATTTCAAAATATTTATCCCCACAAAATTCAAACAAAATAACAGAATAAGTAAATAGTCAAATTAATCAACTTCAAAACCCGAACACTTGTCACAACTTCATACTCACCCAGTGGCATTCCATCTAGACGGCCAACAATTCCATCATTTACATATAGATCCATATCTGTACAGCGATTCGAATGAGGAAAATGTTATTCCGAAAGGAAACCCTAAGTGCGGCCCTGGACGAAAGTGGCGCCCCCGTCCGCGAGTGACAGTGACGGATCGGGGGACATTAGTCATAGTCGAGACCTCCCACCCCCCTTCCAAGCCTCGGGGCCCCTATATGTACCCTCTGTTTATTTACTTTTTGTAACGCTATTGATGTTTAATTATAGAAAACCCTCTAATGTAAGCCGCTTGGCTAATTTCGGTGCGTCATGTTTTGTAACTTTTCATCAAACTTTTATCTATAAACATTTTTATTTTTATGTTGATATTATTGCTATCATGATACATTACTATATGAATTTTCAAGATTTTTACATCATATTAAACTCAACTCGGGGAAAGCATTATTATTATTTTCATTACTTACTCTTTACTCTTCATACGTCTGAAAATTAAAAATCTAATAGCGCCAAAAAAATCATTGCTGGATAACTTTTCCTAGCAACAGAACTATTTGAAAGAACCAAAAAAACATTCAAATCAACAAACATTCTAAAATCATTAACAACTTCAAATTACAATCCAAAGTTGCTGAGTGGGAAGCTAACACAGAAGCGTCATTAATAATCTGGTATCAATCATTACCTATCATCACCGCTCTTACCTGAGGGGCGTCATCCCCACCTTATCACATGGGCTGTAAGATAAATGACTTGTGCCTATCTGTTAATTAAGATTTTCGCGGGAACTCAAGCAGACGGATGCTCGCAATTTAAGTTAGATTATTTGTTGGCGTCAAGTGTGATACCATGTTAGTAGAGAGATGGAAAAATGTCGTGTAATGAGGTGATTTTTCAGTTTTAATTTGAACGAAAGCTCTGCGTGTTCGTTTATTTTCTGAAAAACTTTCTGTTTTGGTACGTGTGGTTGGTTTTTGAAAAAGCAACATAGAAATTTTATTTTAATTTTTTAGGTTATTTTAATTTTTGCGGTAAACATTAAAATATAATTATTTGTATGAACTAATTTATCTTTAATTAAATTGTCTTATTTTCTTTTAATTAACCTAAAAGCTTGGATCGTAAAAGTTCGACGTAATAAGCTTCATCGGACTTAAAAATTGTTTTTGTCTTTTTACTATAAATTAAATTATAAATTGAATTGTCTTTACCTAATTAAAGCTCAACAAACTTTGCCTTTTCCTCTTTATCAGTATAGCATCTGAAGTCACGACAAAAACAGCTATTTCTTTCAGACCAGCAGCGCCAAAGAAATGCTTGCAAACTATATCAAAGCGAAGTTAGATAGTTCTCCGATCGCCGATAGAGGGCGGGCCTGAACTCCCATTTGTCAGAGAGAAGCTCATTAGGGTCAAATCTGGTTCAATCTCTGGGGATTTGAAGCCTAAATACTGATCTAGTTTGTAAGAGCAGGTCGAAAATTCTAGAAAATCGCCTGTATATAACTTTTATTACTCGTCTACAGTGTTTTTTTATCAATTTTTAATCATGGGATCGAGGATAATCCCTATTATGATATTATGACATTGCAGTTTAAAAATGTTTACATCTTTGAGTATAACTTGGAGCTAGGTAAATAAATGAGTATGTTTTCATCATATTACGAGTATTATAACCTACTTTAGGTAAAAGGAATAAAAACTGAAGTTAAAAGATTGTATTTCTTACCTTAATGATAAAATAATCGCGAAAGAGAAAACAAAATGTAAATACCTACGTGATTTATGAAATAACACTAAAATCCGTTTTGTGCGATTATAACGACATTACCTGATAGATACGGACTTATCGCGACCGCCAATCAGAAACGAGAACTCGAAATAAATCGATGTTACATCCAATCATTACTCTACGTCAGGATCGACTCAATTAAAATATCGTTAAAGGTACATGACGAAATCAAACTGAACCTTACACAAACATTGTAAAGTACATTTTGGATCGTATAAATGTTTACCTTACAATGGTCATTATGGTAAATGTAGTATACTATAAAACCACGAAATCGGCGTGTCGGAATCAGAATAAAGGCAAAATAAACAGTCGGTAAAATGCGGGACAAGCGAGTACTTTTTGAATGAAATAAGGCTGTCATTATAAAAATATCAAGCCATGGGGACCGCAAAAAAGACGCTACATGGTATTTGTATACATAGCTAGATAAATAATGTTTTGTCTTGAATGCACTGACAGAAAATTGAAATAATTAAAAAAATGCCAAGGTATAATTGAAATACATAAATTTTGTAAGTAGGTAGCTTATCCATGAAAAAGTAATATAAAATTTTTAAAATGTTATGGAAGACCATTCAACCATTTTCACTCGATCTAAAAGCCTCCAGCACTTTCATCAGCTTATAACTCAGACATCCCATCTTTCAGCGTTTTAAAAAATATTTACACTGGCAACGCCATCTTATCCCCGTGCACAGCGATAAATTACTTGTAATTTTGTACTCGGGTGATACCTGAGCTCCAGTGAAAAAACCCGAGACATAGACGTCTTGGTGCGTCGCAAATTACGGTCATCATCTTCTCATCAGCGGCGTGGGTACACGTTGATGTATAGGAGCCGAGCTCGGGGGTACTGACGGTACATCCATATAGTATATGCACAGACAAGACTAGGAAGTGCATTTGTGGATACGACTTTGGAACATCTGTGAGAGTATTTTTTTAAACAGAAAATAAGAGTAAAAAGGTGAATTTAGTTAGATACATGTTAATTTTCTATCACTACAGCCTATAAAATTTCACTTCTTGATTAATCCTTAAATCCTTTCTTTTACTCATGGTAGCCGTGGAAACTTGTAGTCATTCGAAAAACTTATACAGTCAATATTAAACTTCATTGACATGAGAAACAAATACCACCGCTAAATATTAGGTAGGCGCTCATTTATTTTCCAAAAATATTACAATTTTATCAATCAAGCAACTGAATTATTGACAACCTAATAAAAGTGATAGGTGCATAAAACGATAAAATTTAGTAACATCGTTTGCAAGCTTGTTGCAAAGTGGCGTTGAGCCAGTATTTTGGATTTGACTAATGCTTCTGTCTAGTCATCGGTGTTGTGAAATTAGCGCATAATAATGAGGTCTTTAATTAATAGCGACATATTAATAAGAAGGCCTCAGTTGATACATAAAAATACATAAATCATGTTGGATGTGTCGATTAATAAACTTATACGCCTAACTGATACTATTTCAATTGAATTAATTATGCAGTTCCTGGCAAAAGTTGTGTCGAACTTTAAAAAACTTTAGCGTAACAATGTAAAAAAGAAGAAAAAGTAAATTTATTATTAAATAAGAAAAGTCTACGAAAATCTTCGTGTAAGATTTGTAGTTTTTTTTTTTGTTTGTAACTGACGTATACCATCTTTCTGTTAGCTACTCTTTGCCATAAATATATGCATCCGAGAGAGTTGGCTTAAAGAGTAAATGGGCGCTGAGTGTTAGGTTTTAAACTCTAAAGTTCAAGCCGTGCAAGAAACAAATTACAAGGAAATGAAACCTCTGCGCGTAATGTCGTGTTATACAACATTATGTACCATTAAAATGAAATTTCGTCACCTGACGATGCATTTTTTGCAGTCTGTGGTCATCCTATCACGTTACGCGAGTAGATTAATGTCGGCTTTAATTATTGTAGTGTTTTGTAATCAAAGCAAAATTCGCCAAAAACGACCAAAAAACCTACGAAAAAAAAATAGGTACGAAGAGAAAGTACCTGAACAATTTGAGCTCTTCGATATAAAAAAAAACTGGTCTTAAAAATTATTATCTTAAGGATAGGTAGGTTTTTAATTATTTTACAATGACATAAAATTTGTTAATTCGACGTTCATAATAATCATTTAAAGACGTTCGCTGCTGAAAAAGGATTTTCCCCAAAGATCTCCACGATGACCGTCGTTAACTACAGCCTATATTTGTCTTCATCGAAGGGTTCGAGTCTACCCTGAATAAACCTTAAGTCGACCACGCTGGCCCAGTGCAGTTTGATACTGCGACTGGTTCAAGGAGATTTGGGTTCGAGTCCCCGCCCGAGCAATTTTTTTTGCATTTTTCGCTTCGATTTAAAAATAGATACTTTTAATGTCCCAACATTAAAATAGCTACAATCTGTATAATAAAACTGTAGAGATCAAATGTCTGTACATAGAAAAAAAAAGATGAAATCCGATTCAGGAGGATATAAGAAGTGAAATAGAACATATCCAGATAATTTTCTTTTTTTTGTTTCTCTGTCTGTTTGTCTGTTTGTACGGGCTAATCTCCGAAACTATTGGACCGATTCGAATGAAATTTTGCATTGTGGTTCTTTTCATCCGTGTTCAACATCTTGGATACTTTAAATTGCGGAAAATTAAAGAGTTCCCGTGGGATAGTTAAAAAAAACTACGGAAAAGTGGGAAAACAACGCGCTCGTAGCCGCGGGCAGAAAGCTAGTATTAATATAAAACAACTAAAGCTACCTAATTACGATACAAGCACATGCTTCATGTTGATATTAGAAAGGCAGCAGCCAACGGGAGACGGTGACTAATCGTCGCGCATGCGCGACGAATTGAAATGACGTAGAAACAATCGCGTCTCTTCACGGCTTAGAAGGTAGCCATGGGTGTCTGCTGATGAGAAAACCGTTTTTATGAGGTTTCCACTTCGCTACAACACCACTCATAACGGTGCACATATATCTAAATGTACTTAATAATTAAGATAGATATGTTGTTGAAGTTTAATCAGTGTTTTGGCGATATTAAAAAAAGAGTCAAATCTATTTGTTTCTTTTTTTTTTTTACTCAAGAGTAATTTACATTTATTGGCGAGTTCAACTATGTGCGGTCTTCTATGAAGTAGAACTAGGTAAAGAAATATAGATTTTTATGAAAAAAACATGTCAAACGAAAGTTAGTCTAGTTAATAAGGAGTAACATTTTTCCTCTAAATCATAAGGTAATTTTTTTTCAGGTCACATATTGAGCAGCTAAAAGAAATATTTTTACAGAGATAAGTAGCTTTTCTAAACATTTAAATATTTATTTATTTAAAACATTTAAATAAGTATACATAAGCTAGATTACATCATCTACATCATATTTTTTACCCGCCCAAACCTAATGTTTCCACGCGTCAAGCGGTAGTTCGAAAAAGAAAATTACCAAATGGATTGTCAGTAAAAAGTGGGTTGGACGGTCGGATCATTAGTGGGAACCAATGGTCGTTACCTAAAAGTCATTAACGTCAACTTTTACTGTAATTTGGGACTTTATACAAAACTTTAACCTTGTATTATATTCTGTTATCATTATGTACCTATATACAAAGGGCATTCCCATTATAGTAATTTATGTAAAAGAACCAATTTTCTGTTATTATTTAGTCTGATGATGGTCCTCGGTTGATTGCGAAATTGTCTTAAATGCGTCTCCCAACTTGAGGAGCTTTTTCTTTTCTTCCAAGCTTTTTTGTATCATTCGAAATTAAAATGAGAATCCGGTTTTACACAAAAATTTGTTTAAAGAACGAGTTGAACTGTTATCAAAACCAAAATTACTTCTCAATACTAAACGACATTAAATTAAATTAAAATAATTTATACAATTAAGAACTAATTATTTTATTTAACGTTTCCTTTAAAAATAAATAGTTCCCAGTCGCCAAATTAAACATCTTTTTGGGATTGAAAATAATATATTTTATTTCAAGATTATACCTACTTTACTGACTTCATTCAGTCATAAATGTTTCTATATCAGATTTTTTAATATAAAAGCTTGTTACGTATATTGCTTGATCAAGATACACGAACAAAACCATTATCTTCTTAAAATTGTATTGACAAAGCAATGTACGCCAACTCTACTTTTAACTTGCAAAATAACTTTATGAAACGAGCTCGTGGCGTAACTTTTTCTGGAAGCTGGTCGAGCGATTGTACTAATTGCACAATTCCATTACAATAATGTCTTATAATCATGGGGCGATTTGTACCGGCGTGTCGGCTCGCAATGAGGTGTGGAAACGCGCCGCTTTGCGGTATGCACTTTCTGAAAGAAAACTTGTGGTGCATGCTGTGAAAATTTGCGAATTGTTTCATATGGAAAATCTAATCGATTAATTAGTGAGTATTTTTGTTGATAGACAGATAGCATAACAATAATTTAAGGTGGTAAAAAAACTATAGTAATTTATTTTGTGAAACTTCTGTATATTATTTGTTTTTTATGTATTAAAAAGGGACCCACTTCGGCTAGCTAAGTAATAGTAGTAAGTAAGTAGTTGTAAAGGGATGTATTTTTCTCATTTTTTAAACAGGCAACAGGATTAAATTGGTCTCGGGCCTAAACAATATTTTCTACCTCTTTGGTTATGTAAGGTTAGACAGAACCTTCAAAATCATTAATTAATAACATTCAAATATATTTTTAATGCAAGTTGATTAAAACTTATAACTTATTTTATTTTTACACCAGACGTCAGTATTGCTCTATTATATTATTATTGTAGCTCAAGCTGACCAGTATTCATTGTGCGGTTTAGAAATCGATCCTACTGCCATTATTTTAATATTTCCTGCTACTGAACTCTATGTAATTGGTTTCTTATTTAATATCATAAATTATATCTGTAAACGGTCCGTGAATTTTATTACTACATGTTTTGAATAGGTACCTACATTATTATTGTTTTAGTTTGTAAATGTGGCAATTCTATTCAATATTTTCATTTATGTAAGATGTTCATATTTCTGACAGTTTTTAACAGATGACTCTGATCGGGTATACTTCGTTACGCTACAGAATTAATTTTTTTATATGTATGATATGGCATTGGGCTTGAGCTCCTCGGTGGGGATATAATATGCTGTCAGAGATGATAATATGTTCATTTGTTTATGCCTGAAACTCTCTCGAGCATCGACAGTACACTACCAAAGTTTCATTATAATCTGATCAAAGGTATACAGAGTCATAGAGGACAAATAAATCTACCAAAATAAAACATAAATTTCTTATATCTTTAAATCGAAGCGAAAAATTAAAATTATTAGGCTTGGGTCGGGATTTGAACCCGCATCTCCTTGGCTATCCGGGCCATACAGGCGCACTTCCACCATAATTTACGCTAACAGACGACATCTGTTGTAAAAGTAATAAACTAATTTCTTCGTTTATATTCTTTAATTCCATATATATTTTATTTTATATTTTTATCAGATATCTTTATGTTTTCTGCAAGTTTTCCGAGAGCATATCCCGTTCGTAAAGACGATATGGTACTCCTCACATGAGAAGCTTCATAATTACATTACAAGATAAACGAGTTACTAGATGGATGTGGTAGGGATGCACACTGCACACACTGTCTTCTGAATTGTTGGTTCGAGAACTATGGGCTTAAAGTAAAAAGATAAAAGGACTAAAACCACTGCAAGAAACTTACCTAATCATTATTTTTGTCAGAGTATTCGATTTTTAATCCCCAATATACCTATATGAATTTAAAAAAAAATGCTGGAAATGTCATCGTTATCATCTCAGCCAAAAGATGTCCACTGCTGGACAAAGGCCTCCCCCAAGGATCTCCACAATGATCGGTCCTGCGCTGCCCGCATCCAGCGGCTTCCCGCGACCCTCACCAGATCCTGGAAATGTATGTTTTATAAACTGAAAAATTGTTTAAATATAGTTATAAAATAAGTATTTTTTTAATTTACTAGAATTTTCAGTATAAAATAGAACAAATGAAATTCTATCCATATTTTTTTATAATAATATTTTGGTTTGCCAAATAAAAAGAGAGGATTATAAAAAAAATTCTTCAAAAATAAAATTAAACAAAAAAATAATATTATTATGTATATTTGAAAAAGTGACACCCCTATTTGGTCCCTGCTAACGACTGGAGTGCAGGGCTGTTAGCCAAATGTGCTACAACTCGAATATCCACTTTGCTGACTTTTCGGTGAAAATATGAAAACCGGAAAATGTTCAAAAGACGTCGAATATCTTTGTTTAGGAATTATGAATTTACAAAAAAAAATACGATTCATCATCATTGAATTTATGAGCCATGCTCTTGTCGGTGAAGTAAGTAAAAAGAAAATTAGGTATACGCCATTCCTTTTTTTTCTCCGTCTTCTATTTGACCTTCTATTCCATTTAAACCTTCCTTAATATTTTATCCATGTACGTTCTTCTTGGTCGTCCTTACTTACTTTCCCTTTTATTTACGAATATAAACAGTAAACAATCTAAATAGTAAAACTTATCACTGGTACAAAGATAACCAGTGCTATAAATAGAAAAAAAAAAGATTGAAAAACCTGAAGCCACGTCGATACAGTACATTGACAAAAATACGAAGTAGGTACGTGGAACTTTTATTTACTTTGGTATGGGCAAAAACAAGAATAGAGCAGTGTGGGGATGAGTAATGTCCTTAGAGATCCAAGCAGACTTTTAACTGGAACGCTGTCTAATTAGATTCACCAGCGATCTCATAAGAGATTCTGTTAAGCATTGCAAGTTTTAAGTCGGAAAACGTTTAATGCTATAAAAAATTGTAGAGTCAAATTTTGTTCTGCACTTTTGGATTGTAAGCCACTGATATGTTCATTTAAGTAGGAAATTTGTCAATATCTTTTGAAACAAATTATGGATTTAAAATTTTATTTCGCTTGTTTGTTCATAATATAGTTCATAAAATAATTAATAAATTGTATGTTCAATTAACGTACTGGTACATGACGTAACTTTCATCTCTGATGCTTCAAACACTGAATAAAAGCCTCCGTGGTCGAGTGGTCAAAAACTACCTGACGTACGAGGGTTACGACTTTGAATCCCGGTGGAGACTCATCGAACAAATATCACTTTGTGAGACTTTCCTCAGTTTGGTTAGGACATTGCAGGCTGAATCACCTGATTGTCCGAAAATAAAGATGATTCCCTGCTTTGGAAGGCACGTAAGGTCTACGGATCTAGTCGTTATAGAAGTTATGTCGGAAGCCTATGGTGGCTTAACAATTCTGACACGTGGGTTTGTGAGGTAAGTTAACCCATAAGATAAGTAAGCAGGCAAATACTAAATCACAAAAAAATAAGTTATTTTTTAGCATATTGTACTTTTGTATAAACTATAGTCATTTCTTTTAATATTAATATTTTCTATAGGTATCCAAGATTACGTGGGGGTTTTCTCTACACAATATCACCATTTACAGAGTCACACTTTTCAAAGACTTTTTTGGCCCCGCCGTCATTATCTAAGTTGTTCCTTTGGTGACTGTAGCAAGTACGTAAATGTTTTGTTTATCCCAGTACCTTATAGAAGGCGTGTTGCACACACAGCATCGGTAACACTAACACCACCGCCAACATCAAAATGCTAATCGCCGTGCGAACTCTCAAATAAACTACATTATGGTTGAGCTCAGTTTTACAGCACACGAAGATAACAATCCGCGTCGAGGGAGCGGACTGAGAGGAAACTTTTAATTGGCGTGCCATTAGGACGGGCGGTAGCACTAAGCGATTTGTGGTGTACGGCCCTGCTCTCCGGAGGTTTTAATTCCTCTCTCACGGTTACCTATTGTATTTCCGATATTTTTTGTTCCGAATATTGTTATTCCGCTAACTTTTTGACATTTATCAGTTATAAAATTTATTTAATATCCGAAATAACATTTTCCATTGTATCATGTTTCCGCGTTTTAATTTACCTTTTTACTTGTTTACCGATGTTTCAAATTTCCGCTAAACTATTTACCAGTATACTGAAAATCCATGACAACGTTAACCATTTTTTTACATGTGCGATAGCTCAATTGAACCATTATATTGCAAGGTCAAATTTAATTTCTCCATTTTACATTCTGTACTCCATCAAGCATGCATGCAAGCAAGCAAGCAAGCATGCATGCAAGCAAGCAATCTAGCAAGCATGCAAGCAAGCAAGCAAGCAAGCAAGAATGCAACCAAGCACAAGCAGGCATGCATACATGTCAAACCTAACAGAAGGGTATGGCGGTCGAGGTGGGCTCGCTTTGCTCGCCCACCACGCCCGCCATACCCTTCTAACCTAACCGACAGATGTCGGGGTGCCCCGAACTCCAAAAACATTATGTGTCGTAATTATAAAAAATAATAATTGTTACTTCGGAATAATAAAAATAACACAACAAAAAAATTTCTAGCGTTTAAAAAAAGACCAAGTGAGATTACGGTATTTAGTAAAAATGATTAATCGTAAAACGGAATAACGTTGTGCGGAAAAAGAATAATTCTGTAAAGTGTTATTGTGGTGATTTAAAAATATGTCAAGTCATACAATGGAAATTGAAAAATGTATGAATCGTTTACGGAATATTGAAATTCGGTTTTCAGTTTTTCGAAAATGTGATAGGTTACCCTCTCTCACCTCGGTAACATGCCTCTACGTACCTCTGTGTACGCTGACGACGTAAGTTGTAATAGGCGTCGATGTTGTGTCACCGGGTTTGTTCACCGATGTTTTTTAAATACGCAGCCTTATAGGGTGTTCTGGTTTCTTTGGAAATTTTGGATTTGGACGATAGCCACAGGTAGAACTTTCCGCTTTCAGTCCGGTGAAGTTGGATACGTCAATTTTGTGACATAAGCGTAAGCCGTAGGTAAAAAAAAGTTTAATTGAATAAAAATACTTGCATGAAACTCTGAGAGTAAAATTTCAAAAATGATATTGTTTGTCTTAGCTGAGCCAGCCAGACACGCTTTACAAAAGAATAATCCAGCAGATTTGGGCTAAATTCTAAAATATTAAGTATTCAAACTATCTCTATGTTTTTTAAATAAATATTAATTTGTAATCCAGACATTTTCTACATCCAGAAACAATATTTGCTTTCCACGTCACAACAGTACACAGTACCACTGTCCACATAGCAACAAGCAACACAATCTGAGTTTCCAAATTAGTCAATTACGTCTTTGCTTTCCAAAGCGTAGTCCTCGGTACGTCTTCGGCTAACGACGTGTCGTTACCACCACAAATCTCCGACATTACAACGTATTAAAACTCTAAAACTTGACGCTTGCCATTTGGCTTCAACAAAAACTTTCTTACATCACAAATGATTTAAATTCAAGTCTCGAAGCGAAGTCGAATTTTCGACGCAAGGTTGTCTGGAGGAATGAGCTGGAAAAAGCATTTTCTGCAGTGTTAATATTCTAAAAATGTAGAATCATAGTTAGTATCGAACGTATTTATTATTTTTGTGAAATATTTTGTAGTTACAATCATTTTCTTTTAAAAAAAATACGTTGAAACTTCAGCAAAAAAAGCGATTTACATAAAATAAAAAAAAATATCTGAAGAATTAAAACGTGTTAGGAAGCAATATGAATCTGTGGCAAATGTAGTAGGTTTATATAACTTATCAACTTTAAGTGTCTTGAAGTATATTGTGTAAAATGAACATTACATAATAATAACTCTGTAAAGTAAGTATAAAAGTATTTACTTGATTAAAATAAACTATTGCCGTTAATAAGTTATATATTTATGTTCTACAAATATGTATTTAATCTTTGTATTGTAGGTCAGTGTGGTCTAAGTAACGTAAGCTTTATTCTATTCTATGCCTATTCCTCCCGTAACTATTTAGTTAAACCAAGCGTAGGCTAGTGCTACGAGGTGCTACGTTCTGTAGCAGTGTAGCACCTACGAGTAGTTCAGGTATTATCAATTATTGCTGTAAAATCTTAGTACCTTAGTAGGCTAGAAAAACTGATCGATATCGACTTCGCATCTTGAAAAGTAACGTGAAATTTCAATCAACCCTTCTAAATTCAAACATTACTTCGCTCGCGCCATTATCATTCACAAACGATGGATTTCAGCTAGTGGCGCCAAAACAGCTACGATTCGCAGAATAATTTCGCAACCCCCAGCTTAGAAGGGATGATATCGGTTCCGCATACCTCTGGCAGATGGCGCAGCAGACATCCCTTGCATTAATGCAGCCAGCCATTACTAGATGGCTCTAGCGTGGAAATTACGTGATGTTTATTTTGATGTTTTGAGCGTAAGCGGGTGGAAGGAATCACGCATTGCTTACTTTTAATTTATGCTTTTTAGTAATGTTTCTGTTCTGATATTTCAATAACATAATTATGATGATGATGTTTCAGTTGTTATTTCATTTAAAATATTTAACAGGAGATTTACGCGATTTGTGAGCTATCGATATTAATTTTCTTAAAATTTTCATTGGGATTTTAGCCTAACTTGACCGGGAATATAACATTTTCACATCGTCTTTGTTTTCACGTACCTATGCTCATGCCTAATACAAAATAAACGTATAATAGGTTCAGTTCTACGGTGGTGTTCCAAATTCAAAATTGGTTGTTGACACGTTCGAAAACGCTCGGGGCCGCGCGCGCCGGCTGCGGGAGATTAGACACGCTAGCCGGAACAATTTTTTAATATCCCCAAACAAGGAAGGCGAGACGCTGTAGGTTAAAAACTTATGGACTTCACTAAAATAACATCAATACGAATTTTATTAATTTTTCGGTGTCATAAATTGAATAGGTAAATATATTAAATATTTTTAAAGTTTGAATAAGCTAAAAGATTGCTCAAATTATTAAGGTATTTTCAGGATAAATAATCGCTTATATTTTTTACGACACATGAGAAAGTGATAATGCACTTGTATTTCTTAATCATGACATAATATTCATCCCATCGTAAACTTAAATCACCTGATTATAATCACTAATCAACCACCTAGCTATGAGCAATAAATTCAATTTTAGAAAACTTATACACCTGTCTCGCATTTCAATCATACTTTTAAATCTTTACTTTGCTTCGGTATCTGCTATTTTGAGTCAAAGTAAGAACATCAGATTTTTCAAAATGTTTCATTAAAATTGATAGATTGTCTTTTAAAACTTTAGTCAATTTACTATTTTATACATTTTTCTCTACCTCTCATCCATAAGTTTCTAACGTACGAAAGACATTAGTACGGGAGCAAGTTTGACAGCGGCAATACATGTCGTGGCTGAAATTAGCATACACTTGTCGCTTGCACTCGACAGCTCGCCAATAATAACATTGTTTCGTGCTTGTAGGATACACGTAGCTCAGTGTATCCATGTGTTTCTTACGAAAGAGCGTATTGTTCATAACATGAAAACTAGCCGCTTTCGTAATCACTGTTGTACAAGAGCGTTGAATTAGGCTAAACAGGCCGCTGTCGTGAAAAATGCCGACTCAAAGCGAACTTTGAATTTCTTCGCAGGTGTGTCCAAATTTCTCACTAAATTTTCTTTATAAAGTCGAAAAACAAAGAAAATATTCAAAATATTTACGATTAATTGATTATTCATTGTTCATAAAATACCAAAGAGTTCTTTAAAATATTTGTCTACATACTGTAAACCTGAATCTCTACTTCGCTAGGACCACCTAGGCCGCCATTTTAGCCTAAACACGTGAAACTGCCGAGACCTTTCAACGTCACCCCCAAACAGTTGTTTGCTCAAAGTTTAATTTTTACCAACAAAGCCTTAGAAGCGGGGAGTGGTTACAAACACGGATTTCCAATTAACTTAGGGACTGATTGGCAGGTCGTTACTCACGGGCCCGTAGTGAATGTGGCCAAGTCAGGAGTCGAACTGAGACTTGGTACCTACACCGCGATTATTGATGGTTCTGCCGACTGATACTTTTATTTGCATGTCTTGAGATGTATACCTATGTGAGATCGTTTAACTTTTTTAGTTAGTACAGAATGTTTGATATTGTGATATATTTACTTTCCTATACTGCAATTATGATTTGAAACTTAAAATAATGCTTTTTAACTATTAGATCATTTAAAACGGTAGGTATATTTAGTGTGAGTTATTTCAGTGCAGTTGCTTGCAAGCAACGTTATTTTAACAACATTATAAAAACAAGAATGAAAGTTTTACAAAGTATGTTGAAAGTTTTATTTCATTTAAAATGGGTAGATAATTACAAGAATAACCCAACAAGAGTAAAAGTTACACTACGGAATATGCTTTTAATTACATAGTAGTTTCACAAGTCTACTACGAGTAGGTACAAGTACGAGTAGGTAGGTAAAATAAAAAATAGCTATATCCGTGTACGTAGGATACTTACCAATTTATTTTTAAATAATGATCTGGCTTCGTAAGCCATTTATTTAATTTTCTCTATGTAAACAGGACACGCATTGAAAATATTTAAAAACAACAACTTATGTCGAACAAATAGAATTCTGCATTTGAGGTATTTTAAAAAGAACAAACAATTTTATTTACTTCACTAGAAACTAAATGGACGCTTTTTGACAAAAATATCGTTAATTACATCACTACAGAGAATATATCAGAGACATTCGCATAAAACATGATTGATTACTATACGATCGACGTAGCGGGGATATCGGGGGATAGAAACATTAAGAGTATTCCTGCGTCAGTAGTGATATCATTTTCATAGGGCCTGTCAAGGCTCTGCAGCCCCTCTTCAAGTATAAGACTAGAGAAATGCATAGAGTTACCAGTTTTTATAAAATTTTAAATTGTATATTTACTCAAAGTCCTGTGAGAAAATAATGTATACTTTCCAGACTTTTCTTTACCACAACAACCCAATTCTCGTTTTCGATACAGATTTTAAATATTTATTTAAACCTAATCATATTTTTATTGATCGCTTGTGTCATAAAATCAACCAATCTAGTTTTTCCGGACTTGCGCTCTAAATTTGATTATACTTACAATATATATTTCGTATCCAATTATTATTCTATAGTTTCCTCCGACATAGTCCGAAGAATCGCTAAACTAAGTGGCAGTGGGCAGGTCACATTGCGCGTAGAACCGACACGGCTGTTGGGGCAGAAAGGTTCTAAAATAGGACCACGTTGTGTGGGCAAGTTTCTCTCAAGGTGGACCACGCTGGATGCGGGCTGCGCAGGACCGATAGTTATGGAGATCTTTTGGGGAGACCTTTATCCAGGAGTGTACGACTTTCGGCTGAGATAATAATAATGATAAGTATTGAAATACAAATAAATCTATATAATGGCGATGAGATGATGAGAGCCCAAACTAGTGCTCTAGTAAAATAAAACCAAACTTCCAAAAAAATCTTATTGTAATAAAGATAAATATCGACTCCAAGTATCTTTTGTTCCAATAGCTAGAAACATCCACAGCAGTGTATGGCAAACCAGAGAAAAAACACGACGATTCAATCGGCCAAGCGGTCATCAGTCTTCTTCACAGCGCTGAAACTTTCAGATATTGTTTAAAGAGAAAACTATTTCATGTTTTACTCGCAATGGTTGAAAGCAAGTGGGGATAGGTATGTTTTTAATAAAAGATTACTTTCTTAGCAAACATATTTTTTTTTACAAGTGAAATTGATTACTTATTTTGTAAATTGTAAGTCTATTTTATAATGTGAGTCAACTTCATACATATATATCTCTAAGAATATTTCTTTTTTTCTGTAGTACTAGTTTATTGCCTGATAACATTAAATTTAAAAAATTAAACATCCCCGCCACAAATACGTTCCTTGATCCTTTCAACAACTAGAATAAGCTGAATCTTCAAATGGCTGAACAAATTTTCTTCAAACAAAAAAAACTAGATCAAAATCGGCGCATCCGTCTATGCGCTACGACGACGACGCCACAGACATACAGACAGACAGACACGTCAAACTTATAACACCCCTCTTTTTAGACGGTGGTGGTTAAAAAATAATAGCATGAAGCTACGATGTTATTTAAGAGTTCTGTGAGTCAAAAAATAGGTATAAATTATGATTAAAATTAATGATAACCTATTAAAATAGCTTCAAAACAGTAGTATTGCTCTTTATTCGAGCTGACCAGGTTTAATTTAAAAATATTCATGTTTAATTTTATTCCCGGCCACATTTCTCGAATAATATTGTCTCGTAAATCAGTCGGCCGGTGTTTTTCTTGGAGTCGCTCCGCCATGTTTTGTTTAGAATCACGCACAGCCTGTCTTTGCTATGCGATTGTGATTTACTACGCTGAAATAGTGTATCGCGGGTTTTAAATCTATTTTTAATAATTTGTGTAATAAAAATACCCTGACGCTGTTATGTGTTAAGATTTCGTGTAAATTTTTTTGTAATCGTACAAAAGAAATTATCTTTTTTTATATTTTAAGCTTAAGACATGACGTACTATTTCAGTTTCTCTGCACATTCACTACCGCTAATTTTATTTTTCAAATATCTTGTCCAAATTTCCTTAAATTGCAGATTTAAATAATGCAAGTTCCTATCTTAAAGTTTTTTATATCATTTTTGATCTTTTTCCGTTTAGAATTCAATTGTGACATGTAGATGTAATATTACAGTTTCTCTGCACAATCACAACCGCAAATTTTTTAAATATGTATCTTGTTCGAATTCCCTTAAATTGCAGATTTAAATAATGCAAGTTCCTATTTTAAAGTTCTTAAATCATTTTTGATCTTTTTCCGTTTAAAATTCAATTGTTTCTAACACAACAAGGGACCTCAACCAAAATTGCTATTTGATAATCATAGCTCGTGGTCCTCGCAACAGATCCTGCGTGATGGTGGAAGAGTAATTATTGTTATTTTAATGGACGCGTTCAGAACGTACCCCATTGTAAGGAGTCGGGATCGAAGCTCTGATTAATGGTCGCGCACCGAGGGACGGGGAAGGAACGACGCGCACTGGACGAAACTTTAATTTTAAATTCAATTTAATTCGATTTATAAATATTATATGTGGCACCTCTCACACACGGCCATCCAGCGCCATCTGACCCCAAACTAGGCAAAGACTGTACTGGCTGTCAGATAGCTGATATACATTCACATATAAATATACAACAACCAGACACAAGGCAATCACAAGTGCTCATCACACGAATGTTTTCCCTGGGCGGGATTCGAACTTGCGACCTTGTGCTTTGTAGGCAGACATATTACCAACTAGGCTACGAGGCCGACAAATTCAATATACTATAATGACAGAAAGACACAATACATACAGAGAACAAAACAGAAGAGTCAAAAGGCGGCCTTATTGCTAAGGCAGCAATTTTTACCAGGCAACCTTTAGATATGGAAAAAGTGTAGATAAAAGTGATGCGGGTTAGTGGTCTAAACAAAGTAGGGTAAATTGATAATATTAAAAATGTAACCAATAATTTTGAATGGTTATTTTTGGTACTTAAGATGGAATCCCGTGAGAATTTATTTAATTCTTTACAATTTTTTTTAGCAATGGATAGAAAATTTTGAAAAGTTAAAAAATATGCACTTATCTGTAACTAACTATGTACCTTCATATTTACTATATTATCGCTGAGATATAGATAAAGAGCCTTAAGAATATACCTAACTTGATAGATTTTTTAAAATTTTGTTTTTTTTTTACAAAAATAAATGACCTTAAAAAAGAAAATTAAAATGATGTGTTAGCAAAATTTCTATTAAATTGCTGTTATTTTTTTAAATATAAATGTGGGATAATGGGTTTCGAATTAAATTCTTGATAATCTCAATTGAAGTTTTATTTTCATTATTCAAAATTACAGAGCAGAATCGTAACATGGTCGTCGTTCGAATACCACAAGAATCAATCTTCCTTCATTCTTTCATTCTCATCTCACTCTCTCCAATCGTTCATCATCATTCGTTCAAACTTACATTTCGTTTCACTCATACTTCTCACGTTCCATTCCTACATCTTCGGCCATCCGACTTCTTGTCTGTCCTCAGACAATGTTGTTGTCAGGCCATTTCTTCATGAAGTCAGCTGCAGAGCTAGTTCTGTTGGGTCCGTCATCCTTCCTATTGACCTTCTCTACAATGTAGCGGTCGTTGCCCTTGACTTCTGTGATTCTATAAGGGCCTAAGTATAGCGGCTTGAGCTTCATTTGATTTCCATACTGGGTTCGCTTTACAGCAACTAGATCTCCTTTTTCGTATTTGTAACTTTCCTTCCTTTTCTTGTTAAATGTTCTTTTATTTTCTTCTTGCACTCTAAGAATCTGGGCTTTGGCCTCGACCCGTTTTTCCTCTCTTTTGTCATTGAAGCTGTCTATATTTTCTTGCAGCAGCATGTCATATATTGCTACATCTTCCTTCATCTTCATCTTCGTTCCTACCATGAGTTCGTATGGTGAGGTATTTATGCTGCGTTGATAAGTGCTATTTAGAGCTCTCTGCAATCTACTTGTATGCTTGTACCATTGATCAGGATTGTCTATACAGAGTTTCGTTAAGGTTGATTTTATAACTCTGTGAATTCGCTCTACTTGGCCGTTTCCTCTTGGTACACCTGTGGTTATGGTAACATGTTTGATTCCTTCTTCTTTACAATACTCTTCAAAATCATGGGCAGTAAATGCCGTTCCTTTATCAGTTACAAATCTAGCAGGATTGCCAAACGTCTGCTGGTGAATTTGCATTTTCATCAGGGTTTCCTTAGCAGTTGTGGACTTCACAGGGAACAACCATGTGAACTTCGTGAAGGCGTCTATTACAGTAAGTATATAGTTGTACATCTTCTTTGTTTCAGTGAAGGGGCCAATGTGATCCAGGTGCAGCGTCTCCAAAGGTAAGTCTTCTTTAGGTATAGGATTTAGGTAGCCTTCTTGCTTTCCTTCTTTTCTATTAGATAGTATGCATGGTATGCAGTTCATAATGTGGCTTTCTACTTTCTTAGTTAGATCTTCTATGTAGTAATCTTTGCTTATTAGCTCTATCGTCTTCCTCTTTCCAAAATGTCCATTATCATGTGCTCTTTTAATTATTTCTTGTTCCATTTTTATAGGTACTACAAGTTGCTGCTCCTGCCCCTTGAACAGTGTTCCATTTATCATTGTATAGTCTTGGTAAGTATTTTGTGCTTTTATTAATTCCATAATAGCATGTAGTTTCTCATCTGCTTCTTGTGCTCTTATAATGCTCTCACGTATTGGTGAAATGATAGCAACATAGGGTGCTCTGCTGAGGGCGTCAGTATGCTTCATTTTATCGCCTGGGCGATGTTCAACTGTGTATGTGTAGTCTTGTAGAAATAAAATCCATCTTGCCACTCTAGTATTAATATCTTTCTTTTTCAGGGTCATTTCAAATGCTGAGCAGTCTGTCACAATCTTAAACTTGACTCCGAACAGGTAAGGTCTGAACTTCTTAATTCCTTCTATGATGGCTAGAGCTTCCAGCTCGTAACTTGAGTATTTTCTTTGAGCATCTGTCGTCTTTGGGCTCATGTAATATACAGGATGAAGTCGTCCATCTTCTTTATTTCTTTGCAGTAGTATAGCTGATACTGCTTCCATTGATGCGTCAGTATGTAACTCTGTTTCCAGGTCTGGATCATAGATTTTCAGTACTGGTTCACTTGCCATTATTTTCTTCAAGGTGTTGAATGCGTTTATTTGATTGTCGTTGAATGTGAACTCATTATTCTTTTTTAGTAGATCAGTCAGAGGTGAAGCTATCTTTGAATATTGTGCAATATATTTCCTGAAGTACGACGTTAGTCCTAGGAATCTCTGTAACTCTTTCAGTGTCTTTGGCTGTGGATATCTTATTACAGCATCAGTTTTCTCTGTCGATGGGTACACATTTCCATTTTCAATAATATGTCCCAGATATTCTATTTTCCGGCTAAGCAGATGTGTCTTTTTCCAGTTGATATCAAGACCGTAGTCTGCTGCCACTTTCAGTACTTCTTTAAGTCTTTCAATTGCTTGTTGGTCATCTTCTGCTGGTATTATAATATCGTCAATAAAAATCAACACGATTCCCCTCTCAATGAGATCTCTGAAGATGATGTTAATAAATCTCATGAAAACCTTGGGGCAGTTGGATAATCCAAAAGGTGCACGTAGGAATTCGTATTGCCCATGGCTGGTCACAAAAGCTGTATACTTTATTGAGTCTTCGTGTACTTTCAGGTGGAAGAAGCCATTCTTCAAGTCTAGTTTACTAAACACTCTTGCTTTTGATAACTGGTCTATCTGTGCTTCTATCAAGGGTAGTGGGTACTCATCTTTGACCATTTTTTCATTGATACCTCTGTAATCAATGCACACCCTCATTGAACCATCCTTCTTCCTGACTGGCACGACTGGAGCTGCGTAGTCAGAGTTACTTTGTCTTATTATGCCTTCTTCAAGCCACTGTTTTATTTGCTGATCAACTTCACTTTGTTCTTTTAAGGATAATCTTCTAGGCCTGAATGCAACTGGTTGGTCATCCTTAAGAATTATTTTTAACTCAATGGGTGCTTCCTTTACTTTTTCGGGCTTGTAGTTCTGAATTAAGCTTCGTATTTGGGGATTGCTGTCGTAATCGATCTCAGTAAAGTGAATTTCATTCAACCAGTCTTCTAAATCTGGAGTTATTGTCACTGATCCATTTGTACTCACAAATGTCACATCTTTCAACAATTCTTGCCCAATTATCACTTCGTAGGGCATAACATAACATCGTCAGGTACTATGTGCATAATCGTTTCGTATATGTTTCCATCTATTTCCATCTCTCCAAACCATTTTCCAAGTGAGGAAATTGATTTTCCACCAACACCAGTAAACTATACATCCTCGGCTTCGTAATTTTTTGTCTTACTGGCGTTAAAACATTTTATCGTCATTAAATTTAAGTCACTGCCACTGTCAATCAGTGCCATCGCACATTTTCCATTAATTTTGATCGATTTTATAGGCTTTTTCGTGATATTCTTTGGTTTGTTTACACTCGTATTGAGAACATTTGACGTTTCTCCGCCATCTTGCAAGTGTTGTGATTCTGCGTCATAGTTTCTATTCTGCGATTGGTCGTTGCTGTCGCCATCTTGACTTTGTACCAACTTGACGTACATCGAACGTCGTGAAGTGTGCGCGTGTGACGTCGTCGCTCCGGTTGCCGTACTTGGAGAATGATTCGAGTTCGGTCTATGGTATCTTGATTCAAAATTCGTTTTGTTTGCATCACATTTAGCTCCTATGTGGCCAAACTGGTTGCACCGAAAGCACTTCAAACCCTTATCACGATGAGGGCAATCGTTTGAAGTATGATCAACCTCTCCACAGTTGTAGCAACGGGCACTTCTCTTTGTAAATGTCTTATCAGTCGTCTTATCAGTCGTTTCACTTCTCGGTTTTCCAGTCTTTCTTTTTATTGTTTCGTATATTTTGAGTTTTTCTTTTAGCTCAGGATAGGTCGTGACACCGTATAATATGATTTTGTTAGACTCATAGTCGGTGATTCCGTCTATTATGTATTGTATGGATACATAGTCTGGTAGTCGACCTCGTTTGCCCAATTCTTTCATATGTAGCATGTATTCATAGCAGGTTTCGTTGTGTTGTAGCTTACGTTTTGCCATCAACTCATGGATTTCTTTCACATTAACTACATCTGGAAATTCTTTCGTCAGCGCGACCTTCAACTCGTCATAGGTAGCAAATGGTTTTTCTGTTCGTAACCATAATGCTGCGGCTCCTGATAGCGATCTTCGCGCCACTAGCAAGGTCTGCGTATCTGTCAAGCTAAAGATCTCAGCATTATCTTCTATGTCCTGGGACCACTTCGTTACGCTGTAGGTTTTGTCTGTTCCAGTAAACTTGGGGATAGCTTCTTCGAGTAGCATGAGAATGCTCTGGGCAGGTGGATGCTGGTCTTTCTTCGGTTCGTCATCGTCATTCTTTCTGTGTCTTGGCATGTTGTCGTCGTTGCGTTATCTGTAGAAATCGTCGTAATCCTTGAGTTTTCGTCTTTGTATTCTTCTTTATTCGTCGTAATCCTTGTTTTCCTGTTTGATCGTCGTCGTATTGCGTCGTTTATCAAGTAATTTTCCGGTTTTTCTTCGTGATGGCTCCGTTGAAAAAAACGTGGTCGTCGTCGTGTCGTCGTTATTTTTTTCTTCAAAGTCGTAATCTTCGTGATTCCTTCGAAACTTGTATCCCGGACGAGCCCCCAAAATTGTGGGATAATGGGTTTCGAATTAAATTCTTGATAATCTCAATTGAAGTTTTATTTTCATTATTCAAAATTACAGAGCAGAATCGTAACATGGTCGTCGTTCGAATACCACAAGAATCAATCTTCCTTCATTCTTTCATTCTCATCTCACTCTCTCCAATCGTTCATCATCATTCGTTCAAACTTACATTTCGTTTCACTCATACTTCTCACGTTCCATTCCTACATAAATATTTTTAACAAATAGATCAAATAATGATGTGACTTTAAGTCGTAAAAAAAAAACAATTAAATGTCAGACAAATTTAATACCTAGTATGATGTGCCTATAAATTAAAATGGTTCAGTGTGCACTGCCCCTAACGATAGTATCGTACATAATACCACCGCTAGAGATTATGCCCGTCCACTGCCCGATGAAGTTTGTTTGCCAAAGCAAATAAAATTCACACTTATGCGATCATAACGCCTCGTACACACGTACTAGTATTGGCAACGGTCACCCATCATAGCTTTAATAGCCAGCTGATCTTGGAAACGTGATAAGGATTAGGTACAGTCAAGATCACGCTAAGCTGAAGACTTTGGACTTTGCATCGTTCGTATGTCCATTGAATAAGAAATAGAATGGCGGTGCGCGTGTTCTGCTTACTTTGCGATTGACCGTATTATCACGATTCGACAGTGCATTCGAAGAGTCGAGATAAGGTAATTTATTAATAGAATATCTATGTTTGTTACCTACATGTCACAGGTTACAAATATACATATTTATTATAGAAAGGCCTATTCACCCTGATCCGGGGTGGGTTCGAGCCCCTCGATGGGGATACCTATATATTATATGAGCTGGTAATAACAGAAAGCCTTACCTACAGTAAATCCTACCTATACAAACCTACTCCAAGAGTATAGATTGAATATTATTATCAAGAAGTTCCCGCCACGCGCTATGGCGTGCAGTTACGCTTAAATAGTGTTTGTTTTATTATACTACACAAATAATCTCTGTTTACTCAAAACAATCACAAAAAATTAAAAGTCACAAGACGCCGACGACGCATTGTTTTTTACTTTTTTCAAATCGTTTAAAAAGGTAAGGAATTTCCCGGAGAAGCTTTCGTCGTATTGTGCTTTTGTTGAGAAATATTGGTCAAGGATACTGCAAACAATGACGTCGCCTAATTTGATCGGAAAAAACTGTATTTTTTCTTGAAATCCTCGTGCGAAAGTCCAGATCCCACAGTAGGGTACAATAGTCTTGAAAATAACATCAACATTACAAAAAAGTAAAAGATCTAAAATCTAAATTAATTTTGACTTTTATTAAACATTTTTTTTATTTTCTATATTTCCAGAGTTTTTTTTATATTTTTTGTTTCTCTGTTTATATGTCGGCTTGTACGAGATAATCTCCGAAACTATTGGAATTTCGTATAGTGGTATCTTATATCCCTAGTCAACATCTTATCTGAGATGGTTTTTACCGCGGGAAAATATGTCATTCCTACGGGAAACTGCTCGGAAAAGTCAAAAACAACGCGGGCTTAGCCGCGGGCGGACAGCTAGTTTCCAAATATAATTTAATGGATTCCCCCAAGAAAAGTTTTTCCCGGTCCCGTTCCTGTGTGTATGTGCCATAAATCTAACATTTACCACTTTAACTGTCAACAGTGGGAGTTGACTAAACAACTGACGGAGACAATATGCGCGATAATTGTCCGATTGTAACTGTGAAGCGAAACTAACTCTATAATGACAAAAGGAGAACAGTTTGGTTATTCTTTCAACTGTGTACTGAAAAGCGTGGAGTAACAGTGCTTGATTTGAAAATATGAAGTCAGTTTTCTTAGCCAAGTAAAAAAAAAAAAAATTCGTTTATGATCGAGCGATACAGCTTTCAGTTTTATAAGCGCTTATAAATGCACAAAATAAAACTGCTGGAAACAGAGTACATTGATCGAAATTAAAAATGAGACAAGGTTACTACAGTCTTGTACCTTCAATCACTATCTAATGTAGGAGTCTGTAGTCTGTACTTTTATCAAGCAGAGATACTTCGCCAAGTTAAAACAAAATTTGCGAACACCAGAAGCAGGTAAAAAGGTTCGACTTTATGGTTTGCGCCATAAAGGCGGCGACTTCAAAGGCACCGACAGGAACAACTAGAAAGCATTTTATTGTTTTAAAGCCCCCAATAAAACAAGCAAGGCGTGTTTGTATTTTACAAGAAGCCGCCTTCTGTTTCTCTCTATCAAGCCATTTGGAATAGC
This sequence comes from Teleiodes luculella, assembly GCA_948473455.1. NCBI lineage: Eukaryota > Metazoa > Arthropoda > Insecta > Lepidoptera > Gelechiidae > Teleiodes > Teleiodes luculella. The sequence goes on along the minus strand of OX419592.1, from coordinate 5,264,617 downwards.
GGCAGAGAACAATTGCTTTAGTCGTCAAAGGATAGCAGCTTTGCAAGTATTTTAGGTAGAGCAGACAGCAATGTTAAAAAATTCTTTTGATTTTTTTTCAATGCTTGCCAAAAACGACTGATGTCGATTTTTACGTAAACCATAAATTAGAGAAAAAGATCCAAAGTAAATATAAAACCCGGCGGCGGCGCAACCAAATACAATATTCTGAATAAGCCATCGATTGATTTCGTAAGATTAATGGTCTCACATTGTCAGCGCCACTGTATGACGAAAATGTTACATCGTATTTGCGCAACCAAACTGTGTTCTATGCCTGCTGTATAAGAGCTAACAAATTCAATTTTAAAAATCTTTTTGAGCTGACACGGCAATGAATAGAGTTCTGTGTTTTGATTTTGCATGTTGCGAAAATTCATTCCTTATTTTAAATGGACTAAAATTCAAATCCGTTCGCTTGGAAATAACTGGACATAGGCCCTTTGGTTTTGTTGTATAAAACTTGGGGTTTGATAGAAATTGATTCTGGAATTCAGTGTGAAATTGAAATAAAAGTTTTTTTTTTATTTGTTAGTTGCGCTTGATGGCTACGGTATTTTGGTTTATTAAATATTTATTTGGTTTTAAAGAGTAATTTTGTTTGCGTTCAGCTACACATTATTTGTTGGATCAGTAATGTTTAATGGTTTAGGCACAGTGTTTAGATAAACTCGTATTTAATTTTATTTGGTAAACTTAGTTACGGTAACTAACTAACCTAAAAGTTTTTGGTATCGGTAGACAAGAATTTTAAAAATATAAATAGGTGCTTAATAATGTGTGATCTTTATGAAAACTCAAATTTACGTTTTCAGAATTCCATTTTGTTTTTGTTCTATATTGAATGCGATTTTATTTTCACTTTGATTAATTACGGCTCTAATTCAACTCATAAAGCTCTGTACACAATGGCGCCGATGTTTGTGGGAGTGCGCTTGTCCAACAGATGTGAATGTGAGTCGATTCGGTCGGGAGGTGTGTACTTTGACAAAAGCTCCATATGTCGATGTCGCGAGTGTGATCCGAGCTTTACTATTGGGCGTTCAATACTGCGAACGCGGCATGACTTTGCGAAACTTTCAATGTACTTTTAGTAGGTAACTAGGGTGTACTGAATCTTTAATAATATGATTCAATTCCTCTGTTCTGTACCCCTAATAATGCAAATATGTATTAAATTATTCATTACCGACATGGTATGTTTTTTTTTAAATTAAACGAATCATGTGTCGTCAAATAGACATGTTAACGAGCTACACCAGAAACCTTAGGTGGTAATACCACGTAATACACCGTGTAATTTAACTGGTAATTTAACTGCAACATAGTGGTAGTACTCATGAAACTGAACCACTTTCAATTTCCCTAAAGAAAATAGGTTGACATCTTAAAAAAAAGATAAACAATTTTTGATATAAACTTCAGTCACGTGACCGGCCACTTTGTATGACAAGTTGAATTTTAATATACCTACATATATATATATATATTTAATTTTTTATGTTCCGGATAACCAATCAGTTAAATTTCACGGTGTATAATTATAATGATTAGTAGATATTGTAATCGTCATCATCATTATCTACGAAATTCAAAATGGACACCAATTTTTCAACCTACGAGGTAAGGAACAAAAGCTACCACTAAGCGCGATGAAATTCATAATAAATAACGTTTCATTGTTTTACTCAGAAACATTCGCACTACTGAAGTCGCATAGATCGTCGCTGGGCCGCTCGTCGTCGTCGCACGCGCAGCCAGCTCCCATACTGCGCCATTGTGCGCTCCCTCGATTGAACTGTTACTGCTGGATGAGTTATGGTCTTCCACGGACTCTTAAATGTACAGGGTGTTTGGTGATCTCGCTAAATCTTGCAATAAAGTACAATTGGTTCCCTGACATTAAGTAACATGGCTGCTGCGAAAAAGTACGTTTTTCTTTTCTTTTTTTGCGCTAGATTATGCTTACTTAACTTGCTGATAATATAGATAATTACTTGTACATATTATCGAGCTGTACAATTTCATTTGAACTTATGCTTTCTTATCGAGTGGGTTTCGAGGTTAAACTATCTCACAAACCCCTGTGTTTGAAGTTTGAACATATATTAAAAATAAATTGAGACAAAAAGGGCATTCCTTATGCCACTCTCTTACCATAATTATGTGTAGAAATCTACTTCAAACTGAAACTTATTATCAAATTATTCAGAACACAAACTTAAGATATTTATTTTCTTAGTTACCTACTCTTACTTCTGAACTGCCATTTAGTAGCAAAGCTAAATAAAAGGAAAACATAATGAGCTCTGAAGATAAAATATGTGTTTATAATATGATCGATAACTTACGATGAGAAAAAGAACTTTATGAAATTACTGTATTGAATAAAATATCAAACTAATGGCTACTATAAAATATGAAATAAGTACAATTGGTCACTTCAAAATAAAATACCACGCTAGATACTATTAGTTCGATTTCAGTTAAAATGTGCTTTGTATAAAAAGTAACACTCTATGTAATTGCAATCGTCAATACAGCACAGTGACACACATACGTGGCTTTAGACTAAACCAATAATAGAATAAAATCAATCTATACCACCCTCTAATACACACACAGCATCAAAGCAATCAATGATTCCCTATACATATACGCACGCACACGTTAATCCTGTATTGGAAATATTGGCATTGTAACAAATTCTATGATATTTGCAAAATTTATCACCAAACGTGCCAAATACATCTAGCTCTTTCACTCATTTTGTTTTGAATTAGATTTGATGAAGCCAGAAGGGGACAGCGAAGCCAGTTTTACAACTTTACCGAGGGACAATAGCGAACCTATTGTTGAATGTACCCCAAAATTTTTTTAGGTCGCATAAAAGTATTACATTTGTAAGGGTCGTGCCGACTGCAGTACTCTTTGCATTCGTTTCGGAGTTAACCTAGGAGACGGAGCGTCTCCCACGCAGTCCAGTGAAGTTATACTTAAAATCAATGGTCAGTCAGTGATAGCAATAATGTCCTCAGTGGCGGCAGGTAATTACGCAAGTGAGATGTGGAACAGTGATGTGAATAATCAAAGTGTTGGACAAACGAAACATTATGGCTATGGTCAGTTTCCCGTCCCGCCTCACTACTATAATTATCAAAACAACTTCTACGCACAGCGCAGTGAATATTCTAGTGTACCTGATAATGGATATCCTGGTAAGATGTATGGTGTTAACAATAGTAATGAAAGTGTTATAAAATCAGAGCCTACTACTTGGCAAAACTATTCCACCGATAATGTGATCAACGGCCAAAATGATATGGACGTGATAAATAAGTGGAGAGAGAATAATTATTATGCACAGGGTCAACAGCAAGTAAATTACGAATACGATCAAAGAATGAATTTATTAGCAAATCAAAACTTTTTGGAAAACAAAGGTGAAGATGCCAGGTCAATTACATCTCCCGGACAATGTAGCCTTCCTGAGACAAGTTATGGTTCACCTCAAAGTGTTGCTAGTAACGTGAATCCTGGAACTCCAGAAACAGATGAGTCCCCTAATCTAAGAGCTCTTTTGACTAAACCACGAAACAAGCGACCTACACCGTACTTCACGAAAGCTGATAAATTGTACAAACAAGAGATTATGCAAAATGTGACCTATCCCACAAGAGAAGGTGAAGATTGGGAAAAAGCTAATGAAACGGCTTCGAAGAAAGAATGCAATTTGTTGCAATTTCATGGTGGATTTGAAGGAGCTGAGGGTCAGACGTCAATCAAGAGCAAAAGTATCGTGGGTGGGGCGGCGAAGAGCGCACAGTCATCGCCGGCTCCGGAGCCCTGTCAGGACGTGACGAGGGTTGAAGCAGGCGGGGACAATGCGGATTACGCTGAGAACAAAATGGCCGCTGCATCCGATGCACAGTACTATCCATGGATGAAAGGCGTTGGTGGTATGTATAGACATTTTATTTATCCGGTTATTTGAGTATTTAATACAAATTATTCATCATTCTAAAAAAATATTTATACATATAATTTTTTTATTTTTATTTACAGGTGATGACAAAAAAGAAGGATCAAAGAGGACCAGACAAACTTACACCCGGTTTCAAACGTTGGAGTTGGAAAAAGAGTTCCACTTTAATAAATACCTTTCAAGAAGACGTCGGATAGAAGTTTCACATGCCCTGGGGCTCACAGAGAGACAGATCAAAATCTGGTTCCAAAACCGGCGAATGAAAGCGAAGAAAGATGGGAAGTTGAATACATCGCCGGATCCGTATGGCGTCGAAGATATTGGTGCTACTAAGCTAGGAAATATGCCTGAATACATAGATACCAGGCAAATTGCAGGTTTAAGTGAATACGCAAATTACCACATGGGTACAGTTCCAGGTGTTAATATGGGTCAAATGCCAATGACCCTACCGCAAAACCATATGATGTCACCTTATGGTGGGATGGGAACAAAAATATGACAGACCAATATACTTCAAAGTCTATTTATTATTAACTTTATTTTTGTTATTTTACTAAGCATTTGGGGGCATTTGTCCAGCAGCCTTTTCACTGGTGATGACCAAGCATTTGAAATAGTTTATAGAATAATATAAATAACACATTTCACAATTTTAGGTTTCTGAATTTAGAGCATTATGTATTTGGTTTTGAAAATGTCCTTTTCATATACTTATTGTAAATATTTATATTATTAAGAATAAATACTGTTAGACTGTAGTTAAATATAAAAATAGTTCCTATAGTTCTAAGTCAAGATAATTATTGAATTAAAATAGTTTTTAGTAAATGTATAGGCTAAGGTTGATTATTTATGAATTAATATTATGTTGTGTACTTCTCTAGTCAATTGTAAAAGCACTATCAATAAAGAGGAGTTTTGATTCCTGAATTAAAAAACTTGTTTAAATATTTCACTGCAGCTTTCTTCAAATTAACTTAAAAAAACATAATTATAGAACGATAAAATCTACAGTAGATAATAAATAAATAATAAAAGCAAACCATTTTGGCAAGGACTAAATGTCTGAATAACATAATGTAGTACTTATGCGGTATTAAAATAGGTAATAATGGCAAGTTATTTTTTGCAAATTCTTTTTTAATATAATTTTATTACCATTATAAAACATTAATCGAATGAATTATATAACGAAATATATTTAAAAAAAGAAAAAAAAACTATTTGCGATGTAATATTTAATAATTGACTTCCAAACAACAAAAATAACAAATATTTTGGATCTGTTTATTAATGGCAATTAAATAATAAATCACGCAAAATTAGTTCCTAACAACACGATCAATCAGCATTACGCTTTAAATTTTATCAACAAATTTCAACGACCGACAGCTTCAAACATTAACCCAAACAAACCAATGACTGTTAACTATTCGCAACCCTTTCCACGCATAGTTTGAAAGGGCCTGCCGTTTAAACACTGCCAGGAACGATAGGTAGCTCCCTAGGGACTGATGTGCAAATGTTGACGGCAATTTTGACATGTTTTGACTGAATATTGGATTTGGCCGGCTTTTAGAAAAAGCACGGATTTGCTGTGTAATGTTGACTGGGTCGGTTTAATCCTGTTAAAGGATTGGCTACCTGCATTGTTGAGTGGTGAAAGCTACCTTTTACATTTCAAACAATAACACTTAAGTTGTCGAAATATGATAGTACTTATTTCAAAATACTTGGCATACCTTCATGTATACATATCAAAAATATTAATAATTTCTACAATATGCATAATTTTTAGATTACTTTTTAGTACTTATAAATAAAATATGTTCACTAAATTAATCTTTGCCAGTTTTTTTTATTACGAGTAACGTAAAATATATTTTTTTAAACTGAACGATTGAAGGATACCAAAATGTTTTATTGTAGTCTAAGAAAAAGTAATTTGAACTCATTCAACGAACATTTTAATATGGAAAATAACCTGAACTACAAAATTAGCAGCTAACTTCAGTTCGGACAGCACCCTGCCTTACAAATGAGACCCTCTCTTCCTTTGAATAGGGAATCACAAAAGAATCTCAGTGACAGAGACAGCGTATTACACCCTTCATACATTAGAAAGAGAAGTAAAATAACATCCCTTCATCTAAGGGCGCGCAGCAACGGCGCATGTGTAAGCATTCAGTCAAAATGGCTGCCTGACAGTATTAGACCACAGAATGTTTGTTTCTTTTATTTTTAAATAAACAATTATGTATATTTCAATGTTTATGAATTAAGATAAAAGCTGTGGAGAAGATAAATTAAACGTGATATAATATAAATACATTGAAGAAACAGGTGTAACTCAAATCTGAAACAAGGTGAGATGACACAATGTTAGTTTGGAAAGTTATTTGATTGTGTTGCTAAGTTTTATTTACTTCATTTTATCCAACATTTTGACTTATAATAATAAAAATGAAGATACAAAAGAGTTTTAAGTTCAGAGATCCATTTATTAAACAAATTATTATAAAATCACGTTCACTCATGAGTATGAATGAAGTCGAAATTATTGATCTGCTTTGAAACTGGATATATGGAAATGAAATACAGTACTTCATTTTGCAGAAATATCTTTATTTCCATAAACTAATTCTAAACTAGCCTATTAAATGCTTATAATTGTGTAATAGAAGAAAATTCGACCCCAAAATAGAGCCTAGGTGCACAGCGTTTGCATGGTGTGGTATATTCTGTGCTGTATCTCTTACATCGATTAAACCCAGGGCAGGGAATCATCTATATTTTTCTATAAAATGTTATAACGCTACATATTATGACTAATGTAATAGCTCACGATAATGAATCTACTTAATTACACATTTAAGGTTTCAGGTCTTGTTTAATGTTTAATTTTTTGTAATTATAGAAATAAACAGTTTAAAAAATTTTTACACTTATTGCAGAAAAAATAGATTAGTAGCACGGGTCTCTCGGGTATTGAGGCTTTTTTATTATCATCATACATAACTAATGTTAGTCTGATAAAACAGTCATTAAATGCAGATCAATCACGTAACCGTTCGACCAAATATTGTAGTAAAAAATATTCTTAGTCAGAACCAAAACCAAGACTCTACGCGTCTGGTCTTACTGTTTTACCACGATACAATAATCAGTTTATTTTTTGTAGCTTTCGTGGAGTTTGCTAGAGAGCTTTATTTAACTGGCGGTAAATTTAAGTTTGCCGGTTTCATACATTGAATAGTTCGCTTGAATGGCGGCTCTAATTAATCCTAGTCGAACGAGCCGCGTTCATTGAAGACGGATCAAAAGAAACCTCCAAATGGGTATTTGAATACCGCGATACTATGTAGCTTTAAGCGTAACTATTCCCCATATACAATGACTCATTTGATACTTAGGTTCTCAGTTACATCACTCTATAAGGTTTGTTTGAACATTTTTATGACCTAAAAAAATCAAATTAACGTGAAATTCACACTACTTTGGGGCTACTAAATTTGTCTTCGTTTGAAAACAACTGTTTCCTTAATCCACATTGGCTGAGGTTTTGGAAAAGTCAAAAGTCAAAATTTTTATTCGAAGTAAGATTTTACAAATCACTTTTCGACGTCGAGGCACTACTATTTGGTATTCTGTGGTCGAGGGGAGTTGGAGTTGTAGTTGTTCTCGGTTACACTTACCTATACATTTCTACCATTATCAACATTTAGTCATATTTCCGTGCAAAATTTTGGAATACTTATTTAAATATTTACAGTGAACCAGGAATAAATGAAAATCACCCTTATGTCAAGGGAATGAATGAAGTGATCTAAAAATATACACCACGTTTAATTTTAACAGTTGTCTTGTTCTTGTTTCCTTATCTAAAAAACGTTTAATGATTTTGAACTTTGTACTCATCAAAGAGAACCAATGTTAGTTATCAAAACATGATATAAATTTGGTTGTAACATTGTTGTTATCTTATTAATTACAGCCAGGATTTATAATGACTTCTGATAATGTCGTAATAATAACATGTGTGTCTTTTTTTTTCAGTTTGCTTTGTATCAGACAGCCCAAGGTGAAGAAAAGTGAAGACTAACAAAGATGGAAAATACGAAATTTTAGAAAAGCGGTTATATTAAACCAGAGATGTTGGAAAGCCGCTCGGTATTCTGAGTATTAAACTATCTTTTTTGACTAAGTGTCATTACATTTTAAAAAGATTTTTTTTTGTTACAAACCAAAGAGATTTGAAGAGCCAGCTTAAGCGAAAGCGGCTCCCATCTCTCTGTTACAAACCTTCACTTCACTCAAATTCAAGAAAATCTTTAGCATCTGAAAGTGTTATTTTTCGTAACCACAAAGCTTTATAATGATTCTTTTTTCTACAAATGCTAATTTAATCTCCTCACTGTAGACTATTTACGAGTAGTTATATTACGCATTATAAAAATATTCACTATTTACTTAATGGAATAAATTAGGTCTTACAAATATACACAGTACCTAGAGCTCGAAAAGTAACTGTTTTAAAAACATATTTAATATTTATATGTCTGTACAAAGCACAGAATCTCTACTCCGCAGAAGGTAAACATTAGTAAGTGAAATTTTTAATCGCCCTACCACGGCTAGGTCAGCATCGATCGTCGATCTGCGTTCGGCGCGCCAGCGAAGCATACTTGATAAATGATGTTGAGGACAATACGCGTGCAGATTCTTTTGTGCCTGTGCCCATCGGTTTTTGTATGGACACTGATGGGTCTGTGACGTGACGCCGACATGATGTTCTTTGCTAGGGTGGTTTATATTTAGCGAACATTTAGGTAAGTGAGGAAATAGGTGAGTTTGTTTAAGTAAAATTACAGACTATCTCGGCTTCGTTGACCCAAATTCACCAACATCCTAATACCTTTTACAAATACGAAAAAAGTAAAGGATGTAAAAATAATCAATTAATAATTTAAAGAGAGGCCTTTACCCAGCAGTGGGACACGTCATACAGTATAATACCTAGTAATAATTAAACACATGCAGACACGGACGAAAATTTCATCATACAAATATTTACTCTCGATGGGATTCGAACTCACAACCCTGTGTCTCAAACGCAGACATAATCTACCTACGTTTCCCCCAATGAAATAGTAAACAAAATTTAATAAAAAAAAACCTTCGCCACTCGGCCACTGTGTAATAACACTCATTATAATTTTGCAATTTAACGCCTTCGAGAACTGTATAATGACTTAATTTTTATAAAGATACAATTTTTTATTTCGCAAATTGCAAAGGCTCCCGTTGAATGGGCCATTACATAAATTTGGTTCCGATCACTCGGCCATCACATTAAACTCTTATTTTATGTATGGAACATAACAAGCGATTGCTTCATTTTCTGTTTTTATTGCGGTTATTATACGTAGGTACCTATTGTTGAAAGGTTGCTTTTTGCACGTACGCTACTTTACTTGTTCAGATCAAAACGTTGTTGATATTTCTACCTACAGGCACATAATATACTGAGCCAGAACTGCTTTATACTGCTTGAGCTGGCCAGTAAATGTCATCTCAATGTGTGCGTGCGAGATTTGATGCCTTGCCTTATATAGAGCCATGGTCTAAGAGTGGTCTAAGAAAACAAGGTCTAACTATTAGACCACGTGACTGACACAAACCCACGTCATCTTGCGCTGTTAATCCTTGTCGAATGCGTGTTAATAGACAAGGATGAACAGCGCAAAATGACGTAGGCTTGTGTCAGTCACGTGGTCTAACGGTTAGACCTTGTTTTCTTAGACCATGTATAGAGCTATCTGTTCGGTGGTTCAGGGCGCCCTGCCTGCCACATTTTTTTTGTGTACTACATACAGATAATTTTTTTTATTCTCTGTATCAAAGTAGGTAACGTACAAATCAACATATTTTTGTATATCATTGTATCTTAAAAATCTTTAGTCTTAAATCTCTACCTCCTATTTCACATTTTAGTTTTTTAAAATAAATACGATTATTTTTCGAAAAAGGAAACCACAGTTGATCTAATAGTCAAGCTTTTGATAAGGGTTGCTACACACAGTCAATCGCAAATCGAATAAAATTGTAATTTACCTGACTCTAACCTGATATGACGCGGCCAAGAACAGAAATGTCCATTGACTGCCAAATTCGATCGGATCTCTGAAGCCGTTTGAAGGACGTGTTATTGGTCTATAAAGAGAGAGGTCAAGTTAGAGTGGTTTAGGCGTCAATGTCACTTATGTGTTTAACCCGCCGAGTGGATGGAGGAAATGATAGATGGTGAAGTAACCGGGTCTTAGCGAACGTGGGGAAACTGCGCGGAAATTTATAGTGTTGTCAGAACCACTTCTAGATAATATTATTTTTGGAAGCTAATTATAAATTCTGAATAGCGGAGTTTTTTTTCCTTAAGCAAAAAAATAATCCGCTAGGCGGGAAGGTTGTATAGTACACATTATAACCACTACCTACTCTCTTTTTAAAATTATGGTTATGCCTTTCGGTGGGGACATATATGGGCTGTTAGCGGAGTTTATCTAATAAACTTGACTATTAACCGCTACTTCAACTTTTTAATTTTCCACTTCTGGACTAAAGCCTCTCTTGGTGTGACCATAATATACAGGCTTGAAATTCGGATTGCAATCATAGTGTATATTGTTTCTTTCTTTTTTTTTTTTTTGATTGAATTGATTGAATTGACCTATGCTTGAGTCGAAAAGGTACGACGGATCAAGCTTCACCGGACTTGCGGAGGAGCGGAATACTCTACCCCCAAAAAAAGTCATATACCAACGCGTCTAGGGGCGGCTCAAGGGAGCCTCGGACCACGGCCTAGCGCGTTGATATTGAAAACATCGTGAAGGAGACGACGCCTGAGGGGCTCCGTCTCTGATTATAAATTTTGATTTTGGTTCTGGCCGCGCCCCCGCCGGCGGGTGCGGGCGTTGTTACCTGAAGGGTAATTATTACCTGAAGGAGTGTATATTGGTTGCATATTATGTGAATACTAATAGGTCGCATTCGCATCAAGTAAAAAGATCACTGGAAAAAGTGGAGTATATAAATCGCATTATTCGCGCTTGATTGCTATCGTTCTTTTTACGTGACGCGGGGTATACTATTCCATACACTGAGCTTTGTAATTTTTGTTGATTTATTTACTACATCCAGAGATTGTACTACATCCAGGAGATAGTCTGAAGTACTTCATTCCGAGCCTTGAAGAAAATAATAAATGTCACAGAAGCATCGCTTTCAAACAAGTAAAAAAATTACCGGAAGGGTACATAACAGCTCTATGAATATATGTTTTTCCAGTGTTCTCCCGACCCTTCGCGCGCCAAATTCCAAATTGTTTTTGACTGACAGCTAAATGTAAGTTAGCATTGTTGGAGCGACGCACCCATACCAGCAGCCTGCTCTTTCTATAATTATTTCTCTTCGTGAAGACCGTACTTCGTAACCCTTGTAGAGACAGATTTGTCTTTAACTGACGAATAGAGTTTTAAATAGAAAACTGTTGGCTGTATCTTAATTCTTAGTTTCCTCACGATGTTTTTTTTTTCACCAAAAAAACATCATTACTTTAGCTTTTCTTGATATGTGCTACTTCATATAAATTAAATTGTAAAAAAACTTTCTGTAATTATAGAGCTAAAAATAATCGAGCAGTTTACTGGTTTCACTGAAAATTGGACTTTAATACTATTGTTTAAAGTTAATGTCTGCTACTCTTGTTAGCCTCCGTGGTCGAGTGGTACGGAGGTTCCGGGTTCGAATCCCGGTGGGTAGTCGTCGAACAAATATCACTTTGTGAGACTTTCCTCAGTTTGGTTACGACATTGCAGGCTGAATCACCTGACTGTCCGAAAATAAAGATGATTCCGTTCTTCGAAAGGCACGTAAATCCGTTGGTCTGTCTACGGATGTAGTCGTTATTGCAGCCATGTCGGAAGCCTAAGGTTCTATAATTCTGACATCAGGGTTTGTAAGGTAGGTTAACCTTTAAACCCACACGATAAGCAAGCAGTGTTTACATTGATATTCTTTCAGAAAATTGCCTATCAATCGGGTGCCCCTTAAATTGCATAACATAATTATCCCTATTATGAAAATCCATAACAGACTTGCCATAACTTTAAATAGTATAACAATTAGAATCCATAATTAAAAAATACATACCATTATTTAGCATACTTATTAAAATCCATAATTCTATAATGTTTCGAAATCATAAATTTAAGATATTTTGGTGAAAAAGAACATAAGAGAAACAGCATTTTTGGTGATAAAAAATTATAATTTAATAAATGTGTGCTGTATTTGTCAAATTTTTATTTTTAAATTATTATACATACTGACAGTATTCGTATTAAATTTAGGGCTTTTAAATATATTATGTGTTTCAAAATTATGGATTTTAATCGTTATGACATTTACCGATTATGGATTTTCAATATATACATTTTCAATTATGGATTTTAATATAGACCCCTATCAATCAGACATTAAGAGTAAGCCTTGCACTCACGATTTCGAAATGAATATACTATTGTATTGTGGTCCAATTTTCAACAGAACAAAAAGACGGCTCTAGCATTTTTTTACACTGCACTGGTTAAAAGTGACCCTATGGCGAGGTAGGACTTCATTATTTTCACTTATGGAAAGTTTTCATACAAAATTCTTAACAGAATTATGTAACAAAATATTTCCCAATATTAAATATAGATAAGGATCAGAGAGCTTAGAAAATCAGGTCACTTATGAGATATGGATTATAATATGATAGAGTCTGCCTTGTAGCCTAGTTGGTAGTACGTCTGCCTACGAAGCACAAGGTCGCGGGTTCGAATCCCGCCTAACATTCGTGTGATGAGCACTTGTGTTTGCCTTGTGTCTGGATGTTGTATGTATGTATGTATATCAGCTATCTGAAACCCATAGTATAGGATCTGCCTAGTTTGGGGTCAGATGGCCGTGTGTGAAATGTCAAACATATTTATTATTATTATTAGAGTAAAAAATACGTTTTTTTTTTGTTAAAATTACAGAATGTAAAGCTTTTAATTTTAATTAGTATAAAGGAGTTCAGTCCACTTGGAAGTTGGCTGAACAAAAACTGGTGCAGCTCGAGTGACGCGGCGAGAACAAAGCGAAACTTCGCACAATTGGAATTCTTCGCTCAATCCCATTAAAGTTATAGGGAATATTTAAAATGTAGAAGTTTAATCAACTTTTGTTTTATTTCAGTTTGCGTGATACCTACTACCTACCTCTTAGGTGTAATTAGGTATAACAGTTTACTACTAGACTGAAAAAGGGGTTTTTAAATTATGATTATTATAGATCTGCTTTTTTGATAATATCTGAGAAGTGGTTTATTATGAAATGTCATAATAAGGTCCAAAAGCGTGACTTATTCATAACTCTTACATAAAAAATGTTTAGTAAATGGAAGTTATTTTCCCTAAAGTTAGTTTAGAATTTGTTTTTTGTTTTTTGTTCAGATGCTTATGATTATGTTTAAGACTTGGCCTAAAGGTCTTGAAACCAGGCCATAAATAAAAAAAATAAAAAAATATGTGTAAGTTAAAAAGAAGCATTGAACACCGCAGATTTGGCTAGCTCAGATTGAATCTTACGAGCGATGACTTACGTATCCGAGACGTGGTCCTTACAAAGGGCCTTATAACAAGGCTAGAAGTGACTTAAAGAGTTTGGGGTAGAGTCTTCCGCTCCCCCGCAAGTCCGGTGAAGCTTGATCCGTCGTACTTTTTCGACTCAAGCATAAGTAAATTAAAAAAAAAAGACCCAAAGAGCAATGGAGAGGGCTATGTTTGGAGTTTCCTTGCGTGATCGTATCAGGAATGATCAGATCCATGCGAGGGCGAATCAAAGTTACCAACATAGCCCGAAGAAACGGAAGTCGTAGCGAAGATGCCCTCCACAAAGTGAACCGACGATCTGGTGAGGGTCGCGGGAAGCCGCTCGATGCGGGCTAAGCAGGACCAAATTGTCGTGGAGATTATTTAGGGAGGCCTGTGTCCAGCAGTGGATGACGGACGTCTTTCGGCTGAAATGATAATGCTGATGAAACTGAACCTTACAAAAGAAAAAATAAGAGCTACTTGTAACAAAATCAAACGCTGTCAAAGTGTTAACGTAAGTGAAAGGTGGGAGCAGAGTTCGCAGCGTTTGACAAGGGAGCGACAGATTGACTAATGACTGTTGCAGGCGCCGTGCAACGGGTAAAGTGTTAATGAATGAATGAGGTAAGTAGGTAAGTACTTTTAAGGTTAATTTCATAAGTAATTACTGCTATGTTAATGAAAAAATATAAAAAATAATGAACATTGTAGAAAAAAAATCTTCAAAGTTCCACATGATATTTTTACCCTGATAACCACAATGTACCTATCACTAGCAAAATTACAGGAAAAAAATTAACTGGTCATAAGATAATCATGCATTGCTATTGAAATAAACATCATAATTTATTATTCTGTAAGGTTCTTTTAAAATCTTTATATAACGCCATCTGTTGAAATTTTCCGCGAAAGATCTGAACCCAAACTCGTACGAAGAGGTTCTTACTTGCCATGGAATGGAAGGTAGCTCAGTTTCAGTTTATAAACATGTAACAGGTACAAAATGAGTCGCACCAATTTGGCCAATCTTAAAATTTCTTAATACTTACAATAATCAAAAACAAAATTTTAAACTTAAGTATTAACCTCGTAAGGCCCAAGCGTCCTATTTTTAGAAAAAAATACTTGGCTGCTCCGGCCCAAGATGTTTATCTAAAAGAAAAATTTGCGGCCCAGCGTTCTAAAATTATGACATAATATTGTAACCCATTTCACACATCAAATAGTCCCGCCAACTCCAATTCACCTATAAAAAATTGCAAACCATTGAACGTATCCGAACTTCTCATTGGTAGTTTTGACAGATAGAACAAATAAACTGGCTTTTTTCACGTGTCAACTGCGTGGAACGGGGTCCTAGCTAAAAGTAGGACATTAAATCCTTGTTTATCCGCGCAATCATTGCATTACGAATGATGCATTTTACTGTAAAGGGTTATTTAAATGCTATATTTTGCCAGTACGCGCAAATTTTTTCGTAAACTATTTTTAGTAAAATACTACACGAAGCAGAAAACTTTCGTCCCAAAATAAGATCGTTGGGTTCACATCATCATCAACAGCTCATAAATTTCCCCACCGAGGGGCTCGAATCTACCCTGAAATCAGGGTGTATAGGCCTAAGATGGCCACGCTGGCCCAGTGCGGGTTGGTCCACTTCACACACAACAGTTGAATTACTTCGCAGGTGTGTGCAGGTTTCCTCACGATATTTTCCTCCACCGTAAGAGCGTCGAATAAACGTACATATGAATTCGAAAATCGAAAACACATTGGTACGTGCCGACTGCCAAGGTACAAACCCGCGAACTTTCGAATGGAAGCCAACGGCCCTACCCACTTGGCCACCGACGCTCTCGTTATTATTGCTACTAGTAATTGCAAGCAAATGGCTTTGTTTCCTATAAATTATACTGATTTTGAAAAATATTAGTTACTGTTGATTTTTTAATGCCTAAACAATTAAGTAAATAATGTAAATAAAAATAAGTTTTAACAAAGTTATAGCTATTTATAACTTATGTATTTAGTATTTTTTTATTTTACTATGTCCCAAAGTGCTAAAAAAAGTACATACGATTTCGACGTCTTTTTCATATGGAAAAGTCAGCTTTAGGCACTAAACATAGCTCAAAAAAGAATGATATCAATAGCAATACATTTAAAGACTCTTTTCGAAAATCAACGTTCTGGGCCGGAAGCACTTGAACCTATTATTAGTACATTGGGTCGTCACCTAAACTGACCTAAAATTAGGTTGGGCCTTACGAGGTTAAAATATTCTACCTAATCAAAAACTGTCAATCAAAACATATTACTTTTTTCGCCTTTTAGTCGTAAAATGTGGGTTTAAGTATAAAATTGGCACGAAATATATTTGCCATTTGTCGAAATGAGCCGTACTCCTCATACAGTGGGACCAATTAGAACGACTCTCCAAATCAATATTTTTTGTAGGTACAAATATTTTACTTGTACAAGTAACATTAAAGTTAAAAGTTAGTAGGTTACCTAACCATAGAATAAGTACGGCATAAAAGAGGTTATATACAATAGGTATCTAATCAATTATTGATTACTGTAACAGCAAAAAAAAACAAATTCTGAAGCGCAGTGGTAGGAGTGATTCATCAATTTCTGAAGAAATCAGAGTCAGTCAAGAAACAAGCTACGACTACTACCACAGCCTACAAAGCCCCATTTACGCCTAGGCAACAATATGCAACAGTGTCGCATGCTACATAGCTTTTGCATGTGAAATCTTATGGTATACTTTAGAAAATACTATAGCTTTACACCCCGCGAAATCCGCCCACATTAACCTTTTTTTCCGCGGTAAAAAGTAGCCTATGTTACTTTCCATCCTTTCAACTAACTCTATGCCGAAAATAGAGTCGATTGGTTGCTTAGTTAGGGCGTGAAGGAAGGACAAACAAACAAACACACTTTCGCATTTATAATATTAGTATGGATTTGCGGTATACAGCAGCCTATTTTACGCCGAGTCAACATCGTAGACAATGCTCAAAGCATCTTATAGATATCCCACACTGGCGTCTTCCAGCGTCGACGCAACGTCAGCGCTGCGTTTTTTGGAACACTGCTTTTTTGCAAAACAATTTTCTTTTGTTTCAGTCGCTTTCTTGCCTGATTGTATGCGCGACGAAAACGGTGGAAAGATGCTCGAAAAACGCCACTGTGCCCCCACACACACACAGTCTGTACTATTTTGTTTATTAATTGTGTAGCAGGCGACAAGTTAGCATGTCGTTAGTTCGCTGTTAATGAGGCTTAACAGTACACTGCTGGACTAAGACTGCTCCCTAGGTTATGCCACAATTCCCGCTCTGGGCTCTTGGGTTTGTTCTGGATCGCAATAGATAAACTTTTGAACACTGCTGCCCATTCCCTGGGAATGTTACTTTAGTCACCTCGTACGACATCCGCAGGAAGAGTTGGATTGATCCAATCCTAAGCCGGGAAACTAATAAACAAGCTGTATCAAAATGTACAAATGCAGATGATGGACCTACTCACTACTCGTATTGAATATGGTCTTAATAAGGGGCTTAAGCTTAGCTTAAACACGCAGGTAAACGATGCTGGTTATTTCTTAGATATTATATTCCTTAGGTCACACATACACAGGAAGAGTTGGGTTCACGTTCCTCGCAGCGAATTTGGAAAGACTCGGAATATAAATAAATTTGGCGCTACATTAAAATGTTAGTCTTCTTTTTCTTAGAGAACAATTTATTCTTAACTGAACGTTACTTTGTAACCACGAGCTGCCTGCTAGTTAATGAAGAAGATATCTGAATGTGATCAAACTGATCTGAAGAATAGCATCAGAATAAGCACATCATCAATTCTCTCCCTTTATTCAACGAACATAAGAACTGTGGAAAGTCCAAAGTATTCAGCTTAGCGTGCTCTTATGCCCGTTTTCACTAACATTGAGAATTTCCTAAATTGATGCCTATCGTATTTAGGAAACTTTTAGTCCAAATTTCGTTTTCACTAACATTAAGTTATTCTTAAACCTGCTTAAGTTATCCTTATCTTTAGGAGGCCGATTTGACAGCGCCTAGAGCTTACGAAACGACCTATGTTGTGTTTTTTTATTCTGTGGATTATTTGTCATTGCAAATAAATTGAGGTTATGTATATTTACGGTAATATTTATACATATTTACCGTTATTTTTTAATTTTTTAAGGTCAACTTGATTAACTTCTTCGTAATTAATACATTTCACAACTTCCCATTAATTTCTTTTAAATCCTAATAATATTATAAATGCGAAAGTTTGTCAGGGTGTATGGATGTTTGTTACTCTTTCACGCAAAAACCACTGAATTGATTTTAACGAAACTTTACAATCATTTAGCATATACATCAGAATAACATATACACTACCATTTACTGCGGGAAAATCACCCATGCCCACGGGAATAATTGTTGGCGCGGGCGGAGTCGTGGGACGAAAACCTAGTTAAATGAAGAAAGAAGCAGCGTGCTCATCAGCCAAGTACACAGAAGAAAGAAGTGTCAGCACAACTGTTTGAGAAATTTATTTATTTAGCAATAAGCAGACCTTGCAAACAGTTTTTCCCGTGGGAATAAGGAATTTTTCCGCAGTAAAAGGTAGCCTATGTCCTTTGCCGAGGTCTATTCTATCTTTGCATTCAATGCAAACATACAAACAAACAATTAAATATTTCATCTTTACCTATTCGTTAAATAGGTTAAAATACCTACCTATTTGTAATATTCGTTATAATATTATAAACTGCTAAACAAATAAATATAATGTATGAGATGAAATATTGAATGGAAAGTTTATATCCTGGTTAAACTTTTATGTAATGTTTTAGAAGAAAACAACAAACTTAATTATAATTAAATTTCTTTTATTTTTATAATCTTTAACATACAATAATACAATGCTGGTGCTGTACAAGAAATTGAATTATCCTTCATTTTCACTTCCATCGTATATGCTCTAATAAGTCCATCTGGTGTAGCTCCAAAAATAGTATAATCTTTCTAGTATAATCTGCATATTTATGACCAGTTCTGCCTCTTCATTTTTTACCTGAAATGCATAAAAATATTTAATTACTACAAAAGCCTGAATAAACTTTTCGTGTCGATAAGTTAATATTATGTCAATAAAACAAAGACATCATGATCATACCTTTTTTATGGCTTATTACTTCCATTATTAGGTTGTTCCCTCTTTCAATGGCACCAGACCAGATGTAATAGTTTGAATTGATATCCCATTATTGAGATGTAAAGCTGCATACCTGCCAAAATACAAAAAATGCTTATATACATTATGTTCTAAGAATATAAAGTGTCTTTGTGTATATTTTTTTATTGCTTTATAACCAATTTACAGTCTGTATTTTTATTGCATAATTATTTGAAACTAGCTGTCAGCGGATACAGCTTTGCCCGCATCAAACAATCCTTTCTCGTACAATAATTGAGAATAACTGCTAGTTACTGAAATATCACCAATTTCTTCGGCTTTTCTACACTATTTGGCACACGGATTTGGCACTTCGATTGCAAATAGATTTTCTTCCAGTAACATAATAGTTTGATGTAAACGTGGCTCTTTGGATCATATATACATAATATTCAAGCCTATTATAAAGTAATAGCACGCTTACATACATCCAACAATAAAATTATGTAGTTTGTAGACAAAAAAAATGCAAAACGAAAATAACCGTAATTGTTTACCTTTCGAAGCAGCACAATTCTTGTAGGTAATCGGACCATCCATTGTTTTTATTTATAATGTTTGTAAAAATTGTAAAAACACAATATTAGGTAATTTTTCCCTTTTTTCATAATTATCAATTCAATTCAATATTTATGAACAAGCTGGAGCGTTACCGCGCTCACCGCGCTGTCAGTTTGTATGAAAATAATGCTGAACGCTGATTGGTGTTTGAAAATACGTTCCGTTGTACGGTACTTTTTACTCGAAAAATAAATAAAACAAAATCTATACTATAATTGCAGTCTACTATTGTACTACTCTACATTACTTTGCGTGTTTTGGAAAACAATGAAACCATAGAGTTTGTTCGTTTACTTAGCTAGGTACCGCCAAATTTACGGAACGTTTAAGTGAAAACTGTTAGTGCAAAGCAATTTTTTTTTAAAGCTTTGTTTAGCTTAGTTTTTTGTTAACTAGGGAAAACCTACGACAAGGTTAGTGAAAACGGGCATTAGTGTACTATTTTTTTGTGTTTATTTCTTATCTTACTTTGATGTGAATGTGAATGATATCAATACCAATTTTTTTTTTATTTGTGGCATCTGTTTATTGCTACGTCGTAGCAGTCGTAGCAAATTCATTTATTTTGCTACGAAACAGCTACGCTGTTTGTTTTATGGAGGTCGTGTTTGGTTTTCATTGGTTTTAAAATGGCATAGGAATCCATCCTGTGCAATCATTGTGTGCAACGTAAATTATAAAAATGTAGGTAAGTAACTACTTTGAAAGCCAAAGCTAAATTGACAAACTTCTGATTCTTGAGTGATTACGAACATGGACTTAGTCACATAGTTATGTTATATTAGGAATTAAACATTCGCTGAACCATTAAATCTCTAAAATATGCTTAGATGAATATAAATAATACTTGTTAGAAAGTTTTATTACTAGATGGAAATCCAACAAGCACTAACAAGAACAATTAGATTTGAAAATCTGCTAAGATTATTTTCAGTTTTTAATTCAGATCATTTTTATTTTTCATTAATAAAATGCTTGCCTGGAAGTTATTACACAAGAAAATTTTTTATTCATGGAAGATGGATAATTTTAAATAGGTAGGTACTTAGCAGATAAAATCTAAAAGACACAATTATTTGCATTACGTTGTAAAGAAGAAAACCAAAATTATGTGTGACCTTAAACAAAAATGTCTCTTTTCAAAAAGTTCTAACTACAAAACTCTGAAGTTTCTTGAACACATTTTACACCCCACTTGACAAGTTATTCGACCAATCAAGAAGCGCCATTCCACGCATTTGACCGCGCCCACCGCCGCTGCAATACGCATGCTTCTACTGCAGCGCAACGAGTTTTGTCTGCGCTCTCTGTCACTCTCATACTTTACCGCTCTGTGCGGTAGAGACGGCAACATAATTTGCCATTATGATCAGATGCAAATTTTTAATTCATTTGCAAATTAAGTGTGCAGTAATTATGTATTATTATGTAGTGATCACGAATGCCTCTTTTGAAGAGAAGCGTGACACGGGAGTTTAGTAAAGGTCAAACACACGCAATAAGTTTTTGTCTTTGGGACCTTGAGCATCCCTTACAATAGACGTCATTACGGAAACGGGGGTACTAGCACGAGCTAGTTTAAAAATAAAACAGCAATGAGAGACAACTTCTAGAAATGTAGGGATCAAATATATGCGTAGGTATAACGTGTATCTTCTTTGATTTATTTGTCGTTAAAGTTTCTATTCCAAATATGATGACGAATACTGGTGATTTCACATCATCATCATCATCTTTTTATATGAATGCTAATGATATATAATGTATTAAAAATATATTTATTTTAATTATTAAATTAATATATTATTTTTTTGAATGTAATGGACTATTTTTGAAATTGAGTGAGACTGTTTGAAAAATATGTTTTACCCTCAATATTTGTGAATAATTATTATTTTACAGGTAGTTAGTCACACCACAACTACAAGACACATTGAAAAATATGGTACCTCCCTACCTATCATGGGTTTTAACTAAATAAAAAAAATATATAAAAAAAAACAACCATTTTCTCTCAGCTTCTTAAAGGGAATAATAACTTTCCTACCTGAATCTAAATTGAATTAATAAAGGAACTTCTTACATCGGTTTATTCGGCCACACAACGGGTTGGATAAATTAAATTTTCTCAATCCAATACCTTTTTTCAGGTTAGTACATAATGCCACATTATGTTTGCCGTCCCTAACCCTATCTTTTTATAAAAAATACTTGTCTTTATGTAAAGTATGTACACCTTTAAGAAAGATATTATATAAGTCTGAGAACATTCCGTAAATTCATTTACAAATTAAAAGGATTTTTTATCCATCAACTTTTTTCTGCTAAGACATTCTCCTATCAGAAAGTACGATCTAACTCGACTCCGAAATATCTCGAATTCTTACTCACGTGAACTTAAAAACTCGAACCCTTTTCCAAAAACATAATAATTAAATACCAATAAACAACTTCTTAATACTTTTTTGTACAAACGAAGTCCGTTTTGCATCTCTATCATGTAAATAGAAATATGTAGAGACAGGTGAAGTCACCCTAGGTCGTAAATTTTCTTGGACAGAGGTTGAAATATGTTGCCACATGCTGTCGCGTGACCTGCTCATTATTAATCTATAATAAATTTTATGGCCCAAGGGAAGGTGTCTGGAAATGCCTTTCTAATTTTTTGGCTCATTCAAAAATGAATGGGGACGAAATACGAACGCTATGTAGCGTGGAATTCAGTACCTAATGGCTTATATACCAGTTTATATGGTGTAAATATGACTAAAGTTTGCTTGATTATGAATAAGTCTTAACTGAAATTACTTATTTGGATTATGTATCACAATTTATACCATTAAACGAAAATTGTATGCGTAAAAGTAAGTCTGAAATTTCTCTATACTTTGAAACATATCGATGATATAATTATGATTCCTAGGAAAGGAAAGCTTTAGTGTAATAAAGGTCATAGTTTTCCACAGAAAACACAAATAACTACAAGAAAAAATAATATAAGCAATTTTATTGCTTAGAATTAATTACTTATCAAAATTCAAAGATCGAACAACAGCAATAATTTCATATTAAATAAATAAAATTAAGAAGAATATAGGGAACTTTTAGCCAAGCAGGAGATTAAGGAAGTACCAAAACAAATAAAAACAGTTTTCTAGTAAAAGTGATAATCTTGGAAGTATTCACTGTTTTGGAGAAAAAAGTAACAGTATCGTGTTCCCACTCTGTGTTAGGACCTAAGGTGAAAAACAAATAAGCAGGTGGGTAAAACCAAAACGTCCTAAGAGGTGCATCAAAAGAAGACTGATAGAAAGTCTCGTTATTTAGGCTTGTCTATTTTCCTTAGAGGCTTGGCTTTTTTCCAAAGAAAGTAAATCTAAACCCAGGTTTGCTTACACCTAATCTTAAAATATTAATTTTAAGTAGTGAAATGAAGTTACTTTAATAAACTCTGTCTTCCACACCTATGAGTCTATGAGAAATACCTCGTAATAGCACACAAAAAGTTATAGTTAAAATATCCAAAATTGTCTTATCTCAGATCTGTGTACGTAATTAGCACTGTTTTTATTTAACTGCCTAATATTAATACTATACATTCCAAGTTAACATCATAAACCTGTGAACAATGAGATTATTTTTTCCCAGTATTCCCACTAACAAATGTTCACTGCCTGTATATTGTTTTAAGATTATCTGTACCTACTCTTTTTTGTAAATCCGTCTTTATTACACACATTCTATAAAAAGTCCTATCATCTGCGCTATCAGGTGCTCTGGAGAGGCATATGCGCAACGATGGGCGAAAAAAGCTGCTAAGGAAGAAGGAGAGATCATCTGCGCACAATCTTAATATGTATCTTTCCAAACAAATCGCATCGATGGTTTGCGTAAATAATAATAATAAAAGAAAAAGTACCGAGTTCCCAGAAACAATCACATTTTATGAAGAGTCATACGATCTTGTTTCGTTGAGTAGGTACAAAAATGTGCATTAGGTTCCTAACCTAACCTAGAAAATGTTCTTATAAAAACAGGGTCCTAATAAATATGCTTTATTTAGCTTATTAAAATGGACATCATCATCACCAATTCAGCATCAAGTCGGCTAATGTTGCTATTGTAGCATCATCATAACACAGTGTTTCAAGTGTGATAAGATAAGTCATCATTTACTCGTGCGTTTACTCTCAGCCTACAGTGGAAAATTTCAGGTATGGTTGGTTGGTTTTTCACAGCTTTTGGCAGTACTTCATACAACCCTGGACTGGACAAAGTGTTTTATTGAAGATTTCCACAACGATAGATGACTGCTGCTGATAGCAGATGAATGCTGACTGCATCCTGAGGAGTCTCACTGGTTCCTCGGTCAACCTTGTTTGAGGTCTATCACGCCAAGGCCTAGCGTGGGCACTGGGCAGCCCTGGGCAACTGCCACTTAAGAACGTTTCAGCTCCAACATAAATTGTTCAGCTGAAGAATGTAGTAAGCGGTTCTATTGCTAAATTATGGTACTGTGGGATTGGTCATGAAGTCTCTTTTGGTTTACGGTCTGGTTGTAAGCGCAATCCAAATTTAAATAATTTTCGAGACATGTTCGTTTACATTGAATTTGGTTTTTGACGTCGTCGCGATTTGGCTTTCTTCACAGGAAGTACCTTTTATTAAAGTTCAGATAACGCAGTTCCTTCCCTCCTCAAAGTTATGCGGTTTAAGAAATGTAAAGTTTATTGTTTTAGTGATCAAAAAAGTGATTTTAAAGTTTTCATTGCATTTTCATCAATTTAACATCGAGGGCGTTAAATTGATATAGTACTTAACAAAGTCACTTAAAAATCTAAGCTATAGTATTTCTAGCCTTGACCCTTAATTTCACAGTGACAAAAATTTCCCATAAAACATAACTATACCGAAATTCACCTCATTTAACACAAAATATCACGAACAAAAATCACAAAGGAACACAATGCTCCAATTTTTCAACTCTGCTCTTGCTCGTACGACTTCGTAATTAGCACTAAATTTTAATTAAGGCTGTACCGCGCGCAAGACAAATGCCCGTCATTATACCTGTGATTCAAACGGTTTAATTGATGCCATAATGATTGGCGTTATCCACTGCATCTACCAGTTGTTTAATGGTGATAACGATAAGTTCAGGTGTAGTGATGATGATAACTGAACGAGTGACTTGAGCGGTTGATGATATCGGAAGGAAAGAGAAATCGTAAACAATAAACAAAAAGACAAAGCTTGAAAGAAATCAACTCTTCTTGTGGGTGTCATAACTAATAACTAAGCCAAAGGTAGGCTTTTCGGCCACAAGCGAGAGACCTAATTCAGGAAAGGACTATAATAAACTGTGGTAGTTTTAAAATATAGAATTGCTATGGAATATAAAAAGATACACAATTGCTTGAAAAGTAAAGTTCAGACGCTTTGAAGGTATGATTGAACGAAAATTTCAATATTTATCTCTATAAAAAATAAATTAGCTATCGGAAAAAATAAATCAACAATAAAATGAGGTTTGTGTAAGAAAACTTGAAGTGACCTCTTTGAATTTTTTCAGGCACACAAATTCAAATTTTAAAAAATATTTATTCATTATAGGTTCCCTTCGAACACTTGATGACGTCATTTTTGAAGTTAATAAGCTTTGCCCAAACAAAGACTGGCTCTCGTCTCAAACAATGTCAAGTGTAAGCAATACAACCTGCATGCTGAATTACTTGCATGGCCTGAAATACCTATCTGTAGTTTGAGTGTTTGAAATATACTTCGTAGCTAAGTCTCTTCTCTTCGAGTCGACAGGAAACTCAGACAGTCTCGGCCCAAAAACCTGCTAAGTTATAGCTCAGTAGGACCTATTTTAATTTTCTATATATATTATGTTGTGATTAACAATGTTAAACTTCGTCGAAACGTCGTACGTATGTGCAAAACCCATAAAGTGTATACTTTATGGGTTTTTTTTTTCATAATTTGTGGGTATTTACCCTCTTGCTCTGTTTTATGTAACTGTCAAAGATGAAATCTGTTTTCCTAACGGCATTAGCATAAAACAACAGAATATATTAATAAAAGTGCACTAAGTATTAGTATTTTGGGGTAACGATTGTTTTAGTTTTAATTGAATCCGTATATTAATCGGAATCGGACCGGATATTTATAAAATCCGTTCTCCTTCGTATTTATGTATTTTAATTTAACATACTTTAAAATTGGTTTGGCGTGGTTTCAAAAACTCCCTTTAAAGCATTTATATGTCGTCAAATTTTTTTCTTTGTAATCTAATTTTCATTTTCATTTTCATTATCACTATATAGTACAACCTAATGAAGATTTTACATAATTATTACATAGTAAAATAATATTTTACTTTACTTCTTTCGACGATCTCTCTGTGGTACTGTGATTATATTCATACTCGTACGTAACTTCTATTCGTTTTCTCTTGTTTTATTCCAGCTAAGTTGCGGTCCCATTGCTCAACTTAAGCTGAGACATGATTAAGACCCAATTCATCAGAAAAAAGTGCATCCTTATTTTGACGCGTACAAAGTTCGTCTTCATATTTTTAATACGTCACACCGAGTCAAGAAACCGTTTGCATACAAATTTTGTATTTATCAAGTAGTCCTTCGGCTCGTTTATTTTGCTGATTGTAATTTTTATTCCTCAGTTAGCTGTCACTATTGAAGCCTTGATGCATGCGGCATGTCCGCTTCCCTAGACTTAAATTTAATACTTTGTATAATAAAAATATTTGCCACATTTGATATATTGTTTGGTGTGTTTGAATTTATGTCCCATAGTAATTTTATGTTGTGGTAAAGGGAATAAATTATGATTAGTGAATAATAATAAGTTAAAGTTTATTTTATTACTTTATGATTAAATTGCATACCTACTTAAGAAGTTTTGATTAGGAAGGAATTTTGGTTGTAAGTAGATAGCTATTCCACTTTCCTAACAAAAAATATTAATAATATTTACAGCTTAAATATACCAAAATATCTATTGTTCCTCTCTTATGACTTAAAAAATCAAAATACAATTTCACAAACCATAACACCAATCGCCAACACCCATAGCCATCAATCGGCCCATTGAAGTCAGATACGTGCTACGAGACGGTGTACCATAATTACGCTAAGCGAAAAAGCGGAGCGATAAGCGGAGCGGGCGCGCACACGTGGCGGGCTCAGGTGCGCCCCGCCCCCCGCCCCGCTTCCCCCCTCACTGCTGCCGCTCGTCAACCGCCCGCCGACCGACGACCGCTCACCTCATCGTCAGACGCGCGCTGTACTCGACGCCCGAACGCCGGGAAAACACGAGCCGTTTTCCGCCGCGACGACACGCGCTCAAGTTTACGCGCATTCGAATTTCAAAAGTTTTTCTTCTTTTCTTTACGACTGAAACTGTTCTGAATTTGAAAAGTTGTCCATTTATTCTTCCTTATACGATTTTTGAAAAATAGAAAAATTGCTTACTGTGAAAAGTGTTTGGAAAACTTAACTTGTGGGATGTTTGTGTTTTGTCTCAGAGTTTTTTGTTGTGAAATTTCAGCAATAATTTTGCTGTTGGGTCACTCTGAAACTTATTAGAGTGAGTATTCATTTTTTTATTTACTTTATTTTGATTTCTATCTTCTTTTGTCTCGACTCTATCTATGTTCACTTGATATTTAATAGTTTTCAATTGGTGCATTTATTGAGAAGGCACGGTTTCTTGATGAAATCATACCGTAGCGCAGTAAATCTCCGCCGTCGTGTATCCGAGCTGTCCACTTGACATGGAGCATTAAAAGTTATTATATCCTCACCGCTAAGCTTTTCATATTAACACACTATTAAAATAGATTCAAACACATCATAAACGTCCAACCATTCTTATTTAACAATAAAACTAATTTCTAAGTGTATTTCAAAAGTCGAAAAACATTTTAGATGTAATTATTTGGATGTGTAGCACCACAATTAAGATAATATAGAACTTTACAGTACCAGAATTCCAAAATTTAATTAGTTTTTTGTTTCACTAATTAATTTGTAAATCAATTTTTCTATAAGGTACCTTAGATAGACTAGTAGCTAATTAGATTGAATCTATTAAAAGCAAATAAAAATACATTCAGCTACAACTACAAAAAGAAAAGATAAATAAAAATCGCAAATAGTTCCCATAGCCAAAAAGGAACTTCACAATCATTCTTCCAAATTAAAATCAAACACGACACAACAAAAGCTATCGAAAGGTTGAATTAAAATTAAAACAGACGTTCAAAACATGTCTTCAAAGGATGTGTGAGGGAATAAGCTACATCGGGTAAAAAATAAATAGAGAAAGAGCAAGAAAAAGGAACAAGAGGCAATGAAATCGCTCGGCCCATTTAATGTGGACCGGACGGGAGTGACAAAAATTCAAAACTGAAATAAACTGAAGCTGGAACACATGTGACTGTATGTCACTGTACAGGAACAATGGGATACATTAAAAGAGACACGAATTAAAGGATGATTAGAATTAAAATAGATTTTGTTGAATAAACAGTGTGTCTATTGCAGAATATCATGAGCTGATGGGATTTATCTATTTTAAATTGATTGGTAATAGGGGTCGGGATAGTTTTGCTTTTTTTGAAAAAGACATCTGACTTCTTAGAAACATTTTACTGATTTCGCTACAAACATTTGAAAACTTATTTTTTTTAATTTGGATTGGTTTTAAATCGTAACTATTCCTTTTTACTATTGTTTTAAATTGCGCTTTCAAGATGATTTAGTTCTTTAAATCCACCCATTACTTAGGTACATACTTTAGTATGTATATAATCAATATTTTTGATTGGGATTTACTTACCGTAATATTAAGTATGGAAAGATTATTATTTGTTAAAACATTATCTTTATTTATAGATATTCTAACCATTCACATTATTATACTTATAATAACAAGAAGTTCATGTTCCAAGATAAATCACTTTACTTCATGGCATTTTTATTGATATGAAGAAATAAAAAAGCGTGACTTTATGTATTTAAGAAATATATTATGATACTCATAGTTTACCTTCAATATCATTAGGTTATACAAATATAATTATTAGGTAAACTTTAATGAGTTACCTATACTCATTGCCTTACCACCCAAAAAAAAAGTAGAAAGAAGTTAAACTTTAAGTTCATCAGCCTAAATTTCTATCTCATTGTAAAAAACGCATTAATAAACTGTCTTCCATGGCCAAAATAAATCAAATCAACACCTTATTTTAGTTACATACCACGCTTACACAAATGAAAATACATAAATGTTCCTCAAAAAATGTAAATTGCACAAATGCGGAAAAATTGCGAACAAAACCGCGAATTGTACCGCCAAATTCACACATTTGTCATTCGATGCGTACACGCAAATAAATCGGGTACACAATGACTGCTAATTTGCTTGTAAAGACGAATGCACCGAGGAGTCCATAAATCGGGAGAAGTCACATCCGAAGTCACATTCGGCCTACCGCTTACACTCATAAAGCTTCGCGGACACTTTTATAGCTCTACCACGTGGCACAGCTCGGATTTTTTCCACACTTGACATGTGCACTGCCTAAAGACTTCCCAATATTAATTTATTGTTTTAGAATAGACCCCCAACGTGCAACAAGTGTTTCGGGACGATTTGTGCAATATGTTCTGTCTATAAAATTATCTTTTTCATTTATTTTATTGTTCTTATTCTAATTACTTGAGTATAAATTTTCAAATTGAATTGATAGAACAAACTAATACAAAGGAGTGTCTTAGATTCAGTTAATAATGAAAAATTGCCAACGATGTGCGTGTTACTTTGCATTTCACAATTTTCACGACTTTGCATGTTTAGCCAAGATAGAAATCGCATATGTATTAGACATAGCTATAACCGTTTAACGTTATCGTTAAGTGCACAGATACTTGAGAAACATCTTACAATCGTGCTTACATTAAGATTTACCGTTTTAAAGTAAGTGCATTATCCTCCCCAACATTCATCACCAATAACGAGACGGCACACTTGACCAGCTAATGTGTCTCATTTTATCGCAGGTCCATCAATCAAGCTCCACTCCACGAGTACAATTGAAGCGGACGACGTAGTAGCACTTAACATGTCCAACTAAGACCATTCACTGTTCGTCCAAAAGATGACAACTGTCTAGCGAATTTGAGACAGAGGACACTAAAGCTGTTACCGATGAACGACCTAAACTACAACGCAGGAATGAGTTCCTACCAGTTCGTCAACTCCCTAGCATCGTGCTATGGGAATCAAGCGCCGGGGCGTACAGGAACCCCCGTTGATCAAACTGGACATCCTGGCTTACCAACTCCTGGTGCGGATTATTACAATCCGAATGCGGCGGCGACTGGCTATCCAAATGCTTGCTACTCCCCACCACAAGTCGGGCATCATTACCCGCAACATCCGTACGCGACGCCTGCGTCGGGAGCACACATGCAACCGCAGACCATGATCGATTACACACAGCTACACCCACAGAGACTGGGTAGCGCGGCAGGACATATGCACCAACATTCGAACCCAAGTCCTGGGGCATTATCACCCAATTTAATGTCTACGCCGCCCAGTCAAGCGGCCGGAGCTAGCTGTAAATTTGCCGACACTACTTCAACAACAGGAGTTGCGTCTCCGCAAGACCTTTCTACTTCTTCAGGGCCTGGAAGAACGTCGCCAGGATTTAGTGTTGGTCAAAACTCTAGCGGGACGACTAGCACTAAGTTAGGATTGACTACTCCAATTGCGTCACCTGTAGAGCACAAGGCAAATGTCAATCAGAACATTTCGAGCCCGGCGTCAAGCACATCGAGCAATGAAAGCAATGAGGCTAATAATTCTAGTTCAACGAATACGAAAAATTCGAAAGGAGCTTCCAACACATCGGCAAATCCCCCGCAGATTTACCCGTGGATGAAGCGAGTGCATCTAGGACAGAGTGAGTACAAAACCATTATTTTTAATCTGTAACTAACTACTGTAGCATAAAATATGCATTAATAACGGTGTAAAATTTGGCGTAAAGTTAATGGTTCTTCGATTACTTAAATTCACACTTTTTTACTACGAGTAGCGGCGTGAAATCGTAAATGACTCGGCTTCCTCGCAGAGCTAATAAAGCGGCGGCCGTGACCACGCCTCCAGTAAAACCAACAGTTTTATGCAATAGGAATAAGACTATTCATCAATTGGATGCCGAGGTGGAGACAAAACAAATTATATATCTATTTATAAAGCATTAGCATGCATTAATGGTGGATCGATATGACTGACTGATGGATGGTGTCCATAATAAGGCATAATGGCTTTGTTCGCGCGCGCTTCGACTGAGGATTCGAAGCCTTTTTTCTCCTCGTCTCCTAATGATGGGGAAAGTGCGTCGTCACCGTGACGCAAGATTTGACGGTTCCTCACCTTCTGGTGTTAACCGTGATTTGGGTTATACAAGGGTTAATCTGTTTTCAATTGAAGTTTCACATTCTTCGACGCCCACCTGTTTGTTTTTATTTAAATCTGTTTTATAAGAAAGTAATTTATATTTCGTCATGTTCATTTTATCCAAAAATAACCAAATAGCCTTTACTTTTCACAACATAGTTAGAAATAGAATAGAAATAGCAAATATTTAGTACATAATTCGGTCCAACGACAAGCAGATAAAATTGTTATGGCACTGAGTAATAATGATTAAGGAAAATCAAATCTTTGGAATATTCGCTATAGAAGTAATTTTTTTTTAAATAGTATCAGAACGGAATACATTTTGTCTGAGTAGAGAAAAAAATACAAGCTAGTTATAATAATATTGCTCAAGCTACATGCGACTCGTTCACATATGAAGCTATAGATATCTCGAGATAAAGACAGGCACAGATGTCGCCGTTTCTTGGAATTTGGGGTGACTCTGTATTGTTTTCGATACACGAAATGCTGGTCGACCTTGTCAAGGTTCACACTTGCAATGTGTTTTAATTAGTTCCACTTTTTCTAGAATTATCTTTGCATATTTGTAAAATTTTTAAATTTATTACCAAGATTCTGAATTTTTAAGCGTTTGTGACTATTGTGACAGTGCTGAAATAAAGTAAATAATATGTAAATGTCTTTTGACAATAAAACATAGTCATTATTTTCACTTTTAGCAATTTTACTTAGGAATAGTGTTTTTAATATTAATCATATGGCACATTTAGTTGTTGCAAAATTGTTTTTCAAATAACTTATTTACCAATAAGAGAAATAGTATTTTGTTCAATCGGAAAATTATATTACTTATACATATATATCCATAGGTAACTAAAGCTGTGTGTTGATTTGTGTGTAGTTAGATTACTATATAAGTGTTATATACAAATCATATGGCGGACTTGACAAAGGCTTATCAAAATGTAAATTTCATAACGCCTATCGCGAACCTGCGATTGTTAAACCAAATACCCAGTCGTTCTCTTATGAACCACGTAGGTGTAATTTATGACTCTATTATCACGTACGATATCTTGTTGGTTTCTAATGAATAAATGAGCTTTGGGCGAGATTTGTGACAGGCGAATCGGTTTTTTTAGTTTTAAAAAATCTTGGTATTTTTTTATAAACGTAGTCTTTAGTTACTTTATATAATGCCCCTTAAGTAGATTAAATTCAAATATCGCCCAGTCATCAAAACCACGCGCTACTATTAGGTCTATAAGAAATTTAATTATATTAGTAGTCCATTTAAAAACGAAAGCTAGAGAGAATTCTTTAAAATTTCACTCAATTTATCAATCAACAATATACCTCTCAAAAAGAAACAAAAATGGAGCTCTTACAGATGGCTCCGTCTGTCTGACATAGTCCAGTTTTTTTTTTTAAACCAATCCTTATTCACTAATCGTTAGGTTTTATGTATACTTAGTACTGTGTCTTATCCAACTATTTGAAGCCGGCGACTAGTTCCTATTTCTTATATTTCCATGTCTGACATTTTGCTAATTATTATTGGGACGAGTTCTTCTTTATGAAAAGCCTTAATTTTGTTGGTTATTATTCTGTAACTTTTCCTTGTTTCATGCATCATTGAATAGCAAGCAAAGCCTAGTTCATACCTGCAATTGTACAGTCCATGTCGGTGTCAGTCGCACGGTTGCAGTACACTTTAATATGCAAATGGAGAGGGAAGGAACCTAGAGGTCGAGGCCCTTCATGTTTCCAAGCAATATTTCACCGCCCCATGCGTGCTAGACTTATAAGATTTCAATACTCTATTATTTAGCGCTAGTTACTCTACATTCTTGAGCGGTTAATAAAGTCTTCATAACTTGGATGGGGTGGTCGGTTGGTTTGAATTTATAATTGTACTGTTTGTGCCTGTGGTAAATTATGTTATTGTTTGATACGAGTAGTATATGCATCAATTTTCATTTTAAAATCTATTTGATTTTAAAACGGATGTTGATTTTGAAAAACTACTTTCATAAAAAGGTTTTCAATGTTTTTAATATTATAATTTAGATTTGCTCCATATACAAAAAGCTTAGTCTTTTAAAGTCTGTAGGTTTGGAAGTTGGTTGAATTTACAATCTTCAACTAGTCCGTCGTTGTGAATTTGAACAAAATCGTTAGCTTCCTTTTTTACTTAATACAATAATTACTACATTGGTATTATTCAGGAAATCATTTTAATTAGCTACAGTTGATACCTAATTATTTTAACAACATCCTTAGCGTTCTTGACATAATAGTCTGTAATTTATAGCTAACCACTACGAATATCTGTCAATAATTAATTTTCTTCTAAGCTGATCACATACCCAGTATAATTATTTTTCTTTATTCAATAGGCATGTAAGTTAGAAGAATTGAACATAGAATCTGCATTAATTATACAGGTTAGAAAGGTTAGACGTTGGACAACGTTTATAGAGAATACAGAATGATTTTAATTTTATTCCCTGAAAAAAAAAAACAGTGTTTTGTTCGCGGTAAAACGTAAAACCCTGTTTTGTCTTGATGAAAAAGTAAAAAATCTGTAAATATGTAGTAGTAAACATGCGATTGTTAAACCAAGAACCACGTAAGTTAATTTATACATCTATGCAAGAAAACTCAGTTCAAACGTTCACGTTGTTTTAAGAACAGCTTGTATTTATAAGATACATTTTCCATTAAAATATTAATTTTCACGCAGTAAAATGCTCATACTCACTCTAAACCTCTATATTTAATCTAAAAGCAGCAGAAACTAATACAAATTTAAATTAAAAAACAAAAACAAAATTATTGTATTTATCATAGGCTCCCACAGAACACTTAATGGCGTCATTAAAGCTTTGCTCAAACCAAGACCGGCTCTCGTCTCAAATGAATGTACAAGTCTAAGCAATGAAAAGAGATCAAACAATCTAAAAGAGGCGATGCGATATCAGTTTGAACATAACTGGCAGGTTCGCGCAATGTGTGCGCTGCTGTGGAGAAGAACCAGCCGAAGAAACTCCACAGGATCGCATCATTTATACTTTTCTCTTTTTTTTTAATATGCTTAAAAATACTACAGTAAAATAATAATATATATACCTAGAATTAATCCTAATCACTAAGTAAAAAAATAAATGTATCGCATTGTTCGAATCTTTGGGAGAAGATTTTGTCAGAAATAACAAGCACACCGGGCTCCTTGTTTGTAAATGTTTGAACACACGTTAAACGCTTGTCTGAAATATCTTGTATGAAATAGCTATAGAGAATTTAAACACGCTCTCGACGTATTTTCTTTTGTTGCAAAACCCAGAGATTCTTAGGTTTTTAGAGTATAGGTAAAGGACACTAGTATTGTTCCGCTCATTGCAGTTTACGTACATTTCTTAATCAGCCTGTATGTATGATAATATATTCAAGGTGTTTGTTTATGCGGTTTCGTGCTAAAATTTAGCTTCCCATACAACTACGATAACAGGAACGCACGCGATTTACCAACAGACTGGCTATCTACATTCTTACAAAACAAAACTTTAGGTTTTATCAAGAAAATATTTTCAAATTTGAGTTGAAACGCCCGTTCTTTTTAATGTGAATTTAGTAATGTCTGGATTTTTTTCAAAGTTTCTATGTTTCTTTAGCCTAGAAGTAGGCGAAAGTCTAGGCTAAAGGTGAGCCAACTATACCTTCACTAAATATTTTCAAAAAAAAATTGAAAAATATTCAATACCGCTTTGAATACCACAGTTAAATTAATAAGATATGTACTCATTGAAACCTCAAATGTCAACAAAATACAACAAAGAACTAAAGAAAAAAATAATTTTATACTATGACAATGCCCTCGAAAATAAATAGGTATAACAGATTTTTCTTCATAAATAATTAATTTAACCAAAGATAGTACCTAAAATAAATACACTTAAAAGGTAAGTTGTAAAAATATATTTTCCTGTTATAACGTCTAGGAAAGTAAAGTAAACAACAATTTGTTCACTAACAATCACTTGGACAAGCAAAATATTAAGCTAGATAATTTAACATTTAAAGATCGCTCGAGATTGCTATGTAGACCGTACTATTGAAGATAGTCATCTGGTGAACTTAAGTATAGGGCAACTCCAACTTGTTCTGGATTTTAAAGGACCGTTCACATTAAACTTACTTAAACGCATGTTTTTTTTTTATAAGCAAATTTCATCACAGTTTAATTAAGTCCCATAAATAATCAAATTAATCCGTTGCATATTGATGTTTTTTAATTTATAGGATTATAATGTTTATTTATGAACTTTCTATAAAAAAACCGCAAGTCGCACATCTACTTAGGAATATTTTTCAAAATTACCTAATTATTTAAATTATTAAAGTAATAAAAGAGTTACAGTTAATCACAACAAACTATCATGCTTAATCACTTGAAAATATTTCTAGTGGTTTTAAGAAAAAAAGGTAAAAAGTTATTTGTCCGTATAGTTGCACCGTACCCGATTAGTAAATAAATAACAAATTAAATTCCACTAAAGATTAGTGGCGTAGTCAGTGTTCCCTCATAAATAAATCACGTCTCGCGACCGACGCGAGGTAAATTATGACTCAAATAATATTATGCTAAAGGTATGCTCTGTAGTAGCATTTAATGGACTCCAGCCTATGGAAGTGGTTTAGCGTAATTAGCCTTTTTATCGAAAAACTGGTTGAAACTAGTTTACAGAGTGACTTTTGTGTAAAGTCCTGTCAAAAGAAATTTGTTTTTAATTTTAGTTTTTACTTCTATAACAACGGTACCAAATACTTTAAGTAATAAAATTATTTCAGTACTAGCATTCATGTAAAATTTTTGAAGCTTCTTTTGTTTTAAATGATTTTTAAGTATAACTCAAAATTAATATCTTCAATAAAAAATATCCAGTTATGAATAATAAGTCCTACGGCTTAAAACCACTTTTGATCAATGCAAAGATAAAACTCGTCGGTATGGTAACTTGTACCGCAAGAATTCTGCCGCCCCGCCTCGTCCCGTCCAGTCAAACTCTCGCAGAAAGGGTTCACGAAAATAAGCCGCTGTCTTGGACAAAAATAAACGAAGTTTTGTTAAGGGATTAGTGGAACCAGGCCCCGGTTGGTCGGCCGGAACGCAATGGCGGCAATGACTTTGCAATATCTCCTTGCTAAAATGCCGACCCGTATGTTTATATATACTAGCTATGTATAATTTGAATGCCATTCAAAGCATTTTTTTACAAATTGTCTTATACAGGGTGTACGAAAACGTTTTATTACACTTTTAATGAATGACTTCACCATTTGACTCCAAACTAGGCCAGGCTGGTTTTTACTTTGGCTATCAGACACACAAATATAGATAAATAATTTAACTACGCTTATCAAACAAATGTTTGTCCTAGGTCCTGGGTTCTAATCCTCGACGTTGTACTTCGATCGAAAGCAAGTGCACCTACCAACTAGACTTATAGAATATTAAGAAATTTCTTAAAATGCTATTGTTTTCCAAAACAAAACCATAATATCCATAGCCAAAACAGTTTTTCAAACAATGTATTATTTTCCACATTGTTGTGTACCCGTCATCTCAGCACATCATCAGCTCGCAACTCTTACCATCCTACAATATTTTTCTCTAAAATAGGACACCCTGTATATAAAGAGACCCTGTCCTTATATGTTTAATGCCAGTAATATAATGGCTTATAATGCTGGTAAAAATTATGCAAATCGGCGGTTAGTTTGTGATGGTAATTAGGTAGTACGTGTTACAATTTACACGTCAGTTTTGCATCTGCCTTGCTAGCCCAGCCGCTATATACTCGTACCTATATAATGCAATTAATGCAAATATGTATATAATATTATTAAAGGGTTACTCGTAACTCACACTGGTACAGTTTAGGTAAGCTTCAAATGCTAGGTATGCTACAGATTAAATAGGTATAGTTAGTACCTGTAGGAAAAATATAATAATCTAATTCTTCGATTCGCATAGTTTTAAATATTGAGAAGCGAAAAAATATTATATATTAAGATGACCAAAAATTTTTAAATATTTATCATAGATTCCATATAAAAGTATTCAACTAGACTTGCCTTATCTCTATTGATACACGTCTAGATAATAGTATGTAATGTACATTTTTTCAGTTATAATCGAGGGTCTTGAGTTTTTCTAAAATAATAAAACACTCCAACACAAAGTATTGTTACTGGATTTAGATCTAAATAATAATAAGAAGAATAAATTAAAACGAAACAAGGAGACGAATATTTGAATCTCTAAGTAATCTGAATACTATTAAAAACCTAAAGTATAGCATCATAGGATAAGTTTTACTTCAGGCAATCACAATTTTAACTAAGAGGTATGAACCTGTAGAGTCAAGCCAAAGTTCATGTGAGGGATTTCACTAAACCCCGCTCCCATGAGACTCCAACTTCAATTATTGATGGCAACTTTTAGCCGCAGTAAAATATAGGGGAAGGTGCAACTATTTTTCATCTGGTTTACCTCGAATAACTTGTACTAGACTACTCCATGTTTGGTAGTTTTATTTTACCCTTGATAGGTAATTTATGAGCTGTTTTTAAATTCACAAGTGTAGGGTTTTGCACGCTAGTCTGGTAAGGAAAAGTCGTTAGGTTTTTTTGTGAAATTAATAACGGAGTTTATTTGTAAAAGTTGAAAGCGCCAACCGCAACAACTCGTAGCATGATACGAAAAACATATTTATATATATTTTTATCTCATTAGGAAATATACTTACACTTTTTTATTTACTTTAAATGGGAAAAATACATCAGGTACTTCATACAAATCTGGAATACCAACCTAATCAAATTTAAAAGCCATAATAATATGTATATGTTTTTTCTTATTATTGAGTATGGAATCAATTTTCAAAGGCTTTAGAACTAGTTTTCACGATTTAAATATTGTTACGTTTTAAAAAAGTAAAGGAATTGTTAATAAAACATGATGAAAAAAATAAAAAACCCTGCTCTGTGGGCGTTTTATGTATATTATTTTCTCCCAAAAATTTTCGAGATAAAATAAAATCTCCCATGAAATTCGCATTATGACATGGTTTTTTCATTTATTTGGTCGGGCTTCAAACAATTGTAGGTAGTGTTTTAAACAAAATATATGCCCTGTAGTATTTTTTGTTTACTATCGTAATGATAACCGTATGCGCGCCCAATTTTTCTACGGCAATCATCAGATCGCCCTTTTCACAATGGCTGCTATTAAACTCATCATTACATTTAATTAGCAATTACCCATGCCATTGTACCTACTGACTCGCGCGTTTTTCCAACATTACTCGCTATTAAGTAAATCGTCGTAATATGGACTAAAGTGAAGTTTTTATCGACCTACTTATATATGATCCAGCTGTTAATAAAGATAAAAGAAAAAAAATAATATTTAATTTTACAAGCAATCCAATACAAATATTATTTTTTATTACAGTATGGACATAAATAAAGGTTGAGTCAACAGGCCGCCTTATTGCTAGATAGCAATTTCTACCAGGCAACCATAAAGATCATACATAATATAGGGTTTCACTATATGTAAATTAATTAACGTGAACTTTTTTTTCATCAATATATTTGAATTTTGAAACTACAACCGTGAGGTTTAAGATTACTGGATAAGAATTTTTCCAACTGTTAGTTGATTTAACCAATCAGCACTGCTCTATAATCTAAAAAATCTCTTTACGTTCTGTAACATGCCGCTTTGCTTTAAAATATATGACCGGATAAACAAACAAAGGGAACTTGTATTAAATCTAACCAATAAGAGATACAATCTGCATGTTATCTATCTAGCAGCAATAGCATTCCTAGATCTAATCATATTTACTCTCTGTTCATAGTGCAACAAACAGCCTATGAAATCTAGTAGAGTTACACTTGGTCTTTATTTAACTAATCACTGCTATATTGAATAATATTATGTAGAAAATCAAGGTATGTCAGACATCTGAATTTGATTGTAATTAGGAAAAAAATATGATAGTACAAAACAATGATGATGATGATGATATCTTTCTTTTCATGCCCAGTATTGCCTAGCAAATAACTTTGAAATATATTTTTTGTATAATAGCGATGTGAATCATCAACAAGACATACAGTTCAACAAGACAACAACATAAAGTTCATGTAAAATTCTGTATATATTTAAAACTATCTCAAATGAAAGGTTTTTAAAATGAAGCTTTTAGAAGTATATTTAACTGCAAAATATATGAAACACAATTCCATTTACAAATTAACTTGACTTCTGTGTAGAGATGCACCTTATAATATTTCTCAATCAGTATGTATTATGTTAGCTGTTTTAATTCAGTTTCAATAAGGCGTGTCGCCTCGCAGTATCCATGGCCCCACAGACTCCTGCGCAGCAGCGGCGGCGCATGCTTCTAAAGTTTGCGCTTTGAATTAGCATAGGCATCCCGACTGGTTACTCAATGTTATAAATGCACTAGTGTTTGTACTTACTCATACCACAGCTCATACCATACCTATATTTAGGTACCTACCTACACATAAACACTGGTTTTAAATCATAGGTATATGTTTATGATAGTTGTACATATTATGTACATTTTTAAATGAATAAACAATATTCCATTTCTTTTCTTTTTTGCAGAAACATGTTTATTTCATTGAACATACTCATTTACAGACTGAGAAACATATTTATATGGCCGGCAAACTCCAGCATATGTTATATAAAAAAGTGAAACTAGAACTTAAGTCCTTTTTTGTCTTTACGAGTATGTTATTTGCGAACCAAAACATCATAAGCCAATTAAGACATAATTCTATGTAGTATAAATAATTTTGAGTAAACTTAGTTATTACATAAATGAGGAATGATGTCATAGTAGTAGATTAGGTACGTTATTACGTACCTATTCTACTTGAGGTATTCCTCAAGGCTTTAGAAATACTATTTAAATTTTTCGAAATATCCGGAAATGTTATAGCCTGTGACCGTAATAATGCTCTATTATAGACTTATCTTCCTAAACAGTCACAGCATGCTTCTAGCACAAAAACTCTATTTTCCTGAGCAATGGTAACGTCACGCACAATATACCCACCATTGTTGTTCAAACAAAATGAACTCAACGTCTTCATCTCATGTCCGACAAAAAACAATATAATACTGTTATTGCTGTCAAATTTGATATAATGGTAACACTGCAATTGTTTTCAAGTCCATAAATATCTTTTTACAAAAGATTCGCGGTTTCCATAAAAGCTAAACGGGCTGATAAACATTTTTTTTCTTGCGTCTCGAGTCTTTCCTGCGGCGGTAGAGGGTCTATAAATATTAATACAATCAAATGTTTTGACGTGAGCCTTTTTTAAACTTTTATCTTGTACCTTCGCTTATTTTTTGTAAGCATCGATTTCGTTTTTATTTCGTGTTAATTTGGACAGCGAATTCGGTCTTTTAACAGATCGTAAAGTATAGAGGGAAGTGCTCTGGCGCCAGCTGGTTTTTTTATTTTATTTTGGAGTTAAAAATAAATTCAAATAAAAAAGAATATTGAATAATGTATGTGATTTTTGTCAAATAATTTTAGAGCATTTATGAGATATATTTTTTAAGATACTGTAACCTATTTTAAATCAAACCTAATAAATATAAATTTGTTAAGATAGACCAATATAGCTTGTGGTTTATGACCGGAATCAATTTAAAAGTGCTTAAATTAGCATAACTACGATTACTCACACTCTATCATTAATTCTTAAATAAAAACATAAATCTACCGGCGACTCTAAAGACAACACCCACTAATTCATTTGATAACATACAATTTTCAACTCCATTTGTATGTACAGTAGAGTCGAAATGAGAGTGGGTACTTCTATACGTTGATTTCGACAAGATCTGATCAAGGTATCTAAAATGGTCACAGTTAGTGGGTTAACCACTTTAAATTGTCATCTGTCTGATTTATTTCGGTATCTTTCGCGGCCAACACATTTTTGTGATCTCCCCAACAAAACATTCTCTTTCTCACATTTTTATTTCTGTGAAGCTTTAGACTATTAAAGCTAGGCATGAAATAATTCAGTTCTTTTTTTTTTAATTTTGTTCGAAATATGACGCCACTTTTGCAGCACATTAGCCATGCACCACCGTTTCGCGCCAGAGGCGTATCCAGTGAAACGCTCGTAAACTGTAATCAGTTTGCGGACGCCATAAATAATTGCGTAGTCCGGTCCGGCCCTGGTTTTTGTCGGCCGCGCGCGATGCGCCCGCGCAGGTAATATAGTCATAAATTTCCATAACCGCCACTCGATCTTATCAAACATGATTTTAATTTGATTTTGGAACCACACGTGTTGAAGTTGCTTCGAATACGAGTTATGATCGT
The DNA here is from genome assembly GCA_948473455.1 of Teleiodes luculella. Classification (NCBI taxonomy): domain Eukaryota; kingdom Metazoa; phylum Arthropoda; class Insecta; order Lepidoptera; family Gelechiidae; genus Teleiodes; species Teleiodes luculella. The sequence goes on along the minus strand of OX419592.1, from coordinate 5,223,155 downwards.
AGGCATCGTAAGAAACTATACCTACATAACTACACATACTTTTACCCAACTATTGCAATTTACATTTTATTAGGAGCGAAATGAGAACGATCAACTTACTTTTGTAATAATATAATTTTTAGTCCCAATTTCAAAATAAATTACAAAAAGATTAAAATTAAAATTATTTATTGTAAAATAAGAAGCTTCACTCTAGAAGACCACCTTCTCATTTAAAATCTCTATCGTTTCTTTTTAGGGTACCGTAACCAAATGGCAAAAAACGGTACCCATATTTATATTTATATTCAGGCAACAAGGCCTTACGCAGTAGAAATACAGGCCGGATGAAGTAAAGGAAACTGTAGATAGATTTTTGGATAATACAAAGTACCCTAGACCATCACTTTTAAAAATTCTGAGGTAAAGATTTTTCTGTTGGATATTGACCATAGCAGTTTTAATATATTTTAAAATAAACTCATATAATTCTTTCTTTTTTTTTCTTGTAGATCTAAAAATAATAACTACAAGAACACTAATATAATGCTCACTACTTTAAATAAACCTTGTTACATTTTACATACATATTTTACAATACCTAAGCTAAACTGACCGCTTTTAAATTGTAAGACTACTCATGTAACTAGTTCTAGCACATGCCTCGGCCTTTTTTGAACTGTTAATGCACACCTATATTGTAAGCTTTTAGCTAATAAGGAGTAATGTTTGTATGGTGTAAATTTGTAATTTACATTTGCATGTATGTAATAAATAAAATAAATAATACAGTAGTATAAATAATAACACTATACATAGGTAGGTACAATTATAAATTCTTAATACATAATTGATCAATAAAAGTGAAAGTTAAAACATCGATCATCCGATCGATATAACACAAAATTTATCAATCACCGCTCACTACCATCAACCTAGTTCCCACCCTATGATCAAAGACGTATTATGACGTGTTACTATCAAACGTAATATATAATAGCAATAAAACGATATTTAATTACACGTTTGACAATACTTCGCGTCAATTTGTAATCTAACAGACTATTTGTTTGACAGCTGACGTGTTAGATTTTGAACCCGTTAAGTGTGAACTTTATTGTATTTTCTGCTTTTATCCTTCAAATAGCGTCGGTGGCCAAGTGACTAGGCCCGTTGACTTCCATTCCAAAGTTCGCGGGTTCAAACCTCGGCACGTACCAATGTGTTTTCCATTTTCGAATTCATGTGTACGTTTATTCGACGCTCTTACGGCGAAGGAAAAGATCGTGAGGAAACCTGCACACACCTGCGAAGAAATTCAAAGGTTGTGTGTGAACCGCACTGGGCCAGCGTGGTCGACTAAGGTCTATTCACCCTGGTATGAGGGTAGGCTCGAGCCCCTCGGTGGGGACAAATATGAGCTGTTAACGAACATGCTTTTATCCTACAAATAGCGTCAGTGGCCAAGAGACTAGCGACTAGGGCCATTGTTTCCATTCGGGATGCGCGGATTCAAGCCTCGGCCACAGAAGTTTATAATAGCCACGGCACGTACCGATGTGTATTCGATTTGCGAATTAATAATGTACAGTAGCCAGCACATGCGGCTGGACATTTAACCATGGGAGTGCTCGTATTCCGTAGCGGTAGGGGTAAATTTCGTAGTGCGAATATCCAACTGCATGTGCTGGCTTCTGTATGTTTATTCGACGCTCTTACTTTGAAGGAAAACATTGTGCGAAAACCTGCACACACCTGTGAAGATATTCATAGTCGAATAACCTGCCCTAGACGAGCTCGACTAAGGCTTGTTCGCCCTGATTCGGGGTAGGATCGAGCTCTTTGATGGGATGGGAGCACATAATATGGGCTGTTAAAAAGCCAAAAAATTTGAAATGCAGTTCAAAAATGTTGAATTTATTTTAAAAATATGTATAAATTACCCTAATTCTACACCAAAAATAATAATTTCATGCAGCACGAAACCAACAGCGTACATATTCATGCTAACGAAAACGCTCTATAAAAAATCAATCACCTACAAATATCAAAGTCGAGCAATCTAACGTGTCTAAAAACTGACCGCCCTCTTACAAAACCCTGGTTTAAGGCCACACTTATTATCTACTATCAAACCTTTAATCCATTTATCACGGCTTTTGTTTACGATCCTTGCGTATCATCAGCTATTAATTACATGCGTTCTTCACTTCCAACTTTGACGTCTTCGCTGTGTGACAGACCACAGATAAGCATTTTAATGTTACTCGATACCAGACAGTACTCCGATTGTGTTCTAAGGTCAAACAAAAATATGACTTAAGACTGACTATTACAATTCTTTTTCCTTCAGACATTTTACAAAATAATAGTCGATAGAATATAGTCTTTATAATGATGGGCAAAAGTTAAAAATCGATTGGCAAAGTAGAAGAATTCAAAAGTTGTAGATGCAAAGTTGAGTTTGGAATTTTGATGGATGTGGTTATAATTGTTTCTGTATCGATTATGCCATTGATAAATATTTCGACTATTGCTCATTTTATTAATGATGTGGAAGCGGAAGAGCTTTCTGGGCGATGCCCTAACGACAGGGTGATGTCACAATTAATTTTAGAGCTGTCAAAACATCTGTCCGCGGCTGTGTTGTCTGCTATCCATTTGTGTTTTAAACTGTAATTAAATTGATTAGTATTTTCAGACCTAGTACTCGTATTAATAAAAATCTATACGATTTCAAAACTATATATTATTATTTTTTTTAATTAAATATTATCTGAAATGCGCTTACATATAATACATTATCTTCCTCTTATTTTTTTATAATTTCATTACAATGTAGCTCTTTTCGTATAAAATCAATAAAAGCCCTTAGTTCAATTTTGGCCAAAATTAACGGCGCCGTATAAACCAGCGATGCAACGAACCGAATCGGAATGTTAATAGTCTGAGAAGACTTTAGGTCTCTTCCTATTTGCTCAGTTTTCAAAAGATCAATAGACGTCTCAAAATAAATGGGTAAAGGGTTTTCCTGAACCGCTACGTCTGTGCCCTGTCTGTATCTTTAATTGTAAGCAATATTTAAAAGGTGCACAAAATAATGAGTGAAAACTCGTAGAACACAACATTCTAATTATTAAATTTAACTGATTTTGAATTTGATAGATGGAGTTATACAACTAATTCCCTTAAATAAGTGTGATAAATATTTATTTTTGAAAGCGTCTCAAATATCAAACTATTTAATTAATATATGTGAATCACGTACTTACATCAATTACATGTCATTTTCTGGCAAGTTCAGTTTGGCTGTCATCTGTAGAAAAGAAGCGTTCTTTGGTGTTTCATCAGTTTACCACAAAAAAATGGTAGTGAGTGAGGCATATTACCGTGCTTCAACTTTTTTTCTGCGTGGCTTCTTGTTTTCGGTTTTCTTCAAATAAGTGTTTGTATAATTTAATGAAATAAGGAAATTGAGAATAAGCCCTCCTTGTCGTCACTGAAGCATCAAACTGAGGGAATCTGATCGCAATTTATAATGGATATAGGTTTGTTACAGGACCCTGTTGCGCAAAGCTTCGACACGAAATTACAAGTTAAAACCTATACAAAGTTATTGCTTTCAATTGGGCTTTAAAACATGCTGTCGAAGGTTTATTTTAAAAATATGTAGTAGGTAATAATCGACTATGATTGTTTTTTTAATAAATACAATGAATCTTACAGAAATATATATTGTCTCAATAGACAATCTCTACCAATGTAGATATTTCCTTTTGAGGAAATCATGTGTTAGCTTTTTACACCGCCTCACTCTTCACCCCTGTTTTGACGCGCAGGAATTGAAATTAAAAATTTACTCAGTGGTCAGTCGGGCACGAGGACTTTAGTCCTCCTCTTGAGAGTTTATAAATAACTCTTCTTTCATTGTGTTCGGAAAATAAATTTGATTTTCTCTGTTCAAAAAACAGATGTTTTAGTTTACTTTAACTTTAAAATTAAATGACAGGTTAAAATTTAAATTAATAAAGTGGCTACAACATATTAATAAGTTATTGTTTTAAATACATGAAATAAATTACGTTATATATTGAATTTTATTTAATTTCACGGATCATTATTCTGCTGATAATATTTAATTAAGTCCGTATTCAAGCCAGGTGGATAGTTTCAAGTCTAGATAAAAAACGAAAAAAATAAAATTTTGTTGCACCCATCATCGTAACCAACAAGCATGTATTTATCAGGCTTCTGTTATTTTGCTAATATAGGAGATACTGGAGTTTTGTTTATAAATAACTTGTTTCAAACTTTGAAACGTACCTGTTCTTATCCTGTAGGGTTTAAAAACAATCTTACATAGAAATGAACTGTCTGAATTTTCTTATTTCATTAAATTATATTCTTGTTACCTAATCTATCGTAGTACACAATGATAGGTATTTTTTTCTTATTGCTAATAAACATAATACCAAATGAGTCTACAATGTTATATTATTTTGCAAAGAGGAAGAAAAACTTTATATACATTTTTATACTTACACAACGCGCTTACACAAACGGACATGCATTTTGGAAAATCAGCCCAGTAACCGCCTGCAAAAGCAATAAGCCATTGATCAGCCAAGTTCAAGAATTAATGAAGTGGCCCCGTCGACCCCTGTCACATGTCGGGCCCTGTCTGAACTTGGCTCGGACGTGAGCCACTGCCGGCCCGCTTAGGAATGTCTATACAAAACGTGTTGACTTTTCTAATCGCTCTTTGCGTTTAAAGGCTTTTCAGTAGGTACCCTCATGTTTCAAATTCGGGTTACCAAAGGTGTTTCTCTTAAGCCTGACTGATGGGATGACCTAACTAATTGATTGACATACTTTCCGTCGTATATAATTAATAAATTCAGTTATTCAAGTTAATTTGGTCTAGGTCCTTTTTTCCGATAGATAATAATAATATGAATTTTAATAGGAAGAACTACTCGTTTGATTAATGCTGTGATAATGGACAAGTTCTGCCAAAATAGCTACGTCCGTCTACTTTTCAAATACCCGCATCAGAAGTGGGATAAAATTGAAGTAGCGGTTGAATAATATTTATATTGATTGGAAATAGTGCTTTTTGTATAAAACAATACCGACATTTATCTAATCTAAAATGATAGAATTTTATTAGGTATCTATCGTAATGCAATAAAAATTGAATGTTGTTTGTGAATCGCTAGAGAAGAACCAAAACGACTTTGTTACGTTTATTTTTATACATGATACATGATGATACATGATAGGATTTATACATGATAGGATTTTCAAATTAAAATTTGAAAAAAAAAACAAATATGTTTTTATGTTAATTGACATAATGACAATTTGGTTGGATAGTTACTTAATATTTATAAAATAGGTCAAATTAAATTTGATGGTTATCAAATCAATACTCGTACATATAATAGGTACGCAAGTTATAATTTCGCTTCTACCGACTTCTGTTTTCTACAAAACTACCCCAACCGCACAGTGGGTCGATCCGCGTGAAGGAAACAAACCGACAGATATTAATGATTATATGGAAAAAATATCGTTGCGTTTCGTTTCCCCGCTTTTAAAGCGCAATAAACACTGCACAATTAAAACGCCAATAGCAGATTGATGGTTTGATTGATAGATATTTCCAGTAAGTACTATATAAAATTATAGTTATACATTTGTTTCTCATTTTTATACTACAACTAGGTATACAATTTAAAGAATATTTAATTTACACAGAATATGACGATCTCTACAAAAATAAAATTTACTATTACCTACTAAAACTAATAACTGTTAACTACGTACGTACAATCCGATCTCTATTATTGCTTATTTAATTTACATTGAAGTAATTTAATTAAACGAACCAAATTGCAATAAATAATTAATGTTTAATTAAAGTTACCAAGACTACATGAACTTTAGGTAGTGCAACCAATAAACAAAACCTGGTACTACTTGTAGAGCGCAATTGGGTAGGGCTGCCCAACAGACTCTACAATAATTATGTTTACTAACCATTGCTTCCTGCTAAAATTTCTTCATTACCATTGGTCAAAATGTTTCAATGGATTTTAAACAAAATGGGTAGTGACCAGCAGTTGGAATTCCAATCAGGCTATCAGTCGGTATCTTGTAGATTTATGAATCGATGCATAGCGAATGGCGAACCAATTAAAATGGCGGCGATGGGTTGTCATTCTGTAATTGGTTAATTATTATCAGCGGGGTGGGCGTGGCTACGCACGTGCAGGGTACCTAGGACTACTAGATTGTTCCTGCAGGCTTGCTGGAATTTATTTATTGGATTGTGGGTGGTTGAAAATTTATTAATGGTGGGTGGTTGGTTGACTGGATGGATATATTATTTTCAAGTTGATTAATATTTTTTTATGAAATCTGTCTACGCTGAAATACTTTTTGTTTTCATGAAATGTTTTTCTCTTCTATTATAATATGTATTTCTATTGTAAATAAAGAAATATTTTTATTCAAGTATTTATTTCACAAAATAGTAGGTATTAAAAGCATACCTTTTTATTGTCTGTTGAGCTCTAAACACGTCATTAAGTACTGCATGATTAATGCTTTCACTCTCCCCAGGGATCGCTAGGTGGCGTTGGTATCCATTCGATTCATAATTACGACTTTTTATACTCTATGAATAGTCGCTTAATAAAATTAAACACCCTCCAGGAGGGGAAGGGTGCGAATTGAACATTTGAATTTGATTAAAGAAACAAAATTGTGAACCACAATTGCTGTACATTAAATTACCTTAATGTTTTATTTAGCCTTTTGGTAACGAAATAAATGAATATTCCACAAAATCTACCTCTAAAATGTTAACCAAAAAAGAAAGTGTCTCATTGATAAGGAAGCAAATATACTGACTTAGCATCGTATTAAAAACTAAAACATTTCTATATAATTTCTCGGAAATCAACATCTCATATTTCAGCTTGAACGGAAGAGAAAATAACGGATAAAATTTTAATAAGCACAGTGGTTTACGCACCGATTTAGCCAGTCAAAATATGTTCAAACAAAATCTCGCGAAGAACACGCGTCTAAATACTGACGGGAACTGAAGACGGTTTGTTTTGAAATGTCATGCGCGAGCGCCGGTGAACGTTTCATGTCACGACGCGAGAGTTTACGAAATACTTAGGGAAATAAGCTCCGTCTGATAGTTCATGATAACATAATTTTATACGAGCACCATCTCTTATTGAAGATCGGTTAGAAGAAAAAACTAATAATAGTAGTTCGATGTACTTGCTAAGCTAGAAAAGAATAAAAAGAATAATTAAATATGTTTATCAGAGTATAAATATTCGTCATCAAGTGTTTGAGAGAATGTAGTTATGTCAGGAAGGTTTTTGCAGACATTGGGTCTCATTAGCCTGCAGCAGAATCAACAGTTTCCATTTTGTATAAAAGATACGAGTATGTCTATAAATGTTTTTAAGGCTAGCGTCAACAAATAAATGAAAGTAGATTTATTGTCTCTTAGTCATTTAACATCAAAATATAATAATACTTCAACTCTTCCAGCGCTTCATACCACACCATACTTACTCTTAGTTATAATTTGAAGCGACAAAGCAATACAATCTACTCTCGTATGGTATTCTATTGAAAATAATACATAGTTTAAAAAACTAAAAAACACGCTTTCTGTCCGCCACCTTGGCCTTGGACGTCCGCCATATTGGATTTAAGTCACGTGACTTTTTTTTCGTATTCCTGACAGCAAACCCTTTCATTTGATACCCATATCATGGGGGTGGATTTCAAACAGCCAGTTCGCCATCTTAGGGAGGCCGCCATATTGGATTTGTAATGAAGTTTCTTAGCTAGTCATGCATTGTCATCAAAACTTAGAGCGTGTGCAAAATTTCATCCTAATCGAAGACCGGGAAGTGGGTCAAATTAAGATTACAAGATTTTTTTAGATACTTTAATGGGGAGGCCGCCATTGAAGCTAATATGGTTACCTATCTTAAATCCGAAAATTTTAATACCGAATATGTTTTTACCGAAAACGGTTCGCATTTTTTTTACTTTCCATATTATCATTTTACCGAAATTATTTTTAACTGATATTCATTTCCCAGAGATTCGTTTCTCTTTTTACTTTGTTTACCTTATTATTGATAGAACACAACAACGAAAAACCACAGAGTTTAAAACCAGATAAGTTGAATTCCATATAAATGTTATCCTGAATAATCAGCATACCACAGAATCATGCAATTCGACAAGTAAACATGCAAGCAATCATGCAAGCAAGCATGCAACAAGCAAGCGTGCAAGCAAGCAAGCAAGCATGCAAGCAAGCATGCAAGCAAGCATGCAAGTAAGCAAGCATGCATGCTAGCAAGCACAAGCAGGCATGCATACATGTCAACCTAACCCGAAGGGTATGTCGGAAGCGAGATGGGCTCGCTTTGCTCGCCCATCTTGCTTCCGCCATACCCTTCGAACCTATAACCAACAGTAGTCGGGGTGCCCTGAACTCCCATGCCCACTTGGATTACACCCGCCCTGTCATGTTTGATTTACAAAACTAGATCCAAAATAAATTATGGGAAAAGTAAATTCTGTTAAATAAACCTCCAGGATAATTAAAATATATGAAGTGAAACAGTTGGTAAAACCAAAAATAACCTTTCGATAGTATGGTTGTAGTTTTTCTGGAAAATGATACTCCTGTTTAATATATTTATGGTAAAATGAAGTTATGTCAAAAGAAACATATTGGAACTAAATATTCTATGAACCGTTTTTGGTCAATTAAGTTTCGGTTAAAAAAAATTCGGAAGTACGAAATGTTACCAAACAGGGTTGCTAAACATAGATTACGCCCGAAGTAAAGTTTGCAATTAAAAAAAAAATTATCATGTAAATGAAAATTGGGGGAGGCCTTTGTCCAGACGTGGACGTCTTTCGGCTGAGATGATGATATGAAAATTCTGATAGTTTACAAACTCTACCCATTTCGTAAATAAACACATCCAGCTGCTGTCCGGTGGCTGAAGAGAGGCACGCCTGCGCATCACCGCTGTCACTCGCCGACAGCGTCCGCGCAAGTTCCCAATCCACAGATTATAATATAAATCTACTTGGTATGAGTAGGAAATCCTGCATGGAGATGACTAGATCACTCATAATGCACTATGTAGCTGTCTAAGTAACCTGCCAATTTCTATGGAATTATTGGCTTTATGCGTATCGCAGACAAAAATATTTTTCTAGAATCGTACATTGATTTCTACTTAAATAATGCGCCTAATATACCTACCTAGGTATAAAAATCTTATCAAACATGATAAAACTAAACAGTTTCTGAAACACAAACCATCTCTTTCCCCGCAGTTGGCTCATCAGTCGGCCAACGAATTAGTCGGTGTCACTACAATAATATACAATAAGGAGGTACACTGTTCCGCAGCCCGGCCGTCGCATAAATCGCTCAACACGCCCGAGTAATGTTTTGTATGGAGATTTCTTTCGACGGAACCCGCGCTAGTGTAGTGGCCTTTATCTAGTCTTAGATTAATGCTACAAATTGATAAACGTCTGCCACCAGTCTCGCGTAGCCGACATTTGACGTCATCGTTATATCATCATCAACAATGGCTTCACTTTTCATTTCCAGCTGTCCCAGTACTCTCACTATTGCACAGTTTATATCCAAATTGCTGGTAGGTATTATGATATCATCATCTATTCCTGGCCCATTATATCGTGCATCTACATCCGCGAGAACGTCGAGGTCTTTATATGCTATTTATGCGTGCAGCAACCACTTTGTTTGAACTGAAAGTTCTCTTCCTTATGCATTTATTTGTGTCTTTGAAAGGAATGCTAAAGTTTTTGCATTCTAAAAACTTCAACCCTGTTACAAATTCACCGCAAGCGGTCTTTTTAAAAACAACGTAGTTTTATACTTCAGTGTTACAACAAAGCTTGTCTTCCAGACTTATAAATCACAGTCTGTGCGAAAATTACCAAATGTTGCAAAACCCGGCTTGCGTGCATTGCGAAGGTCAACATGCATTCTTTGGACCAATTTTTTCCGCGTTCGCTCTATTGTGAGCAAAGAAAGTTTGAAAAGCCTTTCTTTGCAGATGTCACAGTAATTAATGTGCTAATGCGTCACATTGAACGTCGCCATTATACTTTTACTCTCTTTTAAGGTGATGATGACATTGTTTTCTTTTGGTTTAAAAGTTTAAGAATTTGCAAAGGTCCGGACCTCACGCAGGTAGTGTCTGTAATCGGTCGATTTGTCTTATTGTCGGAGATGTCGTTTGTTTGTGCGCACTGACCGCGACTGTGCTCGAGATAAAAGCAATAAATTACAAAAACGGAAGGTGTTTGTAATGGTCGCCGCTAGAGGTGTCGCGAGATGCATTAGTAGACGCATTTGTCTACTGCTACATTAAATTCATAATAAAGCATACAAAAATTATCATAAAAAGCAATATCGCTAAGTGTACCACTGGTTGTTAATTGCAAAAATCATAGTATACTTATAAAACTACCTGTTTTATCACGAAATTCTCACCATTTAAACGCAAATGAAAAAGCTCAGATCTATTGCCACATCCGAGTTAAGTTATAAATAAAAGGCCAAAGACTCGTTCGACCAGATTTATTATGAAATTAATATTCAATTAGCTTTCTGCACATGATGCCGTTGCGTTGGGCGTACGTATTATTAAAGTTAATTTATGGCATCATTTACTGGGCGATATTTTTAAAATTATTGCCGGTCGCGTCCGTGGTAATCGTGGCCGAGCCGTTTAGGAAGCGGCCGGTATCTACTGATACTTTATCTTTTGTTTTCGTTTGATCTTCGCTTTGATGTTTACCTGTTGAATGTTGTTCCGGTAATGCATTTACTTGTATTGTGGTTTCATGTTAAGTCAATAAGTTGTAAACATTGAAATTGCGCAATGAATAGAAGTGGAAACTTTGCAGAAATCTTATGTTCTCTCGGTAGATTCGACTACCTACTAGAGATTTGATGATAGTATTTTTGTGAATTTACAGAAAGATTCAAATATTGTTCAAAGAATTGACGAATAAAAGACAAAACTATGTATACTCTGTAGTTTATACCATCACCTTTATCTATTACTAGATTGCAGACATCAATATAGAGATTTATTATCAAAGAGCTTTTGTAATAAATCATGAAACATTATGTTTCCCTCTAGCGAGAGTTTCCTAGCTTCCTCAAACCACAGTCAAAACCCGTTTCTTGTAAACTCCTACCTCAAGATAAATAAATGGTTTAATAGATAGATGGACGATTAGTCTTCGAGATTTGATCTAAGGTTAAATTTTATACATGGTGTCCAAACATGTTTAAACTAACTTGAATGTTTTCTTCTTTGTATATAATACCTAAAACAAATTTCACGAAATCATTTTGTCTTAACAACTTACAGAAAAATATGGTTTGGTTATATGTACAAAGCATTTGCATTATCTGAAATATTGCAGTCTAAAAGAGCAAAGTTGTAATAATAAACACTATAGTGCTTGTATTAATGAGACATCACCCTGTATACATTAACTTTACGTATTCAAACTAATGTGTTTGTATACATAGTTGACAGATTGTCAAGAACGATTTGACTCAATGATATATTTGCATACCAGTTCATGTAAATGGTTATTTAATTATTCCTACCCAGTATTCAACTTGTCACTCTTAGGCCTACGTATTTGCATTTTTACTGTCCTTTTTTTATTCATGTTAAAGCGATATTGTGTGTGTGGCCTTATATATGTCACCGTAAGATTATCAATACCGTTAGATTACAATCTATCTCGCGAGATTGTAAACTATCGAAAAATTGTGAACCAAACATACTGATTACGATTTAACGGATTATTTTTCGATAGATTGTAATCTATCGAAATTAAACCGTCAAATTGTGAAATGGCATAGGATGGAACGCATCTCGCGCGCTGATTGGTTGATCGTCATATGCTCTGCGCCGCCATATTTGTTTGTTTTTTCGTTTATTATCTAATGTAAACAATCTGTGTTTAAGTGAATTTCAATTGATTTCGTGTTGAAAATAGAATAGAATAGAATAGAATAGAATATACTTTATTGCACACAAGAGAATACAACAAACATAATTAAAACAACATAGGTGTACAAAAGGCGGCCTTATTGCTAAGGTAGCAATTTCTACCAGGCAACCCTTAACTGAAAATAACTCACTACTTTATAATAAGTTCTATGAAATTATTGTGGAAGTAAAATGAATCCATGATTATTCGAAGAATAGTAGTAGTGATAAATGAGTTAGTGTTAGTCTCCAAAAATATACCATAATACGATGTAAAAATTACTGATTATCTACTTAATAATAGATAAATACTTGATGTCACAATTCTTGAAGTGCATTAATTTTATTCAACTGACGCCTGTGTTTTATTCCCAACTGTATGGACATAGAACGGCTTGCTGTAATACCGACCAATCAGGAACAGCCTTTGGACAGTTGACAATTTAACGCGTGACAGATTGTGATTTAACTGTTTCACTTCGATAGATTACAATCTACCGAAAATTAATGCGTTGAATTGTCATCAGTACGTTTAGTTCACAATCTTTCGACAGTTTACAATCACGCGAGTTAAATTGTAATTTAACGGTATTTACAATTTTACGGTGACATATACATACAGTAGTACATATTTATATAATATGTATAATAAAATATACATCTGTGATTAAATAGAGTAGGTATGTCGTTGATCACGCTTTAAGATCGTGATCGTTTCTCAGTGTTGATAAGTTGCTATTAGTCAAATGAGTCCACAGTGTATTATAGGGCTTAGTTTACATCAGCCAGTTACTTTAAAATTAATAATAAACATAATAATTATATAAATTACATAGTACAGCTAACAAATCAATGTAAGTTTGTTCTTTATATCTATTTCACAACTAACCGTGTGTAAAATTTCCTCAAATCTTTTCAATTTGTAAAGATCTGTCGACAACAAGCCGATTGTGTATCCAAATAGAACAGGCCGACAACAATTCGAGATTGTCGACGCAGCCAGCGTCTTCGAAATAGACCATCAAAAACCACCAATAAGAATTTATCAACGGCGCCGTCTGAAACGCGCCGTTGCGCCCGCGCATCTAGATTTATTGCGTGTTATGTAAATGTGTACAAGATATTAGTGTCCTTAATATTTCCACGTCGTGATTACTGCTCACTGAGAACGTGAGAAATCCCGTCTTAAACGCGGTTGGCTTCGTGCGCTTGCTTCCAATCGGGCAATCTTCGGATTCTCTTTTTATGGTGCGATTATAACCTGCCCGCGCGCACCGCGAATGGGATTCGTTCACCATTATTGATCCTTTTATTATTATTGATTAACTGCTGCGGATCTAGTTACTTAACTGTTTCGGAGCTTTTTAATTATATTTATGTTATTTTTTTATCTTTATTTCAAGACTCTTTATAATTTACTTTACTGCTACTATACGCTTTTCGCTTAATCAACGTATCAAGCTTCAAAAGAAGTAGTAATGGAGATGCCAGAAGTTAAAAGCTCCATAAAAATTACTAATTATTTATTTCAAGTCCAGAGAATGTCAAGTCGAACTTTTAAAGTGTTCAAAGCGTCTTACTTTTTCCTTGGAAGTATATTGAAGAAAATAATGACTTCAACTATTTATTCAACGTTTACTGTGCCCAGGTTAATAACGTAAAGGCAACGAGCCAAATAATGAGTAGGAAACGCTGAGAGGCAGACATTTGGAGTAACACAACATGATCGGACTCGGCAAATGCCCGATGACACGATTTGAGGGAACACGGCTTTGCCTCAACACGACACTATTTTATAACACGCGCGTTTAAACTGCGACATGCTCCACCAGTGTGTACCTACCTACTACGCAATTCTGAGAATGTTAATTATAAATATACCGGTGATGAAAATTGTTATAATATCGATAGCCAGGTTAATAAAATGCGTTAAGCATGTCTGCAAGAATTGCTATGGTACGAAAAATATGTTTCGTGCATTTTACTTTTTTCTGCATTTAAAGAATAAAACCTGAAAATAATCTTCAAGATTTTTTTTACTTCTTAATCATTAATTCTAAAAAAATATTCAGACACAATAAACATAACTGGAGAATCTTATGGAACTACCACAATATTATATATCTCTTTTTTCTAGTAAGAAAAAGGAAAAGTATTTCAGTGAATAAACGATTATTATTTTATATCATTTGAGAATGATGGGACCAAAAGTGAAAACGAAAAACTTATATCAAAAGTTTCCTAAAGTGGCGCCGCGGGACTGCTTGACATATTACACTGATATCTCAGAAGAAAAATACTTTACTATTAACTTGACATTAAAAAAAGTTTTGCGGGTAGCTTCAAAAAGCAAAGACATGCGATAAGTTGACGTGTAAAAGTAATTACTGGCCTTTTACGTAAGCAATGCAATGACGTTTGGTTTTCAAGTTTAGTGAAATTAAATGGAAATTATTAAAAAAATATATCACTGGCTATTTGCCGACAGATATACGTACTAGCATGATATAAATATTATATTTTTTCCTACCAAAATTTGTCAAAACGAATTAACTGTCATAGTTGGATTATTAACAGGTCTTAAAATTGAATAAGATCAATATAGAATAAGAAAAAAAAGGCTACAAGTAAAACAAACATACCTAATAACAGAGTTAACACTAAATGCCGGACATAACAATACCCATATCTATACCTCGCGACCTATTCATCATCATAATGACAGATATATTACACCGACACATATCAATCAATATGCTACGAATACTCGTAAAGTTACTTTAAGTCCTAATATGGAAGTAATAAAGATAAAAATAGAAACAATAGGTGGTGTTGCAGAAACAAATGAATATACTACGTAGAAGTATGAGATAGAAGGTTTTGAATTCCCTTCTGTCGTAGCACCTTGCGACTGTCAAAGAAACGACAAGTGATAGACTAGTCAAACTGTTGGATGTTGTCAACAGTACAGGTGAACCAAAACCTGTTACGATTGCTGCACACTCAATTTTAAAACTCTCGACTACGCTGTAAGTAAATTGCTTCAAAAGGAACTATTGCTTTAGATTTTTATGACATCGTCGTTAACAGCCCATACCTATATGTCACCGAGGAGGGGCTCGAGCCTACCCCGAGTCAGAATGAATAGACCTTAGTAGAGCATTCCATCTGGCCCATGCGGGTTATCGACCTTTGAATTTCTTCTCAGGTGTGTGCAGGTTTCATCATTATATTTTCCTTCACTAAAAGGACATCGAATAAGCGGCCATATTAATCTAAGTATATATCTAAGAGAAATTGATATTTGCTGAGACTCAACCTGCGCCTCCCGTATGAAAGACAACGGCTCTAGCCACTTGACCACCGACGCTCTATTTCATATTGAAATTAAAATATACAGTAGACAGACACAGCTTATTCATAAATAACTAGTGCACCGCATGATCTCACTCCGGAAATACATAACACTCAGAATTCAGGATTTGTCTAGTTTAAAATAATAAATATCTGGCCATTTGTGATTAATGTGCCTTTTTATACATGGATGGAATCGTCGGATGACCTGTTTGTCGATGCACCGTCTTCCAGTAATAGGCAGATGTTATACATTCACTGCCTGGCTAGACTCCATGGTAACTGACTATATTATTTGCTTCTGCTCTTCGTATTTTAGGCGGTTGCGTAGATAGGCGTTATTTAAATTAACGGTTACGTACAAAGTTATTTCTGCATAACTTGTCGCGTCTTCGTTTTGACCATTTATTCTTCTTCATTTTAATCTTTATCAATTGCTTATTTATCTATTTTAAAATGTACAAGTATATCAGCTTAAATCTATAGAACAAAATAAAACAAATCTCATATAGGTAGGTACAATATTAAATACAGTGACATAGCATTCAGTATAAATAGCGTTACATAAAAGAAATGCAAAAATCCACTCTACTTTGCTTATCATGATTTTCAAGAACCTGTGATAACACAGATACTACTCAACGAAACGTAAATTAAAATTAATGAATTTATATTCATAAACCTTCAGTGATGATTTAAAGTGCTATTTTCATTACTATAAAATTAACAATTACACGGTCTATACCGCATATAAAAACTATATGTGACATTTTTATTGCGTGTATTCTGTTTTCATCTAGATACCATTAGTCAAGTCCTCTTTGATGTTTTATCGCTAAACATTTTTATGCTGGCATAACTGGAGTCACATGCCGTTATTTAAGTACCTACGTTGATGGAAAGATAAAATGGTTGATAGGAAAAAAAGAATATTCTAAATAGCTGCTGCAATGATTTATATTTCATGTCTAATTTAGAATTCGTGAAAATATCTATCCGGTGTTTTGAGAAGGAAGTTAGTAAATGGTTATAGAGAACGTAATTTTATTGAAAACTAGCTTTCCGCCGCAGATCCGTCCGCGTTAACAGTTTTTCCCCTGGGAATGAAGCATTTCCCGCGGTAAAAGGTAGTCTATGTTACTCAGGGTGAATGTAGCTTTCTAATGGTGAAATAATTTTTGAAATTGGTTCGGTAGTTTTTGAGTTTATTCATTACAAACATACACACACACACACACACAAATACATATCTTTCCTCTTTATAATATTAGTATGATGTAATTACACGGGGTAAAGACCATAATTATAATTAAGTAAGTAAGTGTTTAATAACTGTGATTAACATATAGGTAGGTACTATAAGCTTAAATCCTAATGCTTTTGTTTCTATGGGTAGTAAAAATTACACAGGAGTTGTACTATTCTAAGATTTGGACCTAATTTTGATACTCTACAATTCTACATTATTAATTAGTGCCTATGTAACATGCCCGAAAAATATTTTTCGGTTTTATAGATACCTTCATTTTTTAAACACGATACTGAAAACAACACGCCACCCTCTTAATTCAACTATCAAATTTTATATTCAGGGTCGCTTTTCTTGCAAAGGATCTTTTGCAATCAATGTGGCAAACAAAGTTTGAATCACAAATTTTGGGCTATTTTTTCTTTTAGATCTACTTGTATTTAACTTAGTAACACCAATTTTGGTGGAGCAAAATTATATCTTTTAAATTTGTCATTTTTAATAGCTCCAAGTAAACTTATTTCTTCTTACACCAAGGTTGTTTTTTTTTGTGGAAGAAAATTTTTGCTAGATGTGTTTCCTTCTGATAACATTTTATTACTATTAGAAGTATTATTTATACATATAATATACTAGAGTGGCTTAGTCACATCACAAGTGAAACAGATTTTCTTGCGTTTCTTTTCTGTTACAATCTCATAAGTAATGTCTGACACCTCTGAAAATTTTGATGGATAGGATATTTATAAAGAGGTAGGTACCTACTCAGACAGTGCCTGCTTTAGTTTTTAAATTTTCAGTCGCATCCATAAGTAATATGCGATGTCATTCGTTTAAAATTCGACTCGACCATGCAATATGTCTAGACAAAGTCAAGCGGAATATAAAATACCTGTGACCTAGAATTATTGCTGTAGGCAAACTAAAAGATACGATACCGTTTGTTTCATTTTTTTACAAAGTGAGCGCTATATTGGTCCCTTTCAATGCTAGGATATACAACGTGTAATTAAATAACGCAAAACCTCTCGGATGATGACAGCTCATGAAACTGAACAACTTTTGTTCTGAAAGTTTTCTGAAACCACTGCATTTTTTTTTACTTTTCATTCGAATTGACTTGGCCAGCTAAACAATTTGTAGGAATAGTAAAAAAAAAACATTGCATTTTCAGAAAAAATCAGAATAAAAGTTGTTCAGTTTCATGAGCGAGTCATGACCCGAGAGGTTTTGCGTTATCTGCTATGTACTATGTTACCTATTCACTAAACAGAACTAGGTGAATTCAAGTAACGTGTATCTGATGATAGTTTTGTTACGTAAGTAAATTAACACTTTTTTTAGAAGCAATTCAAATGTTATCTGTCTTGTAGGAAGTTTTAGCACTAACTTGTTGTTGTATGATTTAAATTAGGAACGTGATGTAAACATTAATCAACATCACCATATTTGTGAATTCTCATTGAAATTCAAATGTTCCTATTGCGTCCATTCGTTTCATTCCTGTACAAGGATTATGGTAAAATAATGCTGTCAGTCAGTTGTTTGTGCATCAAGCTGTCACTAACATTTCAATCTGTAGGGTTTTTGCTGCCGCTTCACTTGTGTCTTTACTCGAGCATCGAGCCCACATCGAATATTTATACTTTCTTAAACATCTTTATTGACGCGGGTTTGACATCTCCAATGGAATAAGGGAAAGTATCCGGCGCTCGAACTGAATTTATTACTGTTTTATTCACCAGCGGCTCAATTGTTTCTCAAAATTAATGCCGTGGCGAGACTATATTGTCTCTTAAGGCATCTATTAGAAATTCAACAGCGTATAAAGATCAGCTGCTGTCTACACCTCGAGGTTATAGTTATGATGTGAATAATTATAGATTTGTATGAATTTGGCTCATTAGCAGTGGAGGGTGGTTGAATAAATATGTAGCAAATGACACGGTTTAATTTGGTAGACACACCCGAGACATGGCGCGTATCGATCACGGGTACTGGCTAGTAGCCAAGCCGGACCAAGTGGTGGGCCGCGCCGTCGACGCGCCGTGACAGGTGCGGCATGCAACCCATGACTTGATGCCATACCTCGCCGTACCACAGACACGCCAGCTTCTCCTTTGATACACATACCAATTTTATAGTGCACGCTCTACGAATGTCTTGCGAAACATGTCAAAGTCAAAAGCGATATTGCAACAATATCCATCCCAGAATTATAATTGTGAAGAAATTTTATCAAAATCGAATATTGGCTCATGCTGAACAGAAATGCAAACTCGTAATCTTAAAAAAAAAAACAATGTTTACCAAAGTCCAATAAGGTTAGGTATACAGGGCGTCCCACGGCTATGCCACATGGAGGGAAAGTACCTTAAATATTGTAGATAGAACATTTTACTGAAAGGAAACATTATTTTATTTCTAAAAACTATTAAAACTGCATTCATAGCCTTTCGATTGGTATGATAAAACTACAGGGTGATTTTTTTTTCTCGTGTAGCGGGTTCGATTCCCGGTTCAACCATGTAATTATTAAAGAATGTATGAATGCAGTTTTAATAGTTTTTAGAAATAAAATAATGTCTTCTTTCAGTAAAATGTTCTAACTACAATATTTAAGGTACTTTCCCTCCATGTGGCATAGCCGTGGGACGCCCTGTATAGATATATTCAATGCTCAATAGCACTCAGAAACGAACATGTGCCAACTTAGTATTAAGAAAAGGTGTCATAATGTGGCGAGTAGCACGATATAAATTAAGAAAAATGGGACAGCTCGAGACTATAAATTTAAATTAATTGCACAATAGTGTTTGGATTTCTGAATAGAATTCTTGTTTTGAATCAAACGTGTTGCCGCAAGCTGTACATCACAATCGAGCAAGCGTGGCAAGGCACGAAGTCGATCGAGCCAACTATTCATTGGCGCTCAAACGGACATTCAGTTCTAAATATTACCATGCCCGGCGTTTTGTGACTAGAATAATACTTAATGAACTTGTGTAATAAGTACTTTGTTGCTCAATCTTTGTCTGCATATATAATCTAAACACTAACGTTCATTGTTTAATGTTTCCAGGTACGGTGAACGCGAATGGAGAAACCAAGCGGCAGAGAACATCTTACACGCGGTACCAGACTCTTGAGCTGGAGAAAGAGTTCCACTTCAACCGGTACCTGACGCGGAGGAGACGGATCGAGATAGCGCATGCGCTCTGCCTCACGGAGCGGCAGATCAAGATCTGGTTCCAGAACCGCCGTATGAAGTGGAAGAAGGAGCACAAGATGGCGTCGATGAACATTGTGCCATACCATATGAATCCGTATGGTCACCCCTACCAGTTCGACCTTCACCCGAGCCAGTTCGCCCATCTCTCCGCATAGGATCAGTGGAATTTTTCGAACAGCGGATAACTGATTTATTAAACTAGACAGTCGTCCGTTCATAAAACGGGGTTACGTGTAAGATTTAACGTTACTTTGTGAAAAGTAAGGTTGATTTTACAGCAACCAGACTGGATCAGTTATTCGCTGTCCGAAAAATTTCTAGTGTAGTCCAATTTGTTGAAATTGTTATGGTGACGATATAAGTGACAGTGACAGTGAGTGTGCTTGGATATAAAAATATCGTGAATCTAAAGGAACTACGTGAAACTATATTAATTCTATAAATAGTAATATAAGGAGACATCATTGAATTAATTCAAATTTGTTTATCTACGATAGATCTGACCCTATTTTAAAATTGTATTTTCAATAATACTTATCAGTTTTCAGAACAAACAAAATCAAATTTCCAAAGCTGTTAATCATTATTGATAGTTTCTTATCGGTAGAACTAAAATACGATAAAATGATGTTAAAATATTGAAGTAGAAAGATTTTACCTAGTCATAAGATATGATTCGATTTGCATATTATTCCTAAAATAAGATTGAAGAAGACATTGATTTACCAGTTAAAGTAAATTATGATGGCTAAAGTTTAATTTAATTAAAATTGTCAATAACACAATTGAATGAACATTATTAAATCGTATCTTCAAAGGTACGTTATTATCACACTATAAAAACAAATTCGGAATTGTACAGGGATAATTACTTGGTTAAATCGAAGCAGCATACTAACGAACAGGTAAAATGTATCAAAATAAATAAGAGAAATACAGTTCAGCATGATAGTGACTATAACTTAAGAAGGGCTTGTAAAAGCGCTGTGAACTTAACTAGAGAAAGTAAGCTCAGTAATTATAGAAATTGTGAATAGGTAGATATTCCTCCTTAATAATGTAAATAAAGTATTTCGTCGTTTAGAAGATTTAATGGTAAAAAGTTTAATATATTTCAGTAAACTTCCCGAAGAACTGTTTTATGTTCCTGTCTTTAGTTGTAAATAACAAAGTATTTATCACCATATAAATACGGTCTACATATGTAATGTACATTGTTTAAGATATAAATAGGTAGTGATTTTCAAAGGTTTCCACAAACGATACCAATTAATTCTTCATGTGGCTCTAATGCATACGTATTTAAAAATCAATGTCGTATTTGTAAAATGTACTTAAAACATGCTTAGTGTTTAACGTTTTCTTTTTTCATTTATATGAACTGTGGTTGTTTCAAAATTAACTTTCATTACCTTTGTTTATATAACATGATTTCTCCTCATGTCATCGGTTAATATTTTGTTATCACATTTTATTAGAAACGTCGTGGTCAACTGTGATATTTTGTTAAATTTATTCTTAAGTGAAACAGCACGATTTAAATTCGTATATTTGATTACATTCAGATGTGTAGGATTGAGTATTGATTTCTTCGACTGGTTTAAAGTTACATTATTTATTGTTTGTAAATATTGAATAAGGTTACGGAAGTGTAACTAGTAGTGTTAAATAATTTCATAAAAGAACATTTGGATCCATCTTCTTTCGTTGATCTTGCTTTAATTGTAAATTTTCTGTGCAATAGGATGTGGCTTAATTTTCGGATAATTAATTTTGTAACATATTTTTCCTTATTAGTTGTGTTATTTCTTTTAAACTAAATATAAATTATGTTTATCGTTCATTCCAATTTAAATGAGAACTCTAGGAAAGTATTCAATTCGATCATTTAAATTATTATACTGTATGAATAAAAATGTATTAAATTTGAAAAATTGGTGAAGATGATAAAATAAATTATGAAGATAACACTTGAGTTTTACTACACAACGAAAATGTTAGTCAAGTTGTACTTAGAAATGAAAATATAGAGGCTATTGAGGCACACCAGTAAGTAAGTACAGATAAAAGAAATTTTCCAAATACAGCGGTGAATATATTCGGGCTGCAAGCGCCAGCTAGACGCCGCTCGGTTTGATGGCAGTATTGAGCGATGATAAATGATCGACGCAGCAATGACACGACAGCCGAACCTGCGAGGGGCGCCGTGCCAGCTACACCACGTGCCCCAACAAAGGAGTGTCGAAAAATGTGAAGGTTGCCTTAGTTTGTAGGTCGCGGGTGTTGCGTATCGGAGGCTGCGCCTATAAATCATTCTGTCCGAATATTTCGCTTTATACGCAGCTTTGATACAGACGTCCGTGATAACCGGAGCGTGTGAACGACCGCTAACTGAAAGTATATGAGAAAAATAATAACGATTAGGTTTTTATCCATACATTTTGGGGTAATGAGTCCCAAAATACTAAGCTCTGTATATTTAATAATTAAATATTTTCTCTTAACCATGCCCCATTCTGTGCAATTTATAAATTTTGAGTCATCATACTGATAATATTATCAAAACATGTACAAACAATGTAGAAAAGAATCTGATCTCATAGAAAGCTTTTTATAAATATTCATTCAAATAATTTAAAGTACACCGCTTAGTACAACTGAGACACACAAAGGTATGAGATGTGTATCGAAGAGCGCGTCACAATGACTAATATTATTAATGTATGTCTGTCCATCCGATTGTAGCCGGACGATTGCGAGATACGTTGCATTAAGGTATGTCCAGTGTCGCGAATCATTTTTCACTCGCCGTGTATCTTTGCGCGTACGACACACTGTTTTGACAACTGTGATAAGGAACCATGTTAGTTTTTTGAGTAATTGTGTCGCGGGGTCAGAATGAAAGCTGTTTGTTTGATTGTGCAATATTAATCATACAGCGTGGGAGATGCGGTGTGCGGATTTTATAAAATGTAAGTATTTAAATTAAATTGGTCTAAGAAACTGAAGGCATAAAAGTTAGGAGGTTGTAAGTAGTCTGCGACACAGAAACTACGAATGATGTGTAAGAGTAAGACTAAAACATAAGAAATTTAAAGAATCTATAAAAAATAACAACATAAAAAGGAGAAAAAGGAAATAAATACAGATAAAATACATACATAAAATCGTCATCGTCGTAGGTACTATCACGACGGCAGGATCACGTCGTTGCGCTCGGAGAGCGCTATCCTACTCCTCAACAAATTAAAGATGGAATTTGATAAGGAGATTATTTATTTCTTCAGGACATGACATAAAGACCAGCTCGTAGCTGGAGCTACGGCCGTCTGCCTTGGCAGCCACTAAATTCAAATTCATTATCGCTTTTCATAATTAAATGGCTCAAACGCGGAAAGAGGCTGCCAGCACGAACGCGGTGAGCATGTAGGATGCATGCACACCACAGTACGTAGCCGTCATAATTTAAATAATCTTTATCTGTATAGTACAAATAACTACAGTAAAATAAAAAATTTCGTTGCAGTCTAAAATGTAACATAAAAGTTTTATGTAACGGCACCTTTTCGTTCTAAGCTGAACTTTCAGAGTTTATGGAAAGCTCACGTAACAAACATGTGAAATTACTGCCATCTGTACAAAATTTACTTAACCATTTTCTACGTCGCTTATGCAGTAGCTCCTACCAACCTGGAAAATGGCCGGACTTAAGAAAACGTGAAGAAGAAATCCGAGAATGTGATCGTCTGGTTTGGGCAGATGTCGCTGATAAGTATAATTATATCGAATGATGACAACGACAAATGTTTGGAAGTTATCAAAATAATATTATATTTGCATCAGAAAAGAACAATAAAAATCTCATTTTGTAACCAGTGCACTTAGGTACGTAAAAAAATTTCATGCTCATGTAACTATTTACTGCTACTGCGGTATGCCAGATAACACACCGCAATGCAGACGTCCTATGGTTCGAATCTTAGGCCAACAAGTTCAGCTATTCACCGTTGTGCGGCGCTTTATTAGTCGAGACTTCGTGTCGGTATAACAGCTAATGACGTAAGCGTAGACTGGAATTTTTTGCAGAAGAGCTTTTAAAAAGCTCGAGATTAGCTGCGTATTGGGCTAGCGCGACTGAGTTTTGATATTTTGCGAAGATATCGTTGTAAATTTCGAAGAATACGATCAACAAGGTGAGTAGAAAATATGTAATTGTTTTATTTACCTTAAAATTACTTTATAATATTTACAACGAACGACTACTCAGCAACAATGTTCGTTAACGTTAACGGCCGAAATAAGATTTATAGCGCGAAGTGTGGCAGATGCGTTAGGATGTACATAAATACTCACGCTTGTTCTTTAAAACATTAGGTAGCCTAGCAGTAGCTAATACTTATTGATTTGTACCTATTATTTTAAATGTACACAGTTGTTTACTATTCCTAATAAATAAAATAAAATGTAGTCCATCAGTTTCATTCTGAATTTGTATTATAATACTCTTTAGTAGACATAAACACAAGGAATCAAAATTTTAATATACAACATGTTAATCAAATAACGTAAAACCTTTCGAGTGATAACTCAGGTCGTGAAACTGAACAACTTTTGCTCTGCAAGTTTTCTGAAATTGCATTTCTGTGTACTTTTCATACAAATTGACTTGGCCTGTTACTCGACCAATAGTCCCGAATCATTATAGAATTACCCTTGATACCCAATACCATACATAAATATATTCTTTATTATTATTTTAGAAATTAAATTATTTCCCAGAATCATTAACTCGTGTGGATGTCTGTGGTTTTTATTTGATTTGCACAAACTATTTTTTTCTATTAATATTACTTTTTCGGCACATACCGTCGTCGTCTGTTAGCGTATATTTACTATTCTTATTTTTTTCTAATTAAGCATTTTTAATTAATTTCATACGTAGGTCATCTTTTAAATAGCAAAACGATCTTATTTTATTCCATACTACTTACTTACTTATCAAAGCTTACCCTAAGCCATTTATGATAATACTTTTATATGTTTCTCAGAACCCCGTAACAAAGTAGCGAACCGTTGCATTTAAAACTTAAAACTGTTAGCCTGCATGAAATTTATACCTGGCCGCTATGAATGAGCATTTCAAAAAGACCATTTTCGAAAAAACTAAAAAGAAGCAATAAATATGGCGGCACAAAGGCACCTTTGCGCCTGCGCTTGACTCGGACTTGCGCATTTTGACGGAACCAGATTCGGCGGTTCTAGAGACGCATTTTTAAAATATTCGAATTTCAATTCTCTGCCAGATTGCCAGATTTATATCCAAATTAAAACGGCATTAGAGATAAATTGGTCAAATTTTGCAACGAACGTTCCTTTCATCTTTCATCCGTACGTTTTTTATATTTATTGTGTCTAAGAAGACACAAATTTTGCAGATATTTTGTTAATCTATATCAATCAAGATAAAACAAATTTATATCATATAAAATGTAGGACTGTGTCATTTTTCACGGTATTTAAAAATTCAAACAACAACGAAAGATCGAAATGAAAAATCTTATGTACGAGTATCATGAAAATTAGGAATTTAAAATAAAACTACTCATAAATTATATTATTACCTATACACAATGATGATTTTACTTCATTTTTTTTTCTAACGAGTTTCTATAACCTAAAGCTAAAATTAATAAAAAAAATATCTAAATGCAATCAATACTACGACTCTACATTTTGCTTAATGTAATCATACGAGTCATTTACAATGTTAGGAGGTAGGATTACCTATCTACAAACAAATCTTAAAACATCAGTCCAATATTCATAACCATATTATTTATCGTAGGTATTCTTAATTAGATTTTCAAAATCTAAAAAAAAATGTAGTTGGAACAACCAGTCCGTTCAATATATTTGTATTAAATTGCGCAAAATAACTTAAAAGAAGAATACACTCAATACTTCCAAACTGGTGTCAGTAACGGCCTGTCAGCTGTACTCGAAGGGGAGCGGATTAAATTGAAATTCCTTTTTTAAATTCACCAATAGGGGGAGGGGTGACGCCGGATTGGCTCCGCGCGTCCGAGCGAAATAATCCTCTGTTTGATTGACGTGGGGCACTAGTATTGCAGTTTATGTAGTTTTTTTCTCTAATATCACCAAAAGAATATGGATATGTACTATCAGCAAAGTTGCCGCTAGGTTGTGTGCAGTGGCTCGAGATAAAGTATGCTAGACCCCGCCTTACTGTTTTTTTTCGTCATAAACTTTATATTGACATACTCAACAATAAACATTCTTTTTTAAGTCTTCATTTCTTCAGAAATATACTTCAAAAAACATCGGTAAGTGGTAAATTAAACAAAAAGGCGGAGCTAGAGAAGATCGTCGCGTGCAAGGGAAATATTTTTAAACTGGGCTAACGGGAACTTTGCTGATAGTACGTTAACAGGATTAGTTTTACCATTTTTTCATTAAAAAATGCTGCTCTCATTTACCTGCCTATTTATACAGTAAGATAGAGCTATAAAAAAAGCTCTCTATATTAAAAAAACAGTATAAAACTTTTAAAAAGTCAATGTTAACTTTGGTTATCTAATTTCATCATAAAGTAAAAAGGCATTATTAATAACAATTCGGCTAGAGACCAATTTTTCCCATTTCCCATTTTTCGTCCTATTCTACCAAATATGGAAGAACATAGTATTCAGCCCATTATTTTTCATCAGCAAAACCTATGGCATTGTACAGTAGGCAGTACTTGCGGCTGGACAGTATGACTCTGAAAGCACCCGTATTCCGTAGCGGTAGGGGAGAATTTCGTTGTGCAAGTGTCCAACCGCATGTGCTGGCTTCTGTACATTCATATCGCAAACTGCCAAAACAATTTAAGCACTGATACTACGTCGGATTGAACAACGTGTGACAGTGAAATGACGTATGAAGCGTATTGAGTCATCGGGTCGGGTCAATGTGCCATATGCCATATGGCGCTCACGCATGGCATCAGTTTCATCTTAGTAGACTACTAATAAACAAGACTAAATTTCCGCGCCTTTCCTTCTGTCTGACTTATAAAAAAATATATTTTAATAACTAATTAATAGTGACAGTGGACATGGTCATTTACAAAAAAAAAATGATGTCACTGATTCTTGGACCACAATTTTGTATACTCTAATGTTTTAATTTAACCATAATTTTAATATTATTAAGTACTATTTTAACGTCACAATTACCAAACTCCATGATCCTTTTCATATCAATTTAAAAATAAAAAGAACAAAAGACTCCTTGAAAACAAGGAGTCTTTGTCCAAAAACACCTGAAAGTAGAGTTTCCTATTTTCTCTTGTCTTTATTTTACTATGTGTAACGAATTACACAGACATTTTTTTTACAAATTGTATTTTTGTCAGAATCGACAGAATAGTTTCACTGTCTTGCTCTGTTAAATTGTATAACGTTAAAAGATTATAAAGTCGCATCCTCCAGAACAAGTCGCGCGCGCAGGTTACGTCACCACTCCTAACGGTTTTACTGTCTCGTTCCCACTAAGTGAAAATATAGTAAAAAAATTGTGCTGATTTTAAATCGGTAAAAACTAAACAAACATTCCTTTTTCAATGTACCTACTTAACTTATACCATTCTCTATGAACGAATGCATTCCAAATCCAAAATTTTATTGTTTTTACGTCAACAAGGTTTATGTTAAAAAAAAACTGACTTATTATTTCCGGCCAGCTATTCGAAGCAATAAATTATAAGTTATTTGAATAACGATTGGCACAAAGCGCTGTGCCATTAAAACGATTAAGATTAATTAAAACTCAACCCTATCCGTGCCGGGCTGAGTCCTTAACTGGCTCAAGAAAAACCCCTCGATGATTAAAAGGAATTAGGCTCGTATTATTAGGTCTTGCAACCCAGTTAGCCGGGTGGGGTTGAGCAGTCAAATCTGAGGAACTAAAGAGTAGGGCGGTCACATGGATCTGGTCAAACCTATGGGAGTTACTGTATAGATAAATAAATGATATTATATGAAGCAAACGTTAGAAATATTTATTATTATTATTTTTTACTCAAGTTAAGGACTACATATCAATTTATTCACTAATACAATTTTATCTAATTTGTACATGTATCTACAAATAAAAAATATTTTCCAACGCTTCTCCACGAGGCATTGTTCGTTATATAGTGGTAGATTAATATTTATACTGCTCTTACTGTTCTACTTATTCAATCAGGCTTTTATCAATTTTGCGATGTACTTTTTTTTGGCAGTTGAAAGAAAAATATTCATTCAACAATAAAAATACCCTTTTCCTCAATGCGAGTTGTTAATTTTCCAAAACTACTGAATTTTTTTTTAACGTTTGCAGTTTCTTAACGTGTTTTTCAATCAACTAATATAACTGCCAATCTGACAGGATATAATAATGGCCCCTTGGACGAATTACCATAGATGGCCCTAACTGATAAATAAACACACACACGTGATTCACACATAAAGGTTTAAAAAAATGTAATGCTTTGAATTATAACTAATAACTGAAAAATTTATATGAAATTAAAATGTAATTGTATACAATAACATAAAAGTAAGGAATCTTATACAGGACTGAAAAGAAAATTGAAAAATAATTAAGTCCCAAAGTAAACGTTCTCTTTAGGTTTTTCTAGAGATGAAAATTTTGTCTCCATATTGCAAAGTCCTAAAAGCCGGTTTTTTTCGTCCAGACTGGAGGGAAGCGCGCGGGGGGTTCCATAGTAGGCTTGTGTCGTCGGTCGCACTTCGCCATGCGCAGCAGAGCTCGGCGCGGCTCCTCTCCGTACCCGGTAAGCGTTCGAAACCCAAATTTAAAAATGGATTTCTTAGCTTCCTTTTGACCGTTTTACTATACTGGCCAGTATGAAAATTGAAAATAATTTCCTTTTAATTTAAAGCCCGTATTTATACCCATTCTTTTTGGTTATTTCAGGTATCAGCGCAATTAAGACGAAAATGAAGAGCATTGGTAAGTTTTTAGCAATTTTTCTATCCCTTATAGTTTAGTTTCTAACCCGGTCTCTTTGGGGTCGAGTCAAGGCAACAAGTAGGGTCGCCGCTAACAAAAAGTAGCTCTATCCAGACGACGTCTTTTTCTTGGAACAAGGATATTTAGCTGTCTTAAACGCAGAGCCGGTGCTAGTAGCAATATCTTTACTGTAAAATGTAGCAAACTTATTTTTTTTGGGATTCATAAAAGTTTATTGTTTAAGCTTTTTGGTTTTTTTTGCGATTTTTTTTACTAAATTTTATCAATCAAATTCTGTGAGCTAATTGGTGATAATACACATACCATAATAATCAGGTTTTCCAAATATTTTTTTAATAACAACAGTATGTATTTTTATTTTATTTATCTGCATTGCTACTTTGTTTTTCCCTTTTTTTATAAATCTTTTAGTGATTTAACTAAATTACCTACGCGTGATAACAAAAGTAAAAAGGACTATTTTTAGGAATTTAAGAAAACATGTCCAAGTTTTCCACGATCACTATGAATCATCATATTTCCGCGGCAAAATCATGATGGCGCGTGTTTCGGCGCTACATTGTTTGACAAAAAGATTTTGCTTTTCTATTCATCCAGTGTAAACGAGGAATTAGGATCCCATTTCTGATATCGGGGTGGATTTCTGTAGTAACTATGTACCTAATTGTAATTTAGAAATTAAGGTCTCACTTTTTTTGTAAAGGTTTAATACGAAGTTTTATTTTAATGTTCATTATCGTCGGGAATGTTAATGATTGGTTTAAATTAATAATCATTAAGGCACATATTTTTAGTATTAAATATTCTATTCCTTTGACTCAAAAAAAAAACATAAGATGAAAATTCCATTTGATTAACCTGCACTAGTCAGCGTGCCTCATTACTTTCCCCTTTGTGGGGACTTACAATAATAAATTAATTTATTGGTTCGGATTAATTTATCATCAATCACACTTTTAAACATACTTCTTAGCAAGTCTCTTAATCCTTTTTCTAAAATATACCCATCAGATGAACCCATTTAGCATTCAGTCAATGAATTTAAGTAAGCAGTAGTCAGAACTAGTAGTAATAAAGATTGCTATCAAGTGGATATCGACAATGACTCCTAGGCGAGGTCGACATAGCACCGTCACTTTACACGTCATCGTAAAAACGGTGTAACAAACAGCACATGTCTGATCTTATTCAAGAACAGGTCAAGCCGAATATTTTGGGCTCTGTTAATGATGGAATAAGAATCAGAATCGCGAGGCGCGTGACCAGCAGCCCGATTGTGCTAAACTATCTCAGCTGGATTGGAATTGAACCACAAGCGTAGCGCGTCATTTGACAGAAATCGGTACCGCGCTAAGTGGTTTGACAGCTAGATGGAACGTAACTGAATTGCAATCGAACCGTAGCCGTTCTCATTTACAAAGTTCGACGGAAGGAACTTTTTCTTGATTGTTAGTCAATCGTTAAGCTGTGTTTTTGTCAGAAAGTGACCTAAAATGTTATTATCTTTTAATTTATTATAAGTGAATTATGAATTTGATGTAGCAGAAGCTCGTACATAAGCAAAATATGTGAATTTTATGATCAGACGCAAGATTTCCACCTTTAACATGACCGATCGGAAGTTCATAATAAAATACACTATTCAAGGAATTTGCTGCTGAATTAGTAGCAAAAATGATTCCCCACATCAGCCCACATGCTTCCGCGACTCTTCGGCGGATGCTTTGGATGTGGAAACCAAGGTAGGTAAGCATTCCCTAACTAACCTATAACACTTTGTACTAATACATTCTACATCCGTTTATATTGTTCCATACTTAGATTCTAATACCGTTTTCTAGCTATAGGTATAAACTATACTTACTTATTTTGCTTTAAAATAGGTACAGACAGTAAATAGTATTTCTTTGAACCCTTGTTATTCACTTATGTTGTCTTATCATTATTTTATTTTTGACCATAAAAATATAATTCTTTATATTTTCTCTGACCTTATTTTCAGATGTATTTCAACATACTAAGTACCTGTAGATCCAGACACCAGTTTCCGACCCAGCACCTGACACTCCAGAAGAACATTAGTATTACAAAAAACTGCAGTTAACTAGTAGATGTGCAGTTTAGCGCTGTATTAGAGTTTTAAAGCTTTCTTTAGGTATGTATTTCAACACCATGTATATTAATTTATCATGTACCTTTTAGTACAGATACTTACTCTTTAATTATTGTCCACAGATGCCTATTTAGTAGACAAGAAGTTGCATTATGTATACCTATGGCGCATAAAGTAAATGATAGTATAAATAAATACTCATTTGATAGGGAATGCGCTGACAACCCGGCAAGAAACCTTAGCCTACTCCAAAGTGCAGCTAGGCTGTGAACAGAGGCAAGCTACCAGAAACTGTATGCAGAAAGAAAGATAGAAGATAGTTTAGAACATCTTTGGAGGCAATACCACCTCGTTTTAAGTTTAATTAATCTTAATTTATAAAATAGGTATAGGTATAGAGAAAAAATAATATTTTATCTTAATTTTTATTGTATAACATCTAACACTTCTTTTATTTATAATAAAGATGTGCATAATTATATATTTTTTCATTTTATCTCATTTCTTCACCTTCCAATTTCTTGCCGTTGACTAATCTGGAAAGAAAAAGAATAATAATGTAATAATAAATAATTCAGGGAGGTGTTTGTCCAGCAGTAGAGGTCATAATATAATTGGAATAGCAAAGAGAAAAATCAGTACTTAAACAACAAAATAAAATAAAATTTCCCTAACATTGTAAGTGACGACTACTTCGGCACACAAAAACATGTTACATTGCGAGTATAATCAGACAATTTCATTTGTTTATATAATGTGGGCTGAATTAGGCTATTAACAATACCTAATAATAATATGGGGACAAAATATTATAGTTGTGTACCCAAGAGCATGCTTAGCTTTGAGTTTTGTATGGTAAATAAGGAACTGAATCACAATTCCCATGTTTGTTTATCTTGCCCTTGGCCATACGAATGTAGATTTTTAATACATAACATAATAAACATACCATTTGGCTATAGCAATACATGCTTTGTATATTAAATCCTCCAGGTATTAAATCAACTTTTGTCTGTCCCGTCTCTGTAATAGCTTGATTTGTGGGTGGTATTTCAGCTCTCTGCTGCATCCATATCCTTCTGGATCTCTCTATAAACAATAAAATATGTTTTGGTCAGTTCAAGACTGTTTATTCCAATCATACAAGTAAGATACATAACAAAGTAGAGTGATATTAGTAGCTATATTAACAATAAAATTAATGGAATTAAATTAGTATTTTTCCAAATCTAGTTTATGTTTGTACTCTCTGACGACTCCTTATAAGCCGATTAAAGTTCGCCAAACCCGTTTGTGAAAAAAAATAGACTTCGTTTGTGTATTAACACTTGAAAATGAAATAGGTACTTACCATCATTATATCGATCAAGCTCTTTCTAGATCCATAAAACACCTTTTGGCTTTGGAACATGTAAAATATATAAATTCTTATTTCAAGATTATGCTTATACGTTATCGTTTCGTTGTTTTAATACACTAAAAACATTCTAAACACTTAAAATTCTTCAATTTTCTTGGATTGGAATTACGGGCGTTCACTTATATAAACAAAACATTTCTTTCTTGACGTTTCTGACAGTAAAAAACTCACCACAGATTATAAAACTAGTAATCGATGCTCGATTGACTGAAATACTGGGGTACATCTCTAACGTTTGTCGTACGGTTTTGGTGCTGTTAAGGTTCTACTTCGATTGGAGTTAAAACTTTAGCACAATACCGATTTGCGTAGAGACGAATTGCAATTGGATCACAGTTTTAACCGGATTGGAATTGGATGAGAACGTTTTGATTTAGCACAATCGCCCTGCAGGCCTCCTTTTCGCCAAGAATTGTCGGGCGACAATTCTTTTTGTTTGAGACCTCATACTACTGTTTTAGAGTGTCTAACACGACAATCGTAATTAAATCCTGACACAGCTCCTATCTAGTCTCAAATTATTAAAAATAGGGCCCTGTTTGCCTTGCTCTTGAACAACATGAGTACATACCGAAGAAACGTTAATAGTTAAAACTGACGAGCGCGGTTAAACTATAAAATCCAAGAAACATTTAAAAGGCCAGCTAAAAATATGTTTAGGTCTTAAAAAACCCACTGGGAATCGTAAAACTAGAAAACTTGGATGGAGTCAAAAATAGCTACGGTACTAATGTCTTGCCGAAGAAAAACTAAGAATATGTATATTATGTTTATTTATTTCATATTATATTTCTTACTCAAGATCAAAAGCAGTAAAGTTATTAGATTAAATTAGAGAAATTAAATATTTTGTGATTCCTGTAGCTAAAATTAAGAAAATATTATGTACTTAAATATCTCATGCATCCAATCACATGCAACTTTCCTTTTTTTATTGGTAAATCTGTTTTTTTTATGTGCTTTACATGTGCATTTATTGTATATTCTAAGATACTGAGTATAAAATATGAGAAAGATATCAAACAAAAAAGTAAAAAATTATAGTCACCGGTTTTACTTGCGTCATCGATTACGTAGTAGCTTTGTATAATAAAATGCAGTGACATTGTCCCGCAAGCTAAGAGGTTTCATGGTTACACCATATTGCCCTTACACTATAGCTTTGTTTAGTCTACCAAAAGCAGAAGACATTCAAATCGAGAGGGATTGTATTATTTTTATTGTATTATTTACGTTATCGGGGTATTTTGGAGTCTGCGCAGGGGCGTCGGCAGCCGGCGTCGATATTAGGGCCTCCACTACGCATGTGCGGAACCTAGGCGGCGCTCTGATAATATTCTGATTTCTCCTTTTATGCATGTTAATGCGTGATATCTAAAGAGGTCTGACCTTTCAGCCTCTCCCTTTTATCGTAACGGTCCTTGACAAATACACATTGTCACGTTGGTTTTTTGCAAAAAACTCACAGTTATTCTTATTTTCTGAAATCACAGTACGGGTGTACCTAACCAATGACTGACTAATTAATAAAAATACATGCTCATTCTATGGTTTTAAGCAACTTCCTCGAACAAAACTTTTCTTAGAAAAGAAAAAAAATCTGCTCGATTATAATGGACGCCTGTACAATACGTTATATGAAAGTTGATCAAAGAAAACAATCTTCTTCTTCTTCTAAGTTCTATCTTTCTATGTTATAATAAAATTGATTTGTTTTTCAAAAAAATGAATGGCGGTGATATAGAGAGTGTAGCTAAACACAAAAATACAAGTTTTGAAAAAATGTCCGTCTGTCTGTCTGTTTGTACATTGTACACGCTAATGGACGGATTTTAATGAAGCTTTACAATATAGCCTATGTGTTATCCTGATGTATAAGCTATATAGCTAACATATAGCTAACACATATAGGCTACTTTTTACCAAGGGAAAATACTTCATCACAAAACTTCAGGAAAACCTGTTAACGCGAGCAGAGCCGCAGGGCGAAAAGCTAGTACAAGATATGCGTACTGATAAAAAAATAAATGATAAAACATCGTATTATATTATACTAGCGACCCGCCCCGGCTCCGCACGGGAAAATGGTTATTGTGGGTTATCTTTAAGCATATTATGCATGTATTATACATATAAACCTTCCTCTTGAATCACTCTATCTATTAAAAAAAAACGCATCAAAATCCGTTGCGTAGTTTTAAAGATTTAAGCGTACAAAGGGAGGGACATAGGGACATAGGGACAGAAAAAGCGACTTTGTTTTATACTATGTAGTGATGATGCGTAAGTAGCTAGAGATTCGACAAGAACTAGTTATCATAGACTTCTTATTATTATTATTATCTTACCAAGTATTTAATTTCATCATCATCTATCAACTATTCGCTTTAGTGGTATCCAAAAAGGCATTGAAATTACATTATATTATTATTAAAACATGCCATTAAATTATTTTAAATATTTCCTAGTAAAAAGGACATACTTAAGATAATCATAATATCACAAAATATTATTAAAACAATCCCTTATCTTCCAAAATATTACTAGAAATTGAAACCACATTTCAGGAAGTCAAAGTCTCCACCCTAGAAGGTAGCGTGACAAGCCTGTATCAAAATTAATGTTGCTTATTTTATGACTTAGCCGAGTTATTGTCATTAAAACTTCCGAACTTTACAAACAGACCTGTGAATAAGTAATTTATTCTCGAGGATTGCGTGCCTTTGCCAGCCAGCTCTAAAATATTTCCTTGCAAACTATCTACAATGTTTTACACTAGTCTCTAAGTTAGTACCTTTGAAAGAATTCTCATTTACATTTTAAAAACATATGATAATTTAAAAACTTACACGGTAATAGATATATCCCGTGTTTCGATTTAAATCTCATCAATCATTTTCCACACATGCAAAATTAAATACATAATATGAAATTTATTATAAAAATGATATTTACAGGCATTTGTCACAGACAGAATAAAGAAGTCTGTAAAAAATTATAGGATATAAGTATTAAAATGTTTTTTTTTTGTAGATAAAAACATTTAATTAAACATGTAGGTATTCTGTTTTTGTATTACAACTAACAGGCGATACAATATGCCATACAGCCATGTCAGAGGAATTAGCTCAATATTTCTTACACTAGGGTTTGCGAGATAAGTCAAACTCATGGTCTAAGTAAACAAGGTCTAACCATTACAGGGACTACTATTTGGTATTCTGTGCCATTACCACGTGACTGACACGAGCCTACGTCATTTCCACGTCATTTTGCCTTGTCGAATGCGTGTAATAGACAAGGATGAACAGCGCAAAATGACGTAGGCTTGTGTCAGTCACGTGGTCTAACGGTTAGACCTTATTTTCTTAGACCATGGTCAAACTCAAAACCCACAAGTCAAGCAAGCATTTTTATTCCCCGAAATAAAATTGTATTCCAGTTGTAGTCGACTTAAGACTCACTTAGCGATAGCCATCTCATCTTACAAGAAATACTTTAAAGTAACCCTAAATCATGCGAAGATAATCCGAGCTATCTAAGACAAACAAGGCTTTATCTCCTACCTGTTAAGTGGGTGACAAACAATGCACAGCCTAATCGCGGTTGATACAAAAATATACGGTGAGCAAACAATTGATACGGCAGCTTCCGTTGGGTAATCTCGTTTCTGAAGGATAAGGCAAGGCAGGTTTTAAACTGGGTTAAAATAACAGGCTCCTTAAAAAACTAATCCAGTTATCTATACTAATCCAGATAGTCAATCCGTTGTAAGAAGGGTTTCGGAATTCGAATTCCAAAATTTAAGGCATCCCAAATCAAAAATGTTTATTAGAAATATTACTTCAGAAAGACGAAGAAAAAACATGTGTAACGCAATATAAGATGAATTGAGTAGACAAACTGTTCAGTAAAAATATGAAGTTTAATAAAAAGGCAGGAAGCCAGCAATATAACCCGCGTGAGTGACTCCGTGAGTTGAATACGGTTAATTCCGTTATGCAAAGCGCGTGTGCTCACGACAAATATGTGCACTTGCTAAAAATATACCATTATGAAGACACATGTATCAAAAGGAATTTTCCTTTTGGTAATTTGGATTACAAATTTGATAATCTTTTGCTTGCTTCTTTGACACATTGGATAAAAAGTAAGCAAATAATTTTTAAAGGACTAAATAAAAATCTTTCATCTTGCATTGTTAAAACGACCTCGTAGCAATGTGGCAAAAATGTCGTTCAATTTATGCCCAAATTTTAGTCCCGACTGGTCCCTTTTTGTAACCATCTGCGCGCCGACCCGAAAGTCCAGACAGCTCCACCCTAAAATTCGTTTAGATGAGATTTCATTCCTTTCACTCAACCGTCAAAGCCAATAATGTTATCTCTTTCTCAACATTTGAACAACCAGGACCTGTCGTGCGTCTCGTTTTTTCGCATAGCAACAGATTGTTTTATCCTTTCTGGCTCGTAGTAATTCGTGTGTTTCCGCTTCCCACTCGACAAGCCGCCATGTTTGGCGGGACTGTCAAGTGAACGCCAGTTTGGCGCGTATCAGCTAGGTTGAACAAGGTCGATCTTTAATTTGAAGCTTTCAGTCTAATTTTGTACATCTGCTGAAAATTGTTTATTATCAAATTAAATGTGATCGTTTCAGGTGGTGCGCTACTTAATCATTCTCGGAACAGTCAACTATGAGGCTTAACTTATTAAACTGTAAGTACTTAATTCAATAGTAATGCCTGCAAGTGTTTTAGAAAGAAAAACATTGAAATTGGAACAAAAAACATAATAACAGGTTATTTTATAACGCAATAGTTTTGTATTCCATATTTGGTGACTAGTGGAAAACTACAGTTCCTTTCATTGAACTTAATTAATATTTAGTTCATTCTAATGGTTTGCTACCTTTTAAAATGGCAATCGTTCTTTGTTAAACAGAAATTTCAAAGTGTTAGAATGAACAATATAACTAAAGAAAGAAGAGAAGAAATTATAAAAGAATCTATTATGCATTCAGTAAGGCACTGTAAATTCTTCTATGGGTTGTTGTTTCAACTTTCAAATTTGCTGTCTGCCTTCCAATAGTTAGCACTTTATGTGTAACACTGAAGTGGAGCCTATTCCTGCTTTAGTGTGTTGCTACAATTCATCTACTTTCTGTATTCGAAAATTCAGTTTGCTCGGGAATTTCTTATGAAACATCAATGTTAAAAATCTATGTAGAAACCACTTAAATTACGATTTTGTAAGTTACGCCATTGTTTCAACGTAGGTACACATAAATCAATCGGTACAGGAAAATGCAAATTACTTTGTCTTTCTTAATCACTTACATTTAATTTATTCATATTGTTATTTAGTGTCTTGTTCTGTAGGTTGAATACATGGACCGTTTCCTAATCTAGCAGAATGTGTGCATATCCATTTTTAGGCTCTATTCCATTCACTATAAGTACTTGATTACAAAACATTTCCTCTTCCAGCACTTCACTTATTTTAAATATTTTTGGTGCTTAAATAACACATATTTAATATTTATCAATATATGTATATAATTAGATGGATGATTTATGATAGTTCTTAGTTTATCTTACTTTCAACTTTCTGTTTCCTTATGTTGTTATGTAGTGATGTCATTAATTTGCATAGAAAGAACCTGTGCAAAGGAACTGTCATAATTGCCATAATTTGGCAATTAACACGTCGCAGCATCAGTACAGTTTAAAGCATTCCATTGGAATTATTTCCTAATTTCTGTATGCCGCTCGTGGTTGGCACATTCGTATCATCTCCCGTGTAAACAGCCAACAATTATGCAGAGCGGGCTAACAAAATGTGTAAATGGAGCAATTACCGCTTGTCTATGTAGGCTGCCGTACAATTAGTGGCTTGCTAATAGTTTTCATCACCAATAGTTTCAAGCGATACGTTGTGTGAGAACACATCAGACCGGGATCGTCTCGCGGTGTGACCAGTACTCTTTTATTCCTCCGCGAAAATATCTTTAAAATTTTACAAAAGTTTATTTTTTTATTCATCACTGTCATTGTTATCGCTTTCAGTTACTTCATCAGCATTTGAGGGATCACGGGTTATAGTTAAACAAAGGTGAGTTTGATTGATTTTTAATTAATTTAGTGCAAACTGCAGGCTTCTAAATTAATTCTTGTATTTCTGGTCGGGAATAACGTGATAGAGCTAACAGTCCGTGAAGTTAGATTTATTTGGCAGAAGTAGGTCACCAAAGCAGGGTTCTAGAGGGTAGAATTACGTAGCCTCACATTTGGAGCGCAAGAAATTTATGTTAACGACTGCAAAATGTAGTTTAAACGAGAATGTGGAGCTTTTTCAAATATTTCTAAAATAAATATTTTCAAGCTCGTTAAATTTAATTTTCTTTGTTAACGATGTTAAAGCTACAATATATACTTTTTATTTATACTACGGTGAGTATATCGCATACACTAAATACATTGAAGTTTATTTTCCGATTCTTTATAACTAGACGCATAGTAAATACGCAACGTAACGCAGCTCTATCGATTTGAAAGCTTCGAAAGCTCAGCGAGATGCTCATGAAATCCGGTTTTAGTATATTAATCACTGCGGATATATTAACATAGATTTTTGTTTCGTTCACTCACTTTTCTTTTCGTTTGGTTTACGCTGTCATGTATGCGAATGAAACAGAAGTTTATTTCATAAAGATTCAGAAGCTTACAATGAGAATCTGAGGAATAGAATGGAAGTAACGAAATGTAAAGGAAGTGGAAAAACTTCGCCACAGTCATAAATAATTCTTATGTTGATGGCTGCGAAACGAAACAGTAGGTACGTACAGTTTATTCGCATTTTTCAAACAGACTTGACAGAATTGTGGAGAACAATTATAAATGAGAAATAGTTAAGAAATTGAATTACTGAATTTTGGTTTGGAAGATGCAATTTTTTAACATTGATTGGAATGGAAACTGATGTGAAAAAAATGTTACTCAAAAAATTTCAAACGCCTTGTTAAGTTTATACATATTATGAGTACTTATATTAAGCATAAAAAAACAACAGTAATAATGTCAATAACACAACTTAACAATGCTTCGTCAATAAAAACAAAGATCGGCTACTAATTGAAGGCCTCTGTGGGAGGCAACTATTGCTTATAACAATCCAATGCCCACACATAGATCAAGATCAAACACTAAACTCAGTTTAACAACCAGTGGGCCAAGCGCTCAACAGATTTAATCCAACAGCTGCTTAGATACTTCGAATCTAGAGAAATGAGAACTCGGAATTCTTTATGAATGGGTCAGTTGTGGAGTTCTAGTTAAATTGGTGGGGTTCAGATGCAGTGGGGGTCTGGGCCATTCATTCGGTGCCCGGTCCCAGGCCGGGGGCGGCGCTCATTGCTCGTGTCCGCTCCACGCATGCGCGTCCCCTGACCCACTTGCGGGCACCGCGCCGCCGCCGCCACGTTACCGCGCCGCCCCGCCGCCGCCCCGCTGGCCGGATGGCGGCCTTATTACGCCAAGGTTGGCGAATCAACCGGCGACTCGCGATCCTCAGACACAGACATAGTGACGCGACATATCAAGTCATCTCGATTATAATACATTTCCATATTCAAAATAACAGGGTCGAGGTTTTATTAGGTTAATTTATAGCCAATAACAAATTTGTATCTTCGTAATTTTCCTAGTAGTCAATCTAGATAAGATTGTGTTTTGATAGTCAAAAAGTCACCACACTTATTCAGATTTGTATCAAAGAACATCAAGGCTACTAAAACATTAAAATTGTGTGTTAAAAACTGACATGAACAATGAATCATGGTGATGTAATGTTTGCTATAGGCTCCTTTATTACGCGTCTACAACGAGCATTGTTGAATATTGATTAGCATATGCGCACTAAAATACATTCCACACAATGTAGAAGTTGGGTTTGTTTGAGTTATTCTCGTCTAAATTGTACACACTTTCACTTTAGGTGTCACTTTCCTTGTCACCGTGACACAATCACGACACAGCAATTACTCATCGTGGACATTGTGTAAGGTAGCAACATGGGCGTCCTCCATTCCATGTTTATTTAATGTTAGTTCTATGGATAGAGCTCAATTATGGTGATCGATCACGACAGTTGGGCTACCGTCGACTATTACACGGTAATTAAGGAACTTATTGTGTAGGTGACGCGGTGGTAATTTTATCGATAAAAATCCACCACGCGTTGACAGCACTATCCCAAATTGTTATGGATGAATGTTTTGATAATTTGTTTCTAATACTACTTAGTTAGTTTATACTCTACATACATCGTTAGTTAATTTATTTCATTTTGGCTTTGGTTTGTTGATAAAAAGTTTATTGTTCAAATCGAGTAAAATGTGTCAAAAGTTGATAGAGGTTTGCCAATCATAAATATTGAAAATTACCGACTGGGCCATCGTACAGTAATCAACTAGTCAGAATCTTTACCAAACCATGGAAAAATCAATTTTCCATAATCAAAAACCCAAACGTACTTACCATGGTGGACGAGGGACTTAGTTGCTTACTGATTCTTTCAAGTTTTTGTATTAACATTTTCTTTTTTCTTTTATTTCAGGTGTTGAACGCATGATCCACTGAGCCGTTCTTCATAATTCCAGGATACAGAGAAGTTTTTTCATCTTTTTCAACCAAAATGCTTTCGTTTCAACTCTTTATAAGCATTTCTATTTCAAACTTAATAAACTACTACGTCTTAATAAACTAATAGTCCATTGCTTGACTAAACTATCATATTAATTTCTAATACCTTCTTTATAATATTTATCATCATCTCAGCCGAAAGATGTCCACTGCTGGACAAAGGCCTCCCCCAAAATCTCCACAATGATCGGCCCTGCGCTGCCCGCATCCAGCGGCTTCCCGCAACTTTCACCAGATCGTCGGTCCACCACGTGGTATAATATTATACAAACAACAATATTTAAATTAATTGAAACCTGTTGTCATACCCAAAGAGAATCATGTCGAGACAGTTTCCAGATTAATTTAGGAAACATGAATACTAGAGAACCCTATGCCTGTAAATAACATGTAGTTATAGTACCTATTGTATGACGTAAACCACAATTGTTTTTTTTTAAATTTGCAGTATAGAAGATTGAACAACAGCCTAAAGAAGAGTCTGTTGATGCCTCGCGCATCAAT
The DNA here is from genome assembly GCA_948473455.1 of Teleiodes luculella. Lineage (NCBI taxonomy): Eukaryota > Metazoa > Arthropoda > Insecta > Lepidoptera > Gelechiidae > Teleiodes > Teleiodes luculella. The sequence goes on along the minus strand of OX419592.1, from coordinate 5,181,439 downwards.
ATTAGTGCCCTACATCTACCCTGTAGATCCGAATTTGTTTGAAGTGAGGCGACAAATTCGGTTCTAGAGAGGTTTGTGTGGTGCATGCACTGCGACTATCTACAAGAAAGAAAGAGATGGAAGATCGAATCAAGAAAGTTCTTTATGTATAACACTTTTAAGAAAATTTATAACCCAACTTTATAACCGGTGAAGCTTAAGTTTTGATTTTGGTCGCAAAAAAAGTAAATTGGTGTTTGAAAAAAGTTGTTTGAGTGAATCAAGTACGAGGCAAAACAATCCTTCCGATCTGTAAAAACCTGAAACAGAAATAATTTATTGAAGTAATTAAGTTCAAAGACACCTTTACAAAATGCGAGAAAATAAACTTAAAAAAGACTTTTTTATGACACAATCGAAATACTTATATCTAGTAGTTTCAAAATTGTTTTTTTGTATAGGTTAGTGTACCTACAGATTATGACTTCCTCATTCATTATAGCGTAAACTCAATAAAATTAGCTCTTTTGTGAGAAGGACAACTAAATGCAACACAAAAATATCATCTTTAGCCAATTCTACGCACTCAAAAAACAGTTTAACTGGCTCTACAATAAAATATTTTTTGTTTATTTTATAGAAATTGTATATTAATATTATTTTTGCATTTTGCAATGTCAAAATATTTTTGATGAGCATTGCATTTATAAATTTCATTGTTATTAGTTTAGTTAGAAAATTAGCCTCACACAAAATAAATTATTTGTGACATCAGTTTAGTTTAACAATTTTTGTATAACCAGTAATTTAAAGTAACTTACTATAAATACAATAGAGATATAAATCAGTTACATAAATAATACATACATTGACGAATTGATTAGTTTTAGTCAAGTACCTAATGTTTCTTTAAATTTACCGACTTTAGAGGAAGGAGAAGGTTCTCAATTCGATGCGTAATTTTTTTTTGCTTTGTTCACTCGTATTTTGTCGCATTTACTTGCCTTTCGGGCGTTGAGACAGATGATTGCCTTTATGTGATTATTAAATACACACATGCTACAAAATACATACCTATCTTTATGCATATGATATATAGGTATAGGTATATAACGCAAAGTAACTATAATCGACAACAATAAATTAATTGATTACGTAAATAATATGATGTATATGATGACAAGACGATATTACGACGACGACGACGACGATATTTTTTCCCTTTTTTAAATTGACCTATGGTTGTGTCGAAAAGGTACAACCAATCATGCTTCACTGGACATGATTAATAATAATAATAATAATAATATACTTTATTGACACCAAGAAAAACATTACAGGGAAAAATACAACAAATTAAATTCAAGAAGTCAACAGGCGGCCTTATTGCTACGGTAGCAATCTCTTCCAGGCAACAATATGAACCTGATTATGTATTCCTTGTCTCTTAATTTTGATAATAATAATATGTAGGTACAAAAAATCCACTAATTGTATTTTTCTACATCGTACCTACTTAGAAATAATTTAGATTAGGTACTCCACAATTAAGTCCTTCGTAAAAATATAAATTATCTATCTTTATTACAAAATCAATGTTATGATGCAATGATCATGCTATTTATATGCACTTAGTAAACAAGCTTTTTTTTCTTTTGTAAATTAGGTACTGTGGATATCTTCTCTATTTTCTATTTTCCCGTTCTATTTACAAATGAAATGAAATGAAATGAAATGAAATGAAATGAAATCATTTATTTTAACTTTTGGACACTTTTTTGGACACTTAGTTAAGTCAAATAAAATTACATTTAGTGGCGAGTTCAGCAAAGCAAAATGTGCGGTCTTTTGTGGAGAAGAGCTCGCCGAATAAACTCCACAAGCGTCGCATCTTTAAAAAATTATATATTTTTTTAATATGTAAATTATAGGTACAATATATCTTAATAAATTAAATTATATTAATAGCCAACTCAAGCAACCTCATTCCCATGGAGATTCGTCTTCTAAATAATCAGATATCTTGTAATATGCATTTTTAATCAATTTTTGCTTAACTACAACTTTAAACTTATCTAAGGGTAAGTTTTGTATAATAGTAGGAATCTTATTGTAAAAGCGTATACAGTCGCCCTTAAAACAATGTTTTATTTTCTGCAATCGACTAATGTGAGATGCCAATTTGTCTTTATTTCTAGTATTAAGAGCATGTCGATCACTATTCTTTGCAAATTTTGTTATATTTTTTTTTACATGTAATAAATTGTGGTAAATGTACTCCGATACTAATGTTAAAATATTAATTTCCTTAAATTTTTCCCTAAGTGACACTCTAGGCCTTAATTTATAAATTGCACGAACAGCCCGTTTCTGCAGCGTAAATATATTATTTGCATTTGCAGCATGTCCCCATAGAAGAATTCCATAGGTCATCAAGCTATGAAAATAACTAAAATACACTAATCTAGCCGTATCTACATCAGTAAGAGCTCTAATTCGTTTAACTGCATACGCCGCTGAACTCAGTTTGTTCGACAATTTATTTATGTGAGGATCCCATTGCAGTTTGGCATCCAAAGTAATTCCAAGAAATACAGCAGAGTCCACAAGGTCCACTCTCTGTCCCTTTATTATTATATCAGTTGCTACTGGAGTAACATTTGGTAATACAAATTTAAGGCATTTTGTTTTATTTTCATTGAGTAATAAATTATTTACCGTAAACCAGTTAACTACATCATGGACAGCATTGTTTACGTCGTCATAAACTAATTGTTGTCTTTTAACTTTAAAAATTAAAGAAGTATCGTCGGCAAACAGTACCAACCCATGTTTTTCTTTTATAAGATATGGCAAATCATTAATATACACTAAAAACAAAAAAGGACCAAGAATGGAACCCTGCGGGACGCCCATTTTTATCTTAGATCCAGGCGATCTTTTCCCATTAACATCGACCAAATGGAATCTATTCGTAAGATATGATTCAAGAAGATCGAGCGCCCGGTTTTTTACACCGTAATGATTTAGTTTCCTGACCAGAGTGCTATGATCGACACAGTCAAAAGCCTTGGATAAATCACAAAATCACAATAGAAATAATATAATTTAGTTTGAAGAATACACACTCATTAAATAAAAATACCGCCATTTAATTATATACATAAGGAGTGTTGTGTAATTAAAGAAATTTATTTTGGTGTCAATAAAGAATATTTTTATTGTATGAATGCATTTTTATAATTTATCGTAAACAAATGTCTTAAAAATTCTGAATAAAACATTCTGTCCTATAATTTGATCGGCTTTTTCTTTTGAGACTCTAAACAAAACATCAGGAGCGCCTTAGCTTTTCTGATTGAAAGTTAAAGTTGGTATCACATCAATATAATAAAATTGGAATCACTGTCATACAAAAGTCATTGTATGTATAAAATATTTTTTAATGGTATTCCTGATGTTATTTTTAGAACATCTATCACATCACATATATAAATCTTTAACAATTTATTCATGTAAGTAAGAAAAAGTTATTTATTCTATAGAGAATTGTTTGTATTGAATGGGCTTCGAAACTACTGAACCGATTTTATTAAAACTTGGTTTATAGGTAGAATAGGAGGAGGAATGGGAGAGGGGGAATATTTAATTAGTCTACCTTTTATCGCGGGATAATTCCTCATTCATAAGTCAAAATTTGATAACGCAGGCGGAATGCTAGTAAATAATATTAAATTTACCGGTGGGTAACTAAAATCAATAAAATTGTAAGTTCAAGTTGTTGTGACAGATGGCAGCACCAATAAAATATTAATCTACTCTACAAAAGATGTCGCTGCAAACTCCTAAATCAGCATCAACTACTTAGCAACAGATGGCAGCTCTGTACACGTTGAAGCGAAATAAAGATTTTTGATTTGGCTTAATAATGGCATTATTTTAAATAGGCTCCAAGGGTTATTTTCTTTTATCAAATTTGGTGACAAAATTTTAAACTACAACATTTCATGAAGGAAAAAAAAATTCCACGCCCATAAAATTGGGCGCGTAAAATTTTTTCTTCCTTCATGTTTAAGAGGCTTTCAAATAACGCCGTTGAGGATTGCATAGGAATATTTGTCCTGAAAACTTTATCTAAATGGCATTTATCATTATTTTGGCCAGCAAAAGGACTTTGGATCAGCAAAGAAAGTACAAAAGTAGTTGTTAAAAATAGAATATTTTAAGATGAGCAATATCCTGATGAAGCACACGGAGGTACCAAGGCAGCAGGACTACAAGGAGCGAGCAAGATTAATGGTGTTGGGCCGGCAGACAACCGCGGCCGTGTTTGACAAGCGCAGGTGCGCTATTTTCATAATTGGCCCGACCGCCCGACCGCCCGAGCTGCGACCCGCGCCCTTTCAGCTTTCAGGAAACTGTAGAGTGAATCTTTTATGCTTTGTCCCTCCCTATACACTCCTAGTAGGTCGATTTTTCTATAAGGTGTTTGTTTTGGAAGGTGCAAAGTGGTCTTTACGACAATGTACTTTCTAACCAAACATTTTTACCTACCCGATAGGTTTAATTCACCGCAGTTATTTTTTGTTCCTACCACTGAACTATTAGGTTACAATCTTTCATTGAATAGATTGTCGCTTGAAATGTAATATTTCTCTATATAGATTTTTGTTACCTAGGTCACAGATAATAATTATTAAATTATAATACTAGTATTTCTGATTAGCAAGGCTGTCACTCCAAAAGGATTAAGTGTGCTCCACATACTAAGTCTCAGTCGCGTCTTCTGGACACGAAAATCTGGCAGAGTATACAGCGGTACCTTTACTTAATGAAGACTATTAATCATCAGAGCAGCTTGTCCAACTTAGTTCTTAAGAGAGAAAAGCACTCCTTGACACGACCTTAAGCCCATGTGTGCCAAAACTAACGATGTGCCAGGTTTAAAAAACGCAGCGTCGGGAACGGGGTGCGATTCTTGAGCCTCTCTGAATATAATCCAGGTAAATTCATATTTGACCCTGTAAAAAATATTTGCTGGTATATTTTATTTTAAATGGCTATTCGTATACAAAGTGAACTTGTAAACATAGTATAAATACGCAAAAAATAGAAACAAGCATCTGCTGAAATTTTACATCTTTTGAGTTCAATTACGTCATAAATCCGAATGAAACGATTTTCATCCCGAAAACGATAAAATGGTAAAAAAATAAGTACCTATTCATTTCATTCATTCATTTCATTAAAGTATGCTACTAATACACATATTGTTTTCTTTTTCATTGGTTACCCAATTTTTTACTATATTGTTGTTTCTACTTAAAAATAATTTGCCTATACTTAAAACAGTACTACGACTTATTATCATCTCAAAATACACAATACAGGAATTTAGCCTTCTTCGGATATTTTTAAATCTTTCATATAGTAATAGGTAGTACAAATAAAGATAGGTTATATGGTACTAGGATATAAGGTACCTACTGCGTAATTAATACCTTCAGCATAATGAATACCTGTGTAAGAAAAATATTTACTTATTTAATCTATTGTCTTGTAAAATAAGCAGTTGATTGAATGAAATAGAAAGCATTTAAGCGGATACGATTAATAGTTAAACGAACGTACCCCACATCGTGCGATACAAGAATCGACCCACATCCTAATGTCGAAAATTGTGTAACTGAACTGCATTGAAAGCAGGAAGGGCCCCGTCAAAAACTACTATTATACCGGCGTATAATTAATGAACTGCTTATTCAAATACATTTAAAACTATTATTCATGCCGTTTACGTTTCAAAAGTTCCGACCATTTCTTTGAAAGGACTCCTTTTTGGTTATTAATTAAAAAATCTTGCCGTCTTATGCCATTTTTAAATAGTTTCATTTTAAAGCGGAACAGATTGTAAGCGTAAATATTTTTTCTCTCGTACGCTTGTTGAAGTTGAGTATTTGAAGCTAATTCAGTTACTTATTATAAGTCGTGAGTTTTTCCTAACCTAAAAATCTGGCATCGCCATCGTATCTACATTTCAAACGCCATAGATATTATATCAGATTTCTCATAGCAGGATAACCTTTTCTCAAGCCTTACACTTAAATAAAACAACCAATCGCCGACATGAGGCAAAAAACTTTCATCAGCGCAGTCGGTTACAAGAAAATGTTTTCTGCAAAAAACACAACTTAACAATGCTTCGTCAATAAAAACAAAGATCGGCTACTAATTGAAGGCCTCTGTGGGAGGCAACTATTGCTTATAACAATCCAATGCCCACACATAGATCAAGATCAAACACTAAACTCAGTTTAACAACCAGTGGGCCAAGCGCTCAACAGATTTAATCCAACAGCTGCTTAGATACTTCGAATCTAGAGAAATGAGAACTCGGAATTCTTTATGAATGGGTCAGTTGTGGAGTTCTAGTTAAATTGGTGGGGTTCAGATGCAGTGGGGGTCTGGGCCATTCATTCGGTGCCCGGTCCCAGGCCGGGGGCGGCGCTCATTGCTCGTGTCCGCTCCACGCATGCGCGTCCCCTGACCCACTTGCGGGCACCGCGCCGCCGCCGCCACGTTACCGCGCCGCCCCGCCGCCGCCCCGCTGGCCGGATGGCGGCCTTATTACGCCAAGGTTGGCGAATCAACCGGCGACTCGCGATCCTCAGACACAGACATAGTGACGCGACATATCAAGTCATCTCGATTATAATACATTTCCATATTCAAAATAACAGGGTCGAGGTTTTATTAGGTTAATTTATAGCCAATAACAAATTTGTATCTTCGTAATTTTCCTAGTAGTCAATCTAGATAAGATTGTGTTTTGATAGTCAAAAAGTCACCACACTTATTCAGATTTGTATCAAAGAACATCAAGGCTACTAAAACATTAAAATTGTGTGTTAAAAACTGACATGAACAATGAATCATGGTGATGTAATGTTTGCTATAGGCTCCTTTATTACGCGTCTACAACGAGCATTGTTGAATATTGATTAGCATATGCGCACTAAAATACATTCCACACAATGTAGAAGTTGGGTTTGTTTGAGTTATTCTCGTCTAAATTGTACACACTTTCACTTTAGGTGTCACTTTCCTTGTCACCGTGACACAATCACGACACAGCAATTACTCATCGTGGACATTGTGTAAGGTAGCAACATGGGCGTCCTCCATTCCATGTTTATTTAATGTTAGTTCTATGGATAGAGCTCAATTATGGTGATCGATCACGACAGTTGGGCTACCGTCGACTATTACACGGTAATTAAGGAACTTATTGTGTAGGTGACGCGGTGGTAATTTTATCGATAAAAATCCACCACGCGTTGACAGCACTATCCCAAATTGTTATGGATGAATGTTTTGATAATTTGTTTCTAATACTACTTAGTTAGTTTATACTCTACATACATCGTTAGTTAATTTATTTCATTTTGGCTTTGGTTTGTTGATAAAAAGTTTATTGTTCAAATCGAGTAAAATGTGTCAAAAGTTGATAGAGGTTTGCCAATCATAAATATTGAAAATTACCGACTGGGCCATCGTACAGTAATCAACTAGTCAGAATCTTTACCAAACCATGGAAAAATCAATTTTCCATAATCAAAAACCCAAACGTACTTACCATGGTGGACGAGGGACTTAGTTGCTTACTGATTCTTTCAAGTTTTTGTATTAACATTTTCTTTTTTCTTTTATTTCAGGTGTTGAACGCATGATCCACTGAGCCGTTCTTCATAATTCCAGGATACAGAGAAGTTTTTTCATCTTTTTCAACCAAAATGCTTTCGTTTCAACTCTTTATAAGCATTTCTATTTCAAACTTAATAAACTACTACGTCTTAATAAACTAATAGTCCATTGCTTGACTAAACTATCATATTAATTTCTAATACCTTCTTTATAATATTTATCATCATCTCAGCCGAAAGATGTCCACTGCTGGACAAAGGCCTCCCCCAAAATCTCCACAATGATCGGCCCTGCGCTGCCCGCATCCAGCGGCTTCCCGCAACTTTCACCAGATCGTCGGTCCACCACGTGGTATAATATTATACAAACAACAATATTTAAATTAATTGAAACCTGTTGTCATACCCAAAGAGAATCATGTCGAGACAGTTTCCAGATTAATTTAGGAAACATGAATACTAGAGAACCCTATGCCTGTAAATAACATGTAGTTATAGTACCTATTGTATGACGTAAACCACAATTGTTTTTTTTTAAATTTGCAGTATAGAAGATTGAACAACAGCCTAAAGAAGAGTCTGTTGATGCCTCGCGCATCAATATTAGTGCCCTACATCTACCCTGTAGATCCGAATTTGTTTGAAGTGAGGCGACAAATTCGGTTCTAGAGAGGTTTGTGTGGTGCATGCACTGCGACTATCTACAAGAAAGAAAGAGATGGAAGATCGAATCAAGAAAGTTCTTTATGTATAACACTTTTAAGAAAATTTATAACCCAACTTTATAACCGGTGAAGCTTAAGTTTTGATTTTGGTCGCAAAAAAAGTAAATTGGTGTTTGAAAAAAGTTGTTTGAGTGAATCAAGTACGAGGCAAAACAATCCTTCCGATCTGTAAAAACCTGAAACAGAAATAATTTATTGAAGTAATTAAGTTCAAAGACACCTTTACAAAATGCGAGAAAATAAACTTAAAAAGACTTTTTTATGACACAATCGAAATACTTATATCTAGTAGTTTCAAAATTGTTTTTTTGTATAGGTTAGTGTACCTACAGATTATGACTTCCTCATTCATTATAGCGTAAACTCAATAAAATTAGCTCTTTTGTGAGAAGGACAACTAAATGCAACACAAAAATATCATCTTTAGCCAATTCTACGCACTCAAAAAACAGTTTAACTGGCTCTACAATAAAATATTTTTTGTTTATTTTATAGAAATTGTATATTAATATTATTTTTGCATTTTGCAATGTCAAAATATTTTTGATGAGCATTGCATTTATAAATTTCATTGTTATTAGTTTAGTTAGAAAATTAGCCTCACACAAAATAAATTATTTGTGACATCAGTTTAGTTTAACAATTTTTGTATAACCAGTAATTTAAAGTAACTTACTATAAATACAATAGAGATATAAATCAGTTACATAAATAATACATACATTGACGAATTGATTAGTTTTAGTCAAGTACCTAATGTTTCTTTAAATTTACCGACTTTAGAGGAAGGAGAAGGTTCTCAATTCGATGCGTAATTTTTTTTTGCTTTGTTCACTCGTATTTTGTCGCATTTACTTGCCTTTCGGGCGTTGAGACAGATGATTGCCTTTATGTGATTATTAAATACACACATGCTACAAAATACATACCTATCTTTATGCATATGATATATAGGTATAGGTATATAACGCAAAGTAACTATAATCGACAACAATAAATTAATTGATTACGTAAATAATATGATGTATATGATGACAAGACGATATTACGACGACGACGACGACGATATTTTTTCCCTTTTTTAAATTGACCTATGGTTGTGTCGAAAAGGTACAACCAATCATGCTTCACTGGACATGATTAATAATAATAATAATAATAATATACTTTATTGACACCAAGAAAAACATTACAGGGAAAAATACAACAAATTAAATTCAAGAAGTCAACAGGCGGCCTTATTGCTACGGTAGCAATCTCTTCCAGGCAACAATATGAACCTGATTATGTATTCCTTGTCTCTTAATTTTGATAATAATAATATGTAGGTACAAAAAATCCACTAATTGTATTTTTCTACATCGTACCTACTTAGAAATAATTTAGATTAGGTACTCCACAATTAAGTCCTTCGTAAAAATATAAATTATCTATCTTTATTACAAAATCAATGTTATGATGCAATGATCATGCTATTTATATGCACTTAGTAAACAAGCTTTTTTTTCTTTTGTAAATTAGGTACTGTGGATATCTTCTCTATTTTCTATTTTCCCGTTCTATTTACAAATGAAATGAAATGAAATGAAATGAAATGAAATGAAATCATTTATTTTAACTTTTGGACACTTTTTTGGACACTTAGTTAAGTCAAATAAAATTACATTTAGTGGCGAGTTCAGCAAAGCAAAATGTGCGGTCTTTTGTGGAGAAGAGCTCGCCGAATAAACTCCACAAGCGTCGCATCTTTAAAAAATTATATATTTTTTTAATATGTAAATTATAGGTACAATATATCTTAATAAATTAAATTATATTAATAGCCAACTCAAGCAACCTCATTCCCATGGAGATTCGTCTTCTAAATAATCAGATATCTTGTAATATGCATTTTTAATCAATTTTTGCTTAACTACAACTTTAAACTTATCTAAGGGTAAGTTTTGTATAATAGTAGGAATCTTATTGTAAAAGCGTATACAGTCGCCCTTAAAACAATGTTTTATTTTCTGCAATCGACTAATGTGAGATGCCAATTTGTCTTTATTTCTAGTATTAAGAGCATGTCGATCACTATTCTTTGCAAATTTTGTTATATTTTTTTTTACATGTAATAAATTGTGGTAAATGTACTCCGATACTAATGTTAAAATATTAATTTCCTTAAATTTTTCCCTAAGTGACACTCTAGGCCTTAATTTATAAATTGCACGAACAGCCCGTTTCTGCAGCGTAAATATATTATTTGCATTTGCAGCATGTCCCCATAGAAGAATTCCATAGGTCATCAAGCTATGAAAATAACTAAAATACACTAATCTAGCCGTATCTACATCAGTAAGAGCTCTAATTCGTTTAACTGCATACGCCGCTGAACTCAGTTTGTTCGACAATTTATTTATGTGAGGATCCCATTGCAGTTTGGCATCCAAAGTAATTCCAAGAAATACAGCAGAGTCCACAAGGTCCACTCTCTGTCCCTTTATTATTATATCAGTTGCTACTGGAGTAACATTTGGTAATACAAATTTAAGGCATTTTGTTTTATTTTCATTGAGTAATAAATTATTTACCGTAAACCAGTTAACTACATCATGGACAGCATTGTTTACGTCGTCATAAACTAATTGTTGTCTTTTAACTTTAAAAATTAAAGAAGTATCGTCGGCAAACAGTACCAACCCATGTTTTTCTTTTATAAGATATGGCAAATCATTAATATACACTAAAAACAAAAAAGGACCAAGAATGGAACCCTGCGGGACGCCCATTTTTATCTTAGATCCAGGCGATCTTTTCCCATTAACATCGACCAAATGGAATCTATTCGTAAGATATGATTCAAGAAGATCGAGCGCCCGGTTTTTTACACCGTAATGATTTAGTTTCCTGACCAGAGTGCTATGATCGACACAGTCAAAAGCCTTGGATAAATCACAAAATCACAATAGAAATAATATAATTTAGTTTGAAGAATACACACTCATTAAATAAAAATACCGCCATTTAATTATATACATAAGGAGTGTTGTGTAATTAAAGAAATTTATTTTGGTGTCAATAAAGAATATTTTTATTGTATGAATGCATTTTTATAATTTATCGTAAACAAATGTCTTAAAAATTCTGAATAAAACATTCTGTCCTATAATTTGATCGGCTTTTTCTTTTGAGACTCTAAACAAAACATCAGGAGCGCCTTAGCTTTTCTGATTGAAAGTTAAAGTTGGTATCACATCAATATAATAAAATTGGAATCACTGTCATACAAAAGTCATTGTATGTATAAAATATTTTTTAATGGTATTCCTGATGTTATTTTTAGAACATCTATCACATCACATATATAAATCTTTAACAATTTATTCATGTAAGTAAGAAAAAGTTATTTATTCTATAGAGAATTGTTTGTATTGAATGGGCTTCGAAACTACTGAACCGATTTTATTAAAACTTGGTTTATAGGTAGAATAGGAGGAGGAATGGGAGAGGGGGAATATTTAATTAGTCTACCTTTTATCGCGGGATAATTCCTCATTCATAAGTCAAAATTTGATAACGCAGGCGGAATGCTAGTAAATAATATTAAATTTACCGGTGGGTAACTAAAATCAATAAAATTGTAAGTTCAAGTTGTTGTGACAGATGGCAGCACCAATAAAATATTAATCTACTCTACAAAAGATGTCGCTGCAAACTCCTAAATCAGCATCAACTACTTAGCAACAGATGGCAGCTCTGTACACGTTGAAGCGAAATAAAGATTTTTGATTTGGCTTAATAATGGCATTATTTTAAATAGGCTCCAAGGGTTATTTTCTTTTATCAAATTTGGTGACAAAATTTTAAACTACAACATTTCATGAAGGAAAAAAAAATTCCACGCCCATAAAATTGGGCGCGTAAAATTTTTTCTTCCTTCATGTTTAAGAGGCTTTCAAATAACGCCGTTGAGGATTGCATAGGAATATTTGTCCTGAAAACTTTATCTAAATGGCATTTATCATTATTTTGGCCAGCAAAAGGACTTTGGATCAGCAAAGAAAGTACAAAAGTAGTTGTTAAAAATAGAATATTTTAAGATGAGCAATATCCTGATGAAGCACACGGAGGTACCAAGGCAGCAGGACTACAAGGAGCGAGCAAGATTAATGGTGTTGGGCCGGCAGACAACCGCGGCCGTGTTTGACAAGCGCAGGTGCGCTATTTTCATAATTGGCCCGACCGCCCGACCGCCCGAGCTGCGACCCGCGCCCTTTCAGCTTTCAGGAAACTGTAGAGTGAATCTTTTATGCTTTGTCCCTCCCTATACACTCCTAGTAGGTCGATTTTTCTATAAGGTGTTTGTTTTGGAAGGTGCAAAGTGGTCTTTACGACAATGTACTTTCTAACCAAACATTTTTACCTACCCGATAGGTTTAATTCACCGCAGTTATTTTTTGTTCCTACCACTGAACTATTAGGTTACAATCTTTCATTGAATAGATTGTCGCTTGAAATGTAATATTTCTCTATATAGATTTTTGTTACCTAGGTCACAGATAATAATTATTAAATTATAATACTAGTATTTCTGATTAGCAAGGCTGTCACTCCAAAAGGATTAAGTGTGCTCCACATACTAAGTCTCAGTCGCGTCTTCTGGACACGAAAATCTGGCAGAGTATACAGCGGTACCTTTACTTAATGAAGACTATTAATCATCAGAGCAGCTTGTCCAACTTAGTTCTTAAGAGAGAAAAGCACTCCTTGACACGACCTTAAGCCCATGTGTGCCAAAACTAACGATGTGCCAGGTTTAAAAAACGCAGCGTCGGGAACGGGGTGCGATTCTTGAGCCTCTCTGAATATAATCCAGGTAAATTCATATTTGACCCTGTAAAAAATATTTGCTGGTATATTTTATTTTAAATGGCTATTCGTATACAAAGTGAACTTGTAAACATAGTATAAATACGCAAAAAATAGAAACAAGCATCTGCTGAAATTTTACATCTTTTGAGTTCAATTACGTCATAAATCCGAATGAAACGATTTTCATCCCGAAAACGATAAAATGGTAAAAAAATAAGTACCTATTCATTTCATTCATTCATTTCATTAAAGTATGCTACTAATACACATATTGTTTTCTTTTTCATTGGTTACCCAATTTTTTACTATATTGTTGTTTCTACTTAAAAATAATTTGCCTATACTTAAAACAGTACTACGACTTATTATCATCTCAAAATACACAATACAGGAATTTAGCCTTCTTCGGATATTTTTAAATCTTTCATATAGTAATAGGTAGTACAAATAAAGATAGGTTATATGGTACTAGGATATAAGGTACCTACTGCGTAATTAATACCTTCAGCATAATGAATACCTGTGTAAGAAAAATATTTACTTATTTAATCTATTGTCTTGTAAAATAAGCAGTTGATTGAATGAAATAGAAAGCATTTAAGCGGATACGATTAATAGTTAAACGAACGTACCCCACATCGTGCGATACAAGAATCGACCCACATCCTAATGTCGAAAATTGTGTAACTGAACTGCATTGAAAGCAGGAAGGGCCCCGTCAAAAACTACTATTATACCGGCGTATAATTAATGAACTGCTTATTCAAATACATTTAAAACTATTATTCATGCCGTTTACGTTTCAAAAGTTCCGACCATTTCTTTGAAAGGACTCCTTTTTGGTTATTAATTAAAAAATCTTGCCGTCTTATGCCATTTTTAAATAGTTTCATTTTAAAGCGGAACAGATTGTAAGCGTAAATATTTTTTCTCTCGTACGCTTGTTGAAGTTGAGTATTTGAAGCTAATTCAGTTACTTATTATAAGTCGTGAGTTTTTCCTAACCTAAAAATCTGGCATCGCCATCGTATCTACATTTCAAACGCCATAGATATTATATCAGATTTCTCATAGCAGGATAACCTTTTCTCAAGCCTTACACTTAAATAAAACAACCAATCGCCGACATGAGGCAAAAAACTTTCATCAGCGCAGTCGGTTACAAGAAAATGTTTTCTGCAAAAATAGAGCTTGCGTCGTCTTTGATACAAACCGACCAATCTGCGTTGACCTGCCCCTCCCTAGCTCTTCCCTTACCATCGGTGTTATAAGACTAGCAAATACTGTTTGTTATTATGCTTACAATCTTACCTTTTTATACTCACTTTCTAGATGATCACAACTAATCACAAGTAGTTGACTCTATCAATAAAATTGCAAAGACAAATCGCCGTAAAGAAGACAAAGTCATAAGTATTATGTGTAACATTATTCTGTACATTCCGAGTATATCCAGTTCATACTTAAACCACATCGACGGTAAAAAGGAAGTAGGGCATAAGCGACGTCTTGGTCAAAAATGAGTTATAAATGCCATCCTACTTAAAATTTTCCGCTCTTTCTATTGCGCTTACTCCCATGGATCTACGATGACTTTTTTGGCGTTTATGCCCAAGCAAAAAAAAGCATTTTCCTAGTATCATTTTTCGTAACCGACGAAAATTCAGGTCATTTTTGCAGTAAAGGTGCTTGTGGGGTACAAAAATGACTTATTTTGTGTTTGCTTGTCGGTAATGCCTTTTAAGCTTTTCCCTCAAAAATTACAAACGTTGTTTATAGCCTACTTCTATTTCCTAATTTAACATAGCTATGGCGCTTGTACCTTTTATACAAAATTCATTTTCATATTACTCTATCGGTTATACTTTTAACTGTCTTGTCTCTTATACCCTAATACGTATAGACTATAGAGTATACTATACACGTATTTTAACTGTCTTGTCTCTTATACCCGATGCGATAAATTTCTATGTCGCTTATACTTCTTATCCCTTAATATTTTATTTTGTCATTAGTATCTTATGCCATATTTCCTTATTGGGAAATTAAAAGCTATTGTTATAAGCGACAAAAATCACTTTAAATAGCGTAAAAGCATTAAAACTAAAAATACCAGTAACTGCTCCATTTTTTTCTGATTTTATTACTGTTTTAGTTTTCAAGATATCTCAATAAATTACAAAAATACGTCAGTTTTTCTAAAATTCAAAACTTTGAACGGCTCTCCTGAACATTTCACTTTTTGTCGCTTATTCCCAACTTCCTTTTAACCGTCGACATTGTATTTAAAAACTTTACATTTATATATTTTTTAGGATTACTTAGGTATAAGCATTCCACTCCACTTATGTACAAGTCCAATAAAGCTCGTTGCGTCTATTTCAATAAGCAGAGGTCAATTTAAAAATATATTTTAGATCGCTTTACAAACATGTGAAAACCAGAGGCCTAAACAAAGCTGTGCCATAGATATAAATACATCTAAGTAGAGTTCAGACGGGACTGGTGGAAAGAGATTTCCCGGAATTCGTGCGATGTTTTTCCCCCGTTTCTTTTGACATTTTCGCCATCCGCCGGCGCCCCACCCTCCCCACTCTCATTATTATTATTTCAGCAAGTCTTTCGCTAAAGTGAGTGTCGGGACTTTGCGCAGTCTTTCGCGGTACCGCTTTTTAGGGATCTTCAACTTGAAAGCTTATGTGGCTGTATTCGTTGGTACATACAGGACGATAAGAAATTACCTAAATTGTTTTATCTATCTATAACAAACAGTTTTCTACCTGCCGAATTAGGCTCAACAATAAAAAAACAAGTCATAACTGAGAAAAATATAACTTAGCATCTCATGAAAAATATTCCTGATAATATTCTTTCTTAAAAATATATTTCTTATTCTCATCAAAAATATTGAAACGACGAAACAAATAAAGTAATATACAACAATGAAATGTGTACAATAACGAAATCACAAAATGAGTCAAGTACTTCTTATCTTAAAAAACAACCGCTGGGTTACTTGCTAGAGAAAATTCGGCGGCCATGTTGTTATCGCGGAAATGCAGATGTGTTAAACCTTTAAACCTCCCCAGTCGAACACAAAGCGTTTTTATTCACAGTAGCGAGCGTTCACATCGGGACGGATAGCGCTTTTAGATTAAGCCTTTTGTTATTTGCCGCCATTTCTCCTGGCACACGTCCCTACTTCGCTTTAGGGGTTGGATGTGTTAACGGCGACTGTTTACGCTTAAATAATTATTTTGTATGCAGTGTTTGTACTTGTGTGAGTAAAAAAAACTGATTAAAAACGTTTCCAAATAAAATTTAATTTTACAGCGCTATTATGATCTGTTTAAAATTAGTAATGGGTTGCATAGTTTTAATTAATCGTTGTTCATCAGTTGTAAACTAAACAAATGTTTCATAACGGTATTGTTTTTCGTATCAATTAAATAAATTTGTAGATCACTACATAGTATAAAACAAAGTCGCTTTTTCTGTCCCTATGTCCCTCCCTATGTCCCTCCCTTTGTACGATTAAATCTTTAAAACTACGCAACGGATTTTGATGCGGTTTTTTTTAATAGATAGAGTGTTTCAAGAGGAAGGTTTATATGTATAATACATGCATAATATGCTTAAAGATAACCCACAATAACCATTTTCCCGTGCGGAGCCGGGGCGGGTCGCTAGTATAATATAATTTGTAAACACGCCTCACATACCTGTTAAAAATATCCCTATAGAATACTGATATTGCGAACTGCATTAACATACATACTCTCGTATATAATATAACCTTCGAAATTATTATCTTACAAATTTGAACCTAATTCCATTATATTCAAAGGTCTATAAATAAATAAGAACAAACTATGGAGTATTACGTAGCTTACGATTTACGTCGATCAAAATAAAGTCAATAGCTAAGAATAAGAACAGTCAAGTTGTATATTGGAATCCCACCAGGCCTCGGTGCAGATGCCATATCGAAATCCCATTGCAACATTGCACTGCGAACTTTTAATCAAGTTCTGGAGGAACGATTTACTATGATCATAGACTAAAGATTCCAATCTCGCAGAATGTACGATTGCTTTGAACTTTAGGTGACAAAACCTTACAGTTAAAAATTATAAAAATGGCTATATTATACTCACTCACGTATTCGAGTACAAAACTCACTATGCGACATTATAACAGTTTGTCAGTTTGTTTGTTTTGCTTTCACGCTGAAACTTGGAATACATACCTATATATATATACACTTGGTGGGTAAATATATCATGCACCGAGTTAATCTCTGGGGAAAATTGAATTATGATAGGTACTTTAACATAAAACTGTACTTCACACAAATCGGAATTGGAATAATTTTATTTAATCGTGAAGGAAATTTTCGATTCTTGCACCTTTTACATTGTTAAATTTTGCTGCTTACAAAACCTAGTTACAATCATACTTACAACTTCCTATAGATACTACAGTTTGAACATAATAAAATAAATAATATAATTTAACTAAACAACTTTTCCTAAGGAACATAGGTTGAAATCTCAAAAATAATATTCAACTTTTCATATAAACTTCAGTCACGTGACCGGCTACTTTGTATAACAAGTTGAAATTTAATCTTGAGATTTCATGTTCCTTAGGAAAAGTTGTTCAGTTTCATGAGTACTACAACTAGGTATCTGATAAATAACCAGTTAAATTTCACGGTATCCAATAGTAATATTAATAATATTATTGAAATTTAACTGGTTAAACTGTGTGGTGTACTAATGTACAGAACGGAAATTCGCCTGCCCGAATCAAAACGGGCTCCCCGCCCAAAATCACCTACACACATTACCCCGCAGGCGCCGCCGGAAAGCGAGTGGCAGGTGACTGGTGGTATATGAGTAGTACTCGGGAAAGTATGAAGACAATAATTATCTTTGATTTTCATTTACCTCTGGCAGTTTTCTCATAAAAATTAAATATTTCGGTTTGTCCCGTCTGCGTCGCTGATCTGTGGCCGGCGCGGCCGCAGCGACTGGCACCGCGGGCAGCGCATCATTAATCACTAGTTTTAGCTGCATGCCCTGCACACAGCTACTAGATATATGCGCCCCTATATCTTTTAATAGGATCGTCTGAACAATGAAATTCGCTGGAAACGAAGCTTTTTAGTTTTTTCGAACTCTAAGGGTGTGAGAATAAGGAAAATATTTTCAAGACTTTTTGGAAACTTACCTCTTCCCATCATTGTACTACTTTAGTACAATGGTATGGTTTCAGAGATTAAACCATACCATTGTACTAGTACTAAAGAAGGCCTGAACATACACATTCGTGTTTTAAAGTTCTTTGCGTAGTAGGTATTATAAAAAAGCGAATGTCAGTCAGTCGACAATCAGTCGATATACAAAGTTTACACCATCATTTCAGCGAATTCCACAATATTGTACAACATATGCTTCAACTAAGCAGAATTAGCAGTACCACCATTGTTAATTAGACAAAGGCTTATGCGCTGAGTCACTCTCAAAGGGTGAGACGTCGAACAGTAGTTAACGGTTCGGTGCCGCCGGCTGGGGGTTCGATTCTTTGTCCAATTAATTGAGCGAG
Source organism: Teleiodes luculella (assembly GCA_948473455.1). Taxonomy (NCBI): domain Eukaryota; kingdom Metazoa; phylum Arthropoda; class Insecta; order Lepidoptera; family Gelechiidae; genus Teleiodes; species Teleiodes luculella. The sequence continues at coordinate 5,162,568 of OX419592.1, read as the reverse complement.
GTGCTACTTTTTCGGAGGGCGCAGTTGGCAGAGGAAAGTTTTAATTTGAATGCGATGGGGATTGAGCCAGCGAAGTTTCCAAATAAGATAGCGATAAATACTGCAGGAAGATTCTTTGAGTGAAATTGTTAGCAGAGACCAGTCGAGTTACTGCTAACAATATTACTTCGGGGGAAAGGCAATTGGATAAAAATTTGATGAACAATTTGATATTAAAGTTAAAAATAAAAATGTACTCATTCTATTCATGTCTTTGAATAGTTAGAAAAATAGGGTCACATTCTCAAATTTGCATACCAATTTTTTTAATTTTTACTCTGTAGTCGTCGTTATCATTGTCGCTGTTAAATCCTTTACCTGATTTGGAACAAAAACGGTAACTGTGTTTGATTTATTGCAGAAAAATCGGAACAATTAGCAACCCTTTCTACAATTTTTGGCAACTACCGTTTGGACTGTTACAATTTTTGTCAGGTTTGCAAATAATTTATGGTCTTGTATAGGTGGTCTGACTACAATGGGGTAGTTTTGTCGAGTCATACTGCCTTTGTAGGTCAATGCTCGAGCTACCCTACGCCTGATACTGTATGCCAACCTTCTGGTGGAGCTTCTCAAAGTTTAAGAATAGAAAAGAAATCTGTTTTATTATTACTTACATCAATGCAATGAAAAAATGCGTTGTTTGTATAAAGAATTGCATCTTTCGTTCAATCACTATTCTTATATTACGACTCTGTAGCTTTAATGCGTATTATATTTCCCCAAGGCTGATTTCGCTTCGGTTCTGAATTCCTCAGGGACCGATCGAGTATCGTATGACACATGTTAAATGCATACCAAAATATAATTGTTTGGGTATTTATAAATCATAATATTATTAGTAAATATGTCGTGCATCAATCAAATTATCTCTCAGCAGTCACAGCTTTATTTAAAGCATACATGTTTTGAATGCAGAAGTCTTTCTGCTTTATTTTTTTATTATTTTAACGGACTTTTACAAGCTTCTTACTTGGCATTCATTTGTTTGTTTACGAAGCACAAAATCTTGCGAGCAAGATAAATATGGTTACTTTAACCGTTTTAAGCGCTTGCCTGAAAATCTTGTGTGAGAGCTAATCTTCCAATTTCATGAATAATGATAGATTTTATACACGCGTAATGACAAATTTTCCATACAAGATCCTTTAGACAACGTTTAACATCTTTTTTTATTTTTGTAATATTCAGAATCAGTTAAATTATAAACAGTCTAATTTAATTAAATATCTAAAGCAGTTCTTTCAAATTTAAGCCTTTCAGTTTTGGCAGTCCAAATCAAAATAAAATTTTGATATCAATTTGAGCAGACGATTTTCAGACGCCACATTGCACTGACAAACTTTAACAGAGACAACGGCGAGCAAACGAACTTTTTACGCCGTCTGGGGTTCATTAAAGAAGTTTGAGCTCCGCGCCGTGGCATTCTCGACAATAGCGCACTAATGATCGTCTTAGCATTCACATCGCCCACGCTTCTTTTGTCTCCAAAAACCCCGTGTTTTTCATTCGCACAGCTATTTTTCAAGCAGCACGATACAAACGGCTAAATAGAAGCGGACACACAAAGCGCAAATGATTGAAGCATGTGGGTCAACGGGTTAGTCTTCAATGAGCTACTTGCGACACCAACAGGCGGTTTTTATGAAGGTTGCGGGTTCATGGACAGCCGTTGTTTTGCGCGAAAGATGCTGATAATTACTTGCCCAACAAAGTGGCTGAGGCTGAGAAAAAACTGCTCAAACTGAGGTAAAACAGGGCAAAAATTATACAGTCTATTAAAACTTCTTGCTCACTGCACAGAATCAGGTAAAAAATTCCATAATACGTATAAGTTACAAAGTAAATGTTACATAAACAAAGCAAAGAACTTTCAGAAACAGTAAGAATTAAATATGAAGTATTTGTTCCTAAAGCGTACGGTCGCGTTCAAAAGTCTAGTCATGTCACGTCCTTCTATACTTTAAATTAACTTTTTTTCCAAAAGCATTCAGGACATATAATTTGAAGTAAAATTTTGAGTCCCATACACTGTATTCGTAACACACAAAAATAAAAATTACAAGTACGAAAAAAGTTATTTGAAAGTATAAAAACACGTGATATGACTGCACTTATGAACTTGTACTGTACAATACTTTTTTTAAAATATTTTGAGAAATATGAATATAACTTTACTCTGAAACTGTGACTTCAGAAAACTTCCGTTTAATTTTGCTAATCTATTTACAATTTGTAAAGAATTTTGTAGATCCAATACAATTTACAGACACCAAAATGAGCACATAAGGAAACAATACGAAACACGCAAGAGTCGAAAGGCGGCCTTATTGCTGAGGAGGCAATATTTACCAGGCAGCCTTACCTAAATAGCGCACAGAAAACATGGAGCGGGTTAAGGGCTTCGTTATATAAAATACTAGGTAAGTGATTTTAAATACTACCCGATGACCTGTTTGTGCATTTAATGCAAAAAGACATATAAAGATTCAAGCAAGCTAACCCAGGAACCAAACTTCAGTCATTTCCTTTTGGGATTCTGAAAATAATGAGTTATCCATGTGCACGGGGCACGGGGTGAGGGATGTGACGTCGGCGCCGTGTGACATCAGACATCGCCAGCTATTAATCACCACAACCGTCGCTTCCCAATTCAAGATGTTCACCAAGTATAAATATAATCTACGTAAAATAGAACACTGTTTATTTTTGCGCCAAATTCTTTCTTACTGTTTTATTTTTGTTACAAAGTTATGGCATGATTTTTGTCCTTAGAAAAAGGGTTAATTAAAAAACTGACTTGAGCTTTTTTGTTGTACAAAGTGAACACTTAGAAAACTAACTGTTACGGATACTAATACGAATACGTAGTACTTAAGTATATAATAAAAAAATATATAATAAAATAATGGTATGTATCATCTTCTGCATTTACTCATGCTTGTAGGAAGTCATTGTAAAACGTAATGCCAACTAACAATTATTTACTCACAAAGCAACGAGAAACACAAAAAGCCACACAGATCTCATGTCAACATTGACGACAATGCATCATTAAAACACTTTTTTAATAAAAATAAAAAATCCTGGGAATCACGTCAACGCAATCATTAACAACAAACGTCTAAACTGAATTGTATTGTTAGTGTGAAAATGGAAAAATCGTCGGTCCGTGTATGGATGCCATTCATTCGTACATGGAACAATTTCACGCGTCATAAATATCGGTGAGGAATTTGAAAATACCGATACGACGAGATGAAAACGGTCGAGCGATGGCGGCCGTATCGAATAAAATAAATCGATACGTTTTCAAAAACGATTTCATTACGTTGACGTCTGACGTGGGATTGGAAGTTATTGATGAAAAGCGGAGAGATTTTTGGCAAAATAATGAAACGTTTTTAGTAGTGACGTAGAAGATAAGCTGTTCAGACACGTTAAGTTCTTAATATTAAATGTGGAAACTGTAGCTTAAAAGTAAAGGCTAGAGTAAGAAGGTTTAGTAGCTCTGACGTACAAAAATAGTTTGCTTGAATAAAAATATTCTCAATAATTTGAGCTGATGTTATTAGACTCGTACCCTGAGCTGTATTTTGATTACTTATATGACTGCACAAGAATTATCGCCCTTCACAACAATTTTTCCAATTATCTTTATTCTGCTAGATCTCATAATTTATCAACGACAATCGCCATTCGAATCAAGAGCGGCGGTAACTAAAGCGGTGGTCATGTGTTAATTCCCAAACTCCCAAAGGTAAGTGGTCATTCCCTCTGTAATCCACTGGAGTTTGCCAATCAACACTGCTGTCATGGGGCAGTGACACAGGGGAACGGGGGATAAAGGGACAACGAGATATTGGGGATAGCGCCAGAGGGAAAGCGGGATACACAGAAAATCAAAATGGACGCGACGAATTGCGAGGGCCCTCTGAACTACTGCATTTTTTGTGATGCTAAGCTTGCAAGGGAGGATCTCCTTTATAAACTGGATAGGGTGCATTTTAAATTACGATAAAAAATGTAATATAAATTCAAACTGTTTACCTACCTTATTCAATGTGGTACAAGCAGATTGAGTTTCGAATTACAATAATATTATTATACAATAATACGCTCTTGTTTTTGAAAATAACTAGGTACCTATATATATACATATAATAGAAAAACTAAAAAAAACCTTGAGAAAAAATGAGCTTATGATCAATAACCTGACTTCCACCTTTATCGAAAATGCGTTTTTAATACTAACCTATCCGCCCACACGAATGCGACTTTTTTCAAACTGTGCTTAGCACTATACCGCCAATGTCTATAAAAACCTCGTAGTTATTTCGTATATTTAGAGTATTTAGTTAATAATTTCGTTCATTATTCACTCAAAACTTTAGTTTTAATGCGTTTTCAGTGTAGCCTTTCAAACTTGAGCTGGGTCAATTGTGGAGTTCGGTTTTAATTCCAAAACTTTTAATTACAGGCCAACTTTGTTTGCAGGTATTAAATTGATGGTGGGTCTGCCCCTCGGTCAAGGTGCTAATGAATTGTAGTCCAGGGGTTTGTCCATTAAGTCTGGGCTTTGTGACCACTGGAATCGTATTCGCAACCCTCCCGACCTAATCCCCAATGTCCACTACAGAGGTCTTCCAACCATTTATGCGTGAGCTTCCCTGTAACTCTGAAATCAAGGTGGAAATACAAATAGTTATTGAAATGAGAGGTCTTATAAAATAGGATGGTAATACGGTAACTTTTGTTTTATTCAACAAGGCTCTACCTACGAAGAGGCGGTATTTAATTGTATTAAAGATTGTTGATAAGGGCTTTTAATCCAAGCGTAGCGGCCGGACGACTACGGTGACATTTCATTACGGGATGGGTATTGATTTTTAGGGTTGCTAGTTGCTACGTTTCTGGTGGACTTACTCTATGTAGCCATTGCGATGAGTTTTACGTATTTTATGTACTGTACTTAGAAAAGTACATCGATGTATTTGATTCATGTAGCAAAACTGTAGTCTGATTTTGTAAAGGAAAGATAATATAATTTTATGTATGCAACTCAACGAGTAAATCTCTATACCTTTCAAAAGCAGACACATAGATAAACGAAAATGATGGAAACAATAATTACTACTTTTCAATCTGTATGACCTCAAAATCAAAACAATCGATTGTTTATTTTCTGTTTATTTTATTCTTTTCTTTACACATTTTGGGACAGTAGAAGCACGTGTTGTGCATAAACAAAATGTTATTTTTACATGATTTGGATAATCTGTGTTGTAAACTGACATCAAAAGATTTAACTAAGGAAATGTATAACATATACCTACATAGTAAAAAATATATTTTCGACATCCGGAATCTTGCAACGGACAATTATCTACATGTAAATATCACAGCAATCGATTTATTTTAATAAATAATACTTTCACGAAGCAAATATTATCATTAATCTAATTAAATTAATATTATCAAGCGATCCTCAAGTAGCATTGGTGCAGTAACAAATTATGGCTTCAGCAGTAGACTCACGACTGCCCACATCCGTTACTGATTAAAAATCATTAAATTTCGCTGCAAAATTGATGTCAGTTACCAAAGGTCATGCCTTTCACACCTAGCATAAAGAACTAGTTTTATATTCATTAAGGGATAAAAAATAGTTGCTCTGAATAGCAACGGATTCGAATAACGTGCGGGATATGTCGAAACAGATATGGAAACTGCCTGTCAATCACATTAATTGGAATTTGGTCTACTAGTCTTAAAATACTAATCATTATATCCCGTTAAATTTTTCTTTTGGTACTTACATCCTGAAAATACGAGTATGTTCATTGAATATTAGTGGATATTTTGTATGTATTACTACTAGCTTTCCGCCCGCCACTCTGCTCGCGTTAACAGTTTCTTCCCGTAGGAATGAGGAATTTTTTTTTTTGTAGAAGGTACCCTATCCTTCCCCAAGGTCCCAAGTTTTGTGTCCTATTCATTGCAAACAAATAAACAAACAAATCTTTCCTCTATAATAATATTGCATCTTGTCCTGACAAATACGAACACAATAAAAAAAATCTAATTTGGTGCAGCCGTTATCACAACATTTTGTGTATTATTTTTTATTAATATAGATATATGTGTAGAAGATAGAGATTTTTGGTAAACCGATTAAGTATTTACGACAACGTAAAAGTAGGTACCTACCTAATTAAAAGTATATATCTGATAAACGAGTTTCAATTAAATGCTAGTCTAGATTGCTCGATAGGTACTTAATAATATGTTTATTGCATTTCATAGGTTTACAAGATGTTAATTATCCGCTCACGTGCCCAAGGCCGCCATCCCAATACCCAGTTGAACGGCCGCGCTCGCCGCCTCAACCTACCGTAACTCGCCCGCGATCCATTTGTTTATTTTAAACCGAGCGCGCGCCGCGTCAAGTGGCACAAAAACGCTCATTGTGCCTTAGTTTCTTACAAAAACACTATCAAGTGTTGATTTATGGGTTGCTGAATGAATGAGTCATGCTACTATGGCTTATTTTATTTGAAAAGCGATCCAGTTTTTGATATATAGAGTCGTGAAAATGGAGATTATGAATTTTTAGCGCGACTTTTACAAAATTGTTCAAAACTCAAAAACAAACCTCAATACCTGTGACAACTTGTAATAAAATAGATTTAAGTGTGTACTTACCGAAAAACAAGTGTATTTCCGTCAGATTATTATTAAAAAACCCACAAAACTTTTCAATAACACGCGACGTGACGTACTCCGTGCGGTCAACTGACAGACTGCCCTTTGACATTGTTTTTTTTTTTAATTTTGCTAGTGGTGGGCTTGTGTTGCCGGTTTTTTAGACGTCAAATTTAATAGAGAATACGAAGCAAGTACGATAACAATATTAGACTTAGTTATTTAGAAGAAAAGGATCATTTTTCAACAGCTGTGAGCAAAAATGGCCTTGTTAACCAGTAGTTTGCAAGGTCAATCAACGAGTGTTTTATATTGTTAATCGTTAGTTTACATTGTCGATTAACGGATGATTTCATTTGTTAATCCCTGGTTAACTGGGTCACGTGAGCGGTTATTAACACAATAACTTAAAATTCAATAGTTATAGGTACTATTTTCTACTATGGATCTAGTTTGAGGCACAGCAATATAAGAGATGGTGATAGATAATTGTAATTAAAATTTTGAAAAAAAATTTAATTTATTGTGTTTTTCATATATTCATTTACAGTACACATAGTAACATTTTGTGATTAAATATTGCTAAAATTACATTTTATTTATTATTTTGTTCGATCTTTATGGTAGTTTGTTGTATAGCTTTAAAGTCATTGCTAAAGGACCTGACGAATTTTAAATGGAATTTGTGTAGGACCAGTTGTTTCTTACAATTAGGTCCAAGTAAATATTGCTCCTTTGTAATCAGATAGTAAAGCAGTAGGCGTTCGTGATTTTGGCCAATTAGAATCGCTGGCAATAGCCATTTTACTGGTTGTTATACATTATATTGCAGCGTTACAGCAGTCACGAACGGCATGTCACAGCTGTAATAAGTAGCCAAAACTCGTGCTTGGCCACTTGCCGAACGCCTAGCCGATACATTGACTGACAGTTGGTTTCCACGCGTGTATTTAGATACTGTTAGCGCGCGAGTTGTATACAGAGTTCGTTTCATTTCATTTTGAGTTTATAGCTATACTATAGTTTTTTAAATAAAACTGATTAAGTGATTATACGCTCTGTTAGAAGAGCTACCCTTGTAACAAAGAGTATAATTAGGCTTATTTAAAAAACAATTATATAATATAGCTATAAACTCAAGATAAAGTGAAACACACTCTCCATTGAACTCGCGCGCGAACTGTACGTATTTCTATTGCTATAACCTATACCTAAGATATTACGTTTTGAGTTTGAAAAGTAATTTTATGTGAGCTTTATATGTATATATTTAACTGGATTGCCTGTGGCTGGGTCCTCGATGTTATTTTTAGGTTTCAACCTATGTTCTTCAGGGAAAATTTTTCACTCATAAGAGTACTATGACGTGCCTCTAAATTGACTATCTGAGAAATTGACCAACATCGCCTAAAGGCTAACTACCACTATGCGAAAAGACAACCTGCTATAATTAAATAACCGAGAGAGCTTTAAGTCTCCTTCTTTTTTGTCCTAAGCCATTTCTCATTATTTGGGGTCGGCTCTCCTCATTCTGCGGCGCCAGGAAATTCTACACACACACGTTAAGTGTTTGTCTAAAAATTATTGTATGAAAAATGTCATAGAAGATTTTTAGACACGCATTTAGTGTCGATTATACTTTGAAAAGATTTTAAACTAATGTTTGTTTGAGGCTTTCGCGCTTACTATACATTATTACAATTTATTGTTTATTGTTTGTGCGTGATACACAAAATCAAGAGAGGGTAGATGGAGGAGACGAATGCGCCCGCTGTCTTCAATATAGCAGTATCCACATCGCCGACTTCAGTCAGCTCGCGACTAGGGCAGGTGCAACCCCTCCGAAACGTCGGGCAAAATAAGGTATCGTACGTAATATATACCTATATATTTAAGATTTTAAACTACACAGCAAAATCTACAAGATTCGTTTTCTCGCTATATACCAGTGGTATATACCGCGTAACCTCTAGGCGGTACAAAGGCCCGGCCGCCGCCGCCGCCCGGCCGCCTCGTCTAACAGCGGGGGCCCGCCGGCCGAACCCGCCGCGCCGGTTCAATTGAAAAACAATCTCCCGCCATTTTCGATCCGCTCTACGCGCCCGCCGTAATAAATCTATGTACAAAAATTCCACACGTTATTTATGAAATCTATCCGAGAGCGCCGATCTATCGCGCTGCAGTTCCGGCCACAATAAACGATACAGTATAGTGTTGCTGTCTAAATCTTAAGGAAAATGCATTTAACAAAGTTTTCATCATTTCCGCTGAAAAACGCCTACCGCTGGACAAAAACCTCCCCCAAAGATCTCGACCAGGTCTAAAAAAACAAGCTCTTCTATTCCAAGCTACGTCATCATGCTGTTCATCCTTGTGACGTATAGGCTTGTGTCAAGTCACGTGGTCGAAATAGAAGACCTTGTTTTTTTAGACCATGATCTGGACAATAATCTGTGTTACGCTGTCCACAACCAACGGCTTCCCCCAAATCTCACTAGACTACAATCTGGTGTTTATTATTTACATATTTAGAAAGGTACTGCATAAGAAATAGCAGTTCTGCACTAAGTCTATTTAAATTGTACATCAAAGACGAAAAAATGAGAGAAAATAAAATAGGTAGGTATTTTAAAATTAACAAATATATAATTCAAAAAACCAGAACTTTTTGTTATAAATAAAATATCAGTTTATTTTTAAACTGTTATCACTCTTTTGAATATCATAAATTCTCAACAAATATCCAACTATCTCTATACCTACCCTGTGCAATCGACACAATCTCCGCCTTAAAAGCAAATGGAAACTATTAATTTTAAAAACTTAAATTGAATTCAGACGTTTCAGTTGTCATGTCTGCTTATTTTGGCAGGCAGTGTAGCCGACGCGTCGTGGCTATTGTGGAATTAATTGCATTAATCATGAACAGTGACAGCTATTACATTTTTGGTACTTGACTTTTGGTTTTGGGCCTACACGACCGCAGCAACGAAACATTGAACAATACTAGATTGTTCCATTTTAAAACAATTAAATAATGTATCTGTCAAGCTTGGAACACGCTGTGAGAAAAAATGTTTAATTAAAAAGTTTCAGGGTGTCGGTTCCATTTTTTTTTGGTTGTAAACTAAGAGGACTAGACTTATGCAAGGTATCTGTATAACTTAATTAAAATATTGATAGAGAAACGTAGAATGAAAGAGTCACTCGTAATAATCTGAAACAGGCCTTCCCAATATTCACAGTTAGTAACGAATTATATTTATAATTATGTTCTTTGTAATAGTGATAGATAATAATAAAACAGTGATCCAAAATATCACCCTAAAAATGACGGTTCTAAAATAGGTATCACTTTTTTTTATGGCACTAGTCAAGTGGCATTTTACATAATTGTCATAAAAGTAATAGTAAGATTTAATTATGGAATTTTTCCTTTTTACACACAGTAAAGAAGAGAGACAAAATAATACATTTCCAATAAATTGATAAAATTTATCAGACAGCAACTACTGCACCTATAAAATTTCAATCTGTTTTAAAGTATGGGAAGTGTAATAATGAAGCTATAACACCCGAAGCCATCAAGTTAATGGATAAACGCTTTTAAAACTTAATCGATCTCCCTTTCTTGAAATCGCTTAGGAAACAATTTACTTCAGACAAGTTTTTATAACGAGGGTTAGATACTTTGAAACATTTTCTCTTTATGTGCAATTCATGGATTTTTGCGATGATAATTTGAATATAGCACCGTTTACTGTCTAGGTATATTTTATTTTTCTTTCGTACCTTGGGCGCATCTCAATAAATTTAAGTAACGTTGTTACATTTTTTTAGATTAGATATATAAACCAACTACGAAATTAATCCAGCTTAATTAATCCTAAGGATTATTCCTACTAATATTATAAACGCGAAATTTTTTGTGGATGTATGGATGTTAGTTACTCTTTCACCCTAAAACTACTAAATGTATTTTTATGAAACTTTACAATAACATAGCTTATACATCAAAATAACACAAAGGCTACCTTTTACAGCGGAAAATTCTTACACGGAAAAAACTGTTAGTGCGGGCAGAGCTTCAGCGCAGGGCATAAAGCTAGATATAATATTTTGCGTTTACTTCAAAGTTCATTCTATTAATTTTAAAGTCCGTTTGAATTCAATATCAAGTCTATCAATCGAAAAATGGTAAGTACTTACTTTGTGTAAAAAGAAAACATACCGAAGGAACTTGAAAAATCAATCTCTTGTGATTTGGTTTCATTTCATCTAAAAATTCAAACATTGGCAAAAAAATAACCGTCTCTAACACTTTCTTCATCTATCACCGTACTTTAGCTGCCGTTTTGTTGAAATCAACGTATGCATTGTTCTTTGTAGAAAAATTACAAGTAACTTTAATAAAGGCTTAAGTTGATTTTGCCTTGCGTCTTACATCGCCGGCGTGTGCGCAATCATCAATTATGGCCGATTGTAACGGAGATCAAAGAAACTCATGCGCAACGCTGCTTAAATTATCATGTGCTGGGTGCGAGGAGGCGGATTGCGAGATCTGAGACACATATCAACCATTATCATATTACGTAAAAGATATCTTATTATTTATCATCAAATAAGCTATCTTTGAAGCTTTGCACAGCGGTTTCTGTGTATCAGAATCAAATTTTTAGGGTACTTAAAGTAAAGTTACTCTATTTTTCTGTTTCGCTTTAACGCTGAAAAGAATTGTAAATAAATACAGGGTAGTAAATGGCATCATAGAAAAATGACCATACGTCTTTTTCTATGATGCAAATGGTTAATATGCGTGGCAATTTTTGTCATAGGAAATAGTTCATTCGAGGGCGGGCGCGGGGCTAAAATCTTAAATACCTAAATATATATTTTAGACGCTAAAATATTTCTTTTTTTTTTGCCAAAGCCCGCCACAATAGACGCAAACTAACACGATCATTAATTTTTCAAAAACAATTTAAACTTTGTTGGTACTCCCTTAGAAAATAGTAACCTTAATCGGACAGTTTGAATGAATAAGTCAATCTTTAGATTTGTGGGAAAGTTAATGTGGGAAAAGTAATCAAATCATCCGCTACTAACACCCTGTATTTAAACATACCATACAGCACTTTCGAGATGCTTCTTTACCTTATTCACTACTTCACTAGTTGTTGAGAAATCTCACGATGATTCGAAGATGATTTTCAGTTTCCATTTTAATAGTCATCAATAAGTGTAAACTAGGTTAGCGGATACGGGATCATTCTTCTTCAGCAAAACAAAAGTTGTGAGACGCAATCGTGAGGCACCAAGCTGCTTTGATATATTCTGTGGTGCAGAATCGTGCGCGTACACACCTTGATTTATCGACTGTCGATGCGTACTTGCATCTCGATCGAACTCATCCTCATTCCATTTCCAACAGCTTTATATAAATATTTGCTGAGAGAAACACAAGTTGTATAACGGTTTTGTTACACTACGTGGCATTTGATGAGCTTTTTTTTAACTTTGAGTTCAGTAAATTAATTATACATTTTGGGTAGGTACATAAAAAATCTCAAAAAAGAACAGGTGTGAGTACTGAAACCATAGGCCATTAGTTTTTTTTCTGATAAACAAAAATTTACGTTTTAAAGTATTTAAGTGATAGTACCTAATATTTTTCTTTTAATATTTTATTATAATACATCACGTCACTAAATATTTTTTTATTGCCTCAAACTGCAATGTAATTTTCTTTAAATTCACTAAAGAGGTAGGTATTAGTAGGTACTTGTATCTTGAAGTATCTACGCTGACATCAATTTCAATATAAATTGATTTGATATTAAAGCCCAATCGGAAAAATAAATGCCTCGCCATATTGTGGAATTTCAATGAAAGAAAGAAAATAATCAATTAAATCTATTTTTTGCCAAAGTTTTATATTTCTAATCAATTGCAAAAAGATGGTTTTGCTATGTAATTAGAATTTTAAGCAGTAAATATTTACTTTTCATATTTATGACTGTTTGCTCAAACTTAACACTGAATTTAAAGCAATAAATTTAGTATTCCATAAACAAATTATACATTTTTTTGATTGATTAATTCGCTGAAACTAAGTTAACGGTTATTGAATGGTTAAATAATTGCTCATCGGAAGCATTTGGATGTCTATTTACTGTATTTAATAGGTAAATAGTGCGCAGGTGCAAAAACATCATTTATCAATTTTGATGCTTTCAAATATAAAATGATTCATTTGGGTATCATTTTAATAAATAGTAGTAGAAAATAATTAAATTCAAGCCAATATACTGAGCTAGCTTAAATTGCAGCTAGTAGTAGCATATACATCATAATTAAATTTAAATTTACATCATATTCAAAATACGAGTGTTTGCATGATAATAATTATTATGAGAAAAACTGGAAAAAAAAACTTTATATTTCTTAACCTTATCTAATGTATCCTTGGGTGGACGTTTTTCAGCTTAAATAATGATGATGATGAAATTAAGACACTTGAGAAAGAAGTTCTACAAAATAAGATACAATATTGTAATCGAACATGCAAACGCAAAGAAATACGTTCCACGTTCTTTTTTTTACGACCAGATAACACGATTTGTGCTGGCCAGTGTTAAGCCAAAAAAGTAATGAATGAGTAGCGCGAGTTATTGAGGCTTGTTTACAAACAACCTAACCTAGGCTAATGATGAACGACAGGGCGTGCTGGAGGTAATCAGCGGCCGTTGACCCCTGATAATGACTGTCCGATGACGTTGCATGTACGAAAGCACGTGCGGGCCCGCCGGACACTTACCACGTTTTTCGGATGAGAACCTGGACAGATGCTCGAAACGGTAGTTGTTAAGTTTTCATAGTGTGTTGTGTATTTTTAATCATGCAACATAAAAATAAAATAATTGGATTTTTGTACTGTTTGTTAATTTCCAGTGATCAGTGAGAATGTACTACAGAACATATTTCTTACGTTTAATTTATTTTGGTTTTTGTGTTTCATGATACGAGTAGAAGGCCTTTCTTAGCAACAGTATTTTTTTATCCCGTCCGGGAAAATCATATTTTGTACCATCGACACTTGCATTTAGCTACCTAGAATAGGATGGCGTGCCTGCGTCTGTCTCATATTTTTATCCTTCCAATAACATCAACTATCATGTACATGGTAACCCAGAACAATTGTATCGGAAAGGAAAACGAGAGTGCAAATTATTCTAAAACAAACATTACCTGATATTTTTACCCGCAATCTTTGATCTTCTTCTTCTTTTCATGCATATTGTAAGGTCGTTGACCGACCACGAATTAGGAATAAGTAGAAAAAAGAATCATGTACAATTTTATCAGTAATCGCAAATAATTATCAATCACAGCGTTGTCCATACACATTGCAAGCAATCAATTTATCATAATAAAACGTTTGTTGGCCAAACTGACTTTTTGTGAGTTTCAATTTGAGTTTGTCTCACTTCGCTGGGCAGTTAAGTATCAGATTTCTGGTGCTACGACATGGTTGGCCAGCATTGAGACGTCAAATCAATGAAGACAAATAAACCGTGGCATGACTTTCAGAAAGAAAGTGTTGTGTTGCCTTGCCAGCAAATTGAATAAACTGGCGTTGTCTGATGGCCGGAGTCGGTCTCGCAGGATATTTATTGTATTACATTAGTATAATTCTTTAGTTCCAATTTAAAATTTCTCCCCATATTGATTTACGAGTTAAATGTAATTATTACCTAAAGTTTCTCACCTACAGTTATTATACTTATCAAATGTCGCATAGAATCATAGGAATAGTTTGATATACTTCAATTGTGAGTACTGTTAAGTTATATTTAAATTTATAAGTATTTTCGGTTTAGTGAAAGAAGGTTTTGTAATAAAAAGTATACCTACCAATCTAACCCTCGTCGAATCAATAATCCAAATAGTTTAGATTTAGTTTGAATCTTGCAAAATTTAAAGTAAAAGAATGTCTAGGTTAGCTATGGCTAGTAGTTTCGTCTTCTTATAAAAATAACAAGAATCGTTGAAGCGTTTTCTGGAAGTACCTACCTAGCGTTATTATACGTACATCGTTGCTATCTGGATAGTGCCATGTAACGTCCTAACCTACAATCGCGTTATTGGCTAAATTGACATGTCCGTCTTCATAACGGAAACAGTCAGTGAAATCATGGCCATCTGTAGATGTAGTATTTTGAACTAAGTGTAATACTGCTTATTTTGCATTTATAGCAGCTGCGACTAATATACCTAATACGTAGTGTTTTATCATTATTTTAGTCAAAATACTTCCCCTCATGCTAGGCTTCATGAGTGAAAAGACTTACAATATGTCGTATCTATCCAAACTTTGAGGAAATATCAACATGGCGGGTTTCTTACATGTTTTTAACAATTACATTATTTTAGAAAATCTACTGGGATACACAGGATAGTCATGAAAAAATATACAGCGCGCATGTAAATTATTTTGCTTGGCTGACTGAAGCTTTCAGAATACTCCTCTTGCTTTGAGTCAAATCCAACCATCTAGAATATTCACTTTTTTTGTAGTTAGTCGGATTTGTTACTAAAATAACAAACCTCACAAGATCAGATAACCATCAATATGATTTCATGTTTTATATCTCTCTATCACACGATGTAATCCCGCTTCCTCAGTAACTATAATACGCTCGAATCCATATGACCGTAATCATATTTTCTTAGAATTGTCTAGGCAGATGATGACTGGCACTGACTAGGCACAATCGGATATCAAGCGGCGCGACTGACATGTAAATCGTGATCGACCGGGATTCAAACCCGCTACCAACGACTACCGGTGCCACTGGCCTGACTCAGCACTTTTGAACACACCTGCCGTCTCTACTAGACTCATCGATATGTTCGTAACATCAAACAAATGTCACTCTAAATCATAATAACTCAAAGCTGAATTTTCGATAAGAGCGACCGGTTGAAAAGTCCGTCTGAATTAGTGGTACATTCCAAATAATGATAACGTTAATTACGGTATCAATAAATTTATGATATGACCGACACGATCGGCCGATACAAAATAACAAAATATTGTTGGATTATCAAAATCGAGATCAAAATGGAACCATCGAGCGAAACTCAGGTAGAGAGCTTTATACATAAACTCTACATATATAAGCTGTTTCTCGACCTTCGTCAAAACTTTATCTAACGTTGTTATAATCATATGCCTTCGAACGTCTTTTTTTCCAACATAATTCCTTGATCCTCTTAATGCCAAAAAAAAGGAAAGATGATGTTTTTAATCTAACGTTTGAGAGATTGACAGGTCGGTTCGTTCCCGCCGCCTGAGGCCGATATCAGGTAAAAACTTTGATTAAAAATATTTCAGCGAACGCAAGCCCGTGATGTTATCGGCCGAGGTCTTTCATCTTCCTAATATTGGGTTTTACTCCCCAAAATATTTAAGGGCGGCAATATTAGGTATTTAGCGATAAAACGTGCCAAATTTTGAACGAAGTTTTAATACTGCAAAGCTTTTAATGAGGACCTTTGGGATCCTTTTAACGGACCTGTGTACTTCAATAAATGTACAGTATAATTCGGTACCTCGTATTTTATTATTTTGTTGTATTTTTGTACATATTTAATTTTACTCCTCAATGAGTATAACCGCTATGAGTATAACCGCAGCTCGGGTGTAGGCGACTTATAAATATCTACTTTTTGAATAACAATAATTTGAGTAAATTCATTCCTAAAGATTAGATTTCTACGTAATTTGAACAGGTACAAAGATTTTGATATTTTAAATTATAAATACGAAGCAAAAATTCTTTGAATGAAATTTTAAAAAGATGTATTGTTTGGAATTTACGATAACAAAAAATAAAACTACTTATAATCAATTTATCTACGTACGTACGTAGTCACATGTTGGTACTTCAAGCACCCTTGATGTTTTATCTATTTACGGTACATACATTTTGTTTACTATCCGCGTGTAAGCATTATCCTCAACAATAGCATGAGCAGATACCTATCACATTCGCAAACATCTCAACCACTGTCGTGAATGCACCCTAAAAGGAGCCATTTCTCAAATTGAACGCATTCAGCGGAGGGTAAGGGCCCTAGAAAAAAATATCGAACTAAAACCATCCCCTAAAATTATTTTAGTGAAAAGAAAGGAACTTAATACAGTCCCCACCACGCTCCCTCGACGCACCCCTCGTTGTCGTTGTGTGAGTGGGTGAATAATACTGGTCTATGTGTGTGTGCCCTCCGAACGAGCGGCTGACAGCTGTGTAGCGCGGTTGGAAAGTTCCGAGCAGAATATTTATTAATTTATTTAGAAACGATGTTTTGCTGAAATTATAATTTGTATTTGGTTTTAATGTGCCAATTATTTCTTATACTCGTATTTGGACCATTTAAACGTTTTTTTTATTATTACTAGGACTAACTTTCGGCTTTTTTTTAACTTTATTTCCAATTACTCAAACAAAATTTTAATTTTCCTGACTATACAAAGCATTGCACTATTTATTTTGTAATCATCTCAATACTTATCTATTATAATAAATGAAAATTATGATAGTTTTTCAATGTTTTACTTTCAGGTTTAAACGTCTAATAACATTACATGGAGATTTAATACATAACATTATTTTCCTGATGAAAAAAGAACATGACGTGGATGAGGCTGCAGATAAATAATATTAATTGGAGTAAAGAACAAAAGCACAGTATTTTTAATACTCTATTATTTAGACTAGCTTTCCGCCTCGTGGCTCCGCCCGCGTTAATAGTTTTTTCCATGGGAATGAGGAAATTTTCCGCAATAAAAGGTAGCCTATGTTACTCCTTATGGTTTATTCTATCTTTATACCATTCTGTAGTTTCAGCGACTATTCAATGCAAGCAAACAACCAAATCTTTCCTCTTCATAACATTAGTATAGATAATTTAAATGTTAAGTATACTAACAAATAAAAATATGACTTTCTTGTTGTGAGAATTAAAACAAATTGAGGCCGAAACTTTTCAGCTATCCAAACAACAAACAGCCACGCCGAACGGGCGCGTCGGCGGCGGGCGTCGGGAAATCAACGCACACATTCACAGCTCGTCATGTATACACACTACTACAAATACAGCTCTCTACAGAAGGGCACAAAAGCTTGGCCGACTGACTACTGACGACGAGATATGTGCTGTATGGCTCTACCTATATCATATACGCGCAGATGTATAGATTCCTATGTATCTATAGCTCGGAGAAGGGAGTCGGAGCTTTGAAGTGGATGGTTATTTTTCGTTTTTGTGAATTTGAAAATGGAACGTGGTTTCTGCGAGGATTCCAACTTATCTGCAATGTGGTGAGAAAAACGCAGTTGCATTGGAAAGATGAACGATGGTTTTAGTATTCATTTGTAACTTATTTATACCTAACCTTATAGATAAAATAATAAAATACCAATATTGATTACAGACAAACATCTGCAACATCAACATTTAACAACAAACATCATCTTTTTATATTATAAACATACATACACCGTGAAATTCAACTGTTTGTTTACCCGTAACGTAGAGGCAGTACCTACTCATGAAACTGAACAACTTTCCCGAAGGAACATAGGTTGAAATCTCAAAATTAAAATTCAACTTGTCATACAATGCTGCCGGTCACGTGACTGAAGTATGTATAAAAAGTTGAATTAAAATTTTGAGAGATTAAAAAAAACATTTTTTTTTTTGGATAGGCATGTGAAAGGAGTATGAGAAATAGGTAAATAGGTAATTACTATATTTACGCTTTGAAGTTTTGCTGAAAAATAATTGGTGGTTTCGCGTTAAACGTTTACTCATTCTAAATATTGTCTAAAAACGTGTGGAATTTCACAGTACCTATTTGCATAATTTTTGTAAAGGAACTCGGTAGTACTATTATTTTCTTCTGTGCTCGGGTGTAGTCGACAGGCTGGCAACTTGTCACTAGATGCACTACAAAACACAAAATCGTATGTATCTTATTTTAGATACTTACGCACCAAATCTCAATCCAACCACTTTGATAAAGATGATTTTAGTCATGGTCTAAGAAAACAAGGTCTAACACTCCGACCACGTGACTGACACAAGCCTACTTCATTTTACGCTGTTGATCCTTGTCTATTACACGCATTCGACAAGGATGAACAGGAAAAATGACGTAGAAATAACGTGGTCGGAGTGTTAGATCTTGTTTTCTTAGACCATGGTTTTAGTTAAGCCACCCATCCCGTTATGAAAAAGGGCGTGTCCTTATGTATGTAATTATTGTTGTACTCGTATCTCTAGATTAATAGCAAATGCAACTTTGCTCACAGAAAGGTATGTATGTAGGTACTTGTATATAGTGTAGGATACGTAGATACAATATTCTCTAAAACAGTGATCTCATCTTTACCATTATATTATTAAGACTTTATTTTAATTTACCATACCAACCATACCAAGAACACCGGAACCGATCGTTGTGAAGATCTTTGAGGAAAGCCTTTGTGCAGCAGTGGACGTCTTCTGGCTGAAATAATGATGATTATACCAAGAACAAGGATCTTTTATGCTCTCCTGTTAAGAATTGGTTCAACCCAACTCTTCCTAGAGTACCATCAGGGACATTAGCGTTTGACCATGGCGATACTCGTATCAAGCAAACCGCTTTTTTAACGCTAAATATGTTATTATTCATGTGCAAGCTAAATAAACTTAGTTGTGGTCAGGCAGTCAGTAAGTACATGATGACTAAAACCAAAAAACGTCTGACAATGGATTTCGGTAGTTCTGAGTTGAAATCTTTAGACAGGCTTTAGACAAAACCCAGAGAACGAGTTTACTAGAATTATTCACACCAATTTACCTCAAAGGAAAATTCAATAGTTGATCATATTCATCAAAATCACAAACCCTTTTTACAGTTCTCAGGCGATGACTTTACTACTCACACGAAAAGTAGAAGAATCCTTCAGGGAATATCCTAGTCTAGTCCTATATGAATGACAGAATTTTCATATAGAACTCTCTATGTCGCTTCATACATTTTAAGTTTGTGATACTCGTAGTTTAATGTTGTTTATTATTGTGGATGATGCAAAAATAAAATTTACTATAAAGAATCTGAACAAAGAATCCATATAAACCGTAGCATAGCACCCCATGTCGACATCACGTACGTTTGCAGTACTCAAACCGACTCAAGTATGGATTACAGTCGCCGACTCCAACCGCCCTATCACCCTACAGACTAAAACATTACCAGACTAAACTACAAGAGAAAGCGATTTGGTATAAAATTTGATTCTTGAGACGCGCAGGGCAATCATGGGGCACACTTCCGCCAGACTATAAAATCTTTGGCATAAGCTATTAAAAAACATGAGCTATTAAAATCTTTTTGCTCATCGCATTTTACGGTAGTTAATAAAAATAAAATAAAATTTCTGTTGTATTGTGTTGAGATTTGATTGTTCATCATTACCATTGCAATTTAAGCTACTGACAGTTTTTTTAGTTGTCGACTGAAATATTCTTTTTAGTTTTTTTTTTGACAGTGATCCTCACTGAGGTAGGGCCTTCCGTTCTGGGGTAGAGCCTTCCGCTCCCCCGCAAGTCCTGTGAAGCTTGATACGTCGACCTGCGACACAAGACTAAGCCAATTAAAAAAAAAGCTTCAGTGCCCTCCTAAGATGGACTCGGGCCTCATCTGAGAACGATACTCGTAACTATGGAAGGTATTCCAGTAGCAAAATAAGAAAAAAATCGTTACAAAGCGGCTCAAGAGATGGCACTAGAAAATGGTGAAGTAATAAATACAGAAGTATTAGATTATATTAAAAAAAACACTCAAATTAATCAACTAATTATCCTAAAATTAATTTTAGTCAGAACCATGTAATCCGACGAAAAAAAAGGCAAAAAGTCTATAATAAATGTCACTGTTCTCATTATTTCACTAGCATCATCTATGAAAATCTTAAAGAACGCTCTTTTTTTTAATTTCAAGATGTCAGAAAACCTCCCATTATGTCTCAATCCAGACATATAATAAGTTTATAAGAAAGTCAACCTTTCATAACTTACACCACGTTCTTGAAGTATACGCCATATCAGCCATATTTGGAGTTGGTGAGGGTGAACTCCCTCCTCGTAGCGTCTGACGATGTATTGAAATTTGTCCTCTCGGCGTGCCTTTCAAACCCTTACAAAATATTGATACACATTACGCTGATTTGTTTATAAAGTATAGATGCATTTTACATTATTAGACTTCTGTGTAAGTTTATTATAGCATGATCACAAACAAAAATAATTACCTTCTCTCCATACACTAAATAAAATTGTAGGTAATAATGATAAAATATGAATATTTGAAGAATTTACTTATAGACTCTTAACTTTTCCTTGTATAAATATGTGTATTTAAAGCATAATTATGTCATTGAAAGCATATAAATGATTGCACGAAAGTTTTGGAATTAAATATTTTTAGAAATTGAGATTCGGCTTCAGATTCATGGTTATTTCTTGTGTTTTTTACAAGAAATAACCATGAATATGTAACTTCAAATTTTAATAAACAAAGCAAAAACTTTGCCACACAAAAAAATTGCTGACGTCTCACGACAATATCGGAAAGTTTGTCATTTCTGAACTGTGTAATAATATGGAGTTCTTTCCAAAACAAGCAGTTCGGCAAGTCACGAGGTTCAGAGGCGCCGCTCACCAATTTCTATAAACAGTCCCTTGGGCCTGCCCGGCCCTGCTACCTTACTCACCTGCCCAAACTTTCCTAGATTGAAAGTCCCTGTTGCTTACTTGGGTGTTTTAACGTTCCATAAACCATGGTCTTATATTTTATTTCTAATTTTGCTACGGGTAAGTACTTGCTTTCAGGTATTACAGTATGCCTTGCATCGATCATTATACCTAACGATCGATGCAAGGCATACCATAATACCTTATACATATTAGTTAGCGTCAATAATTCGTTTTGTGTTTGTAAATTTCCAGCGCGGCTTTATTAAGTCTAATGAAAATATATCGACACAAACAAGCAAATTTCAATTAGACAAAGGCTTTCTTAATCTTTAATTTTAAACAAAGCCAAACAGCTTCTTCTTGTACGTTGACGATATTTAATACTTCATCTTTCTTTATCATTTTACTCCTATGTTTGTTAATACAGTATGTTTTATTAGTCAGTATTTACTATTAAATTTTAAATTCACTTGCTTCATTGTTGAAATAATTTTAATGCCAGTAAACTTTCGGAGAAAAGCACAGACATCTGTCTATGGGTAAGGAAACCCTTACCTACGATTCAATTCTTTAAAAAATCAAAGTATTTATTAGGTAATAGTCTATTCACGAGATCTCTCAACTGACACATCGACCAGAACTTGTTATATGCAATAAAATATTCTGTTCTATTATATTCATCCACTGACTTTATGCTAAGGTCTCGATATGTCACAAGTGCACACAGCATTATACCTACTCACAGTAAGTTCCTAGCGTCATTCCTCACCATTCGCTCGAGCGCTTGTGATGGATGACCCACGTGCCGGATCGTGATGCCTCCTGATTCCAACTTTGTTTATCCTTAATGCTTTTATAGATACCATTCGCTGCACGATTACCACCTTGGAGTGCGACTGTGTTATTGTTCAATTATTTACTATCAACACAATATGGTATTTCAATATGTAGAGTAGTGAATATTGTTACTTCATCTTCTTCAAATTTAAGATTTTTGCTCTTGTCGTTGGAGTTTTCGCCATTATGTTCTATTTAGGAACATTGTTTAATTTAGCAATTTTGTTTATAAATTGTATGAATTGTAAATTGTGAGGATGCTGACAAACATCATCGATGACAACGATACTCCACTCTAATTTAGTTATTTTAAAGGTTTTTATAGCTTTTCAAAGAGTTAGAATTTTCGGTCTACTTATAATTTATAAGATATTTAAGAAACTTTTAACGATACTTGTACGCCTTTCAATTTCAGAAACGAAATTAAAAAACGTTAAGGAACTACTAGATACAAAATACATTATAACTTACTTATATGTTTTAAAAAACTATTTAAGAGGAAACCATCACGGCTACTGCCAATATCCTTGACAAAGGGTTCCCTTGGGACATAAAGCAACATCAAACGCTTCGCCAAATTCTCAGTAACCCTGACACGGTAGCCAAATCTTATTATTTGCATACAAACACAACAATAATAAGCCTCTATTGTTTAGCAAACAAAAATCTGACAGGAACAGATATTTTTAACTCTTTGCCGGCTCAAAAATATGTAGAAAAAGTTCTTTAAAAGGATTACTGCCGTAAGGCGGACGTTTTTGCAAAAGCTTTTAAGAGTTTGACGAATGAATAACAAGATAACGTATTGAATAGCTTTGAGTAAGCACAAATTTTGTCAGCTACTGAGCTTAGTATTACAAATTGCTAGGTTTTTAAGAAGGTATGTATCTGGGATATTTTTTTTGCGTTGTGGTATCTCACAAATTTATTAACGTAGAGCTGGTTAATATTTTGATTGACTTAAACGTATGTTATGACTCTAAATACAGAAATACCTTTAGGAATAAGTTCAAAGAACAGCTAGCAGCAAATAAATTGACAAGATGTCACGTGGTGCAACTGCGAACGCAGAAAAAGTCATAGTAAAATGTATTATTTTCCCTCCACGGTCATTCTTCACCCCCGCTTGCTTGCTCAAGTTCTTTGATATTCAGATAACTCAATCAATACCAAAGAAGAACGCAGATGTATACTATACTAGGAAGAAAATAATATAGTTAAAGTGCTACCCACACTATCCCATGGCATGATTACAAAAGCGCAGTGTATTGCTCACCATCTGAGGTTCTACTCGATCTTTCGTGAGCTTCACATCGATATCATAACCTTGTGACATTCGTATCGAACGAAATGAAATGAAAGCAAAAATCATAATGTATTCGTTGAATGTAGAGTCATCAATCAATGTCGCCGGCTCATTGTGTGGCCGGCACGCAACGCGTATCTCGAACAACACTCACTGGCGACGGCAAAGTTTGTAGCAGCTTCTAAATCCATTACAGCTTTTTGCCTGCCATATAAATTCCAATCTTGAAGGTAGCAAGCCTTCAAACCAAAATTTTGCAACTATCACCCAGTTGCGTTTGCGTGCTGCTGTTCAAAGAGCCTTTTACTTACTGGGTACATGGCCCGCGACAGCTACAGTTTTATCGAATAACAACCTAGCACCTTAATTTGACTTTGCTTGTGTAATTTTCTTTTACTTAGAATTTGAAATATTTTTACTAATATAGGTATCTAGCATCTTCACTTTCTTCTGTAAATTAATCTTATCTTTTATTATTTTCTTATATCAATCTATATAAAAACAATATTCATTAAAAATACCAGACCTCTTATTGTTACTATATTTATTGGTTTTTATTCACATTTCTCCTATTTTAGTTACAAAACAATCTTCCGTTTAAAATTAATTTCCACATTTTGTACCTAAACCTATGTCATTGTCTACATCACAAACTTCTTATTTATGAACAGTCAAGAATATAATATTTATTATTTCTTAAGTCATTATATTACCCATCTGTGTTCATCTGTGTATAATTTAATATGCTCAGAGATACAAAATAATAACAAAAACTCAATAAAGATTAACAGGTGTTAACATTGCTACTTTTATATCATGAAATTTATCTTACTGACCACGGATTTTGAGAGTAAAGCAAAAACATGGTGTCAACTGTTGACAAAGTTGAAGGTACTATTTGAATAATTAAGTATCAGATAAAAATTCTAAGCATTGGAAACAAAATATTTTTAGAAACCAACCAAGTAGTGAATACAAAATTTGCAGTCGTGGCTAATTCTATACAATAACAGTTTTTCGGCTCTCTTAAAGTAGAGTACAAATTATTTTACCTGTCTGCAATATTCAAATATTAATTTAGTATAATCACAACAGAAAGAAAAATAAGTTAAATGGTAACTAAGAATTTATTAACTTTATTTTAACGTATTATTTGCATTAATTTGTTCTAGTAGTTATTAGTCGAGAATATGATGAAGTAGTTATTCTTAAAGTTGTTTTATTAATTTGATCTGAATTAAACTTTAAATTACCAAAGACAATGACTTAAAAATAAAATGTACAAGTGAACTGACACTGAAGAAAATGTCTATTTCTATCCTAAAAATAATCACACTTTTGACATTGTAAAGTTTTCCACTTACCTATCGAAACATCCAATATGACTGGTTACACTAGAATACTTACACAACTTAAACTATAACTTAAAGTATTTTAATCACTTTATTACACCTTATCACCATAAAGGAATGGTAGGAGTTTAGAGTCTGATAGTGAAAATATAGTTTTTTCTCTACGTTGCTAAGGATTATAAGGCAGTGAGTCCGTAGTCGGATTTGATGACCGTTTGGTTGCTGGGATTGAGGCCAGTACCACATCCAGTGTTGCCGACTGGAGAACCATGCATGGAAAGGTTAGCTACAGTTGCAGGGTCCATGCCTGCATGCATTCCCATCATGTGCAAATGATGCGGAGTCAAATGCCCTGCATTCATTTGATTTCCAGCATGAGACATCGGACTAATAGCAGGGTCGTGCGACAAATTCTGCGGTGCTCCTACGCAGTGCAAATCGTTCATAATATTATCAGTAACGTTTTCTATACTGTCCGGTCGGCCGTTGTTGTTGGACTTTTTCTTATCATTGTTATTAGTATTCTTATTTGATCTACTCTTTGGTGTGGCTCCTTTAGTGGTGGTTGTAGTGACGCCGGCTGGATTAGTTTTTCTTCTAACATTCTTAGTGTTCGGCAATTTGTTATCTTTCTTCCATTTCATTCGCCTATTTTGGAACCAAATTTTGATCTGTCGTTCAGACAGGACTAGAGTGTGAGCTATTTCTATTCTTCTTCTTCTCGTTAAATACCGATTGTAGTGGAATTCCTTCTCCAATTCTAGTATTTGGTGCCTGGTATACGCCGTCCTCTGGCGTTTCGGCTCCATCCCAGGTTGAAACGTTCCATTTGCTGTGAACAAAAAAAAAATTATTTAGAGATAAAACTAAGCCGATTTATATTCTTTGTTTTCTACCCAATCGTTAAATAGCTAATCGTAAAAATATGTTTTCATAGAATCTATTCATCCTGATACCAACAACCAAAGTAGGTAATAAATAAGGATATAATAAAAATAATAATTGAGTAACGAGTAATATCGTAGGTCACAGTCATTAGATTTTCATCATTTAGGTGCGGTGTGAATTTGTATACCTACATGTTTTAGTACATAGTAATGTTCTGTGGTATAAAAACATGCAGAGTAAAAAATCTGTAAATGAAAGCGATATTACCTACAACTTTTTATAACAACTTCCATCGACGCGCAAGCTTGCTCATCAACATGCAAAAACATTATATTTTCTGAATGTAAATAACATTTGTGTGATGCACTCATTGCGTGAATAAAGGTAGTATGCAATACGTATTATACTACAGTTATTGCTCAGATAACTGCTTCGTAAAGAGTGATAGTGACGAATAACAATTTTCTTTTCTTTAACACACATTTTCACGGGTTTTTTCCACGATTTAGTTTTAAATTGAGCTTACCGATATTTTGACCGGGTTACATCGATCATGGTCACGGCAGAACCATCTACCACCATCTCCATTCCATGATTCTGGAATGGAGATGGTAGTAGAGAAAACCCGTTAAAATGTGTGTTAGTGCAATTAACAACCGCGAAAATCTAAGAATGTTTCTTTTCTTTATTCTCGATTACCTATACAACAGCTAACTCGATAGTTAATGATTTTTTATAAAGAATACAAATATTACTCTGACAGCTTTTTATTTATTGTTAGAATAAGGTACCACCATGCAAAATTTCATTCAAATCAGTCCAATAGTTTCGGAGAAAACAGAGAAACAAAAATTTAAAAAATCTGGATGTGTATTTTTTTTCTATGTACAGATTTTCGACCTTTACAGTTTATTATATAGATAAGATCAAATTACCAAAAATAATCCTTTAATTTAATAAATAAGCCGTGTTTTTTTTAGATTATAAATACATATATGAAACCGATTACATACTAATTTAATTACTACCCGCATACTCAGTTCGGAGTGATAGCTGTGTCAGTAACAATACTTTGTCCTTCCCTTTAATTTATACACGACTAGCGACCCGCCCCGGCTCCGCACGGGAAAATGGTTATTGTGGGTTATCCTTAAGTATATTATGCATGTATTATACATATAAACCTTTCTCTTGAATCACTCTATCTATTAAAAAAACCGCATCAAAATCCGTTGCGTAGTTATAAAGATTTAAGCATACATAGGGACATAGGGACATAGGGACAGAGAAAGTGACTTTGTTTTATACTATGTAGTGATAAAGATAATTTCGCTCTACATGCTGTTAAAAATACAATTACGTTTCTATAGTACACAAATTACCTATATATATGTATATAAAATAAAACGAACGTAAATTATCGCATGCCAAAGTAGCTTATGGTGAAGTAGAGTAGGTAGGTATGTGCTCTATAACACTCTGAATAATTTATGGCAACCTCGGGGCCACTGCATGTTAATTAATGTGCATAATAATTACTTAGATACATGCACGAGCGCGAGCTTCCTTTTTGTTGTGATTAATTATACTTTGGACAAATTAGTTCGTTTTTCAAATAATGTGAGAGGTTAGGTTACTAGATGGGAACACCCAGTTAATAAGTAGTATAATTTTCATGTTAGTTAGAAAAAGGTATATAAATGTATACCTAACCTACCTATACCTTTACACTTTGCCTAATTTGTGGAAGCAAATGCATGCTGTGCAATATGATACACATATTTAAATTCATTATTTATTACATCAATATATTTTTTTTTAATTTTGGAAAAAGATGCTAAGTATTAAACCTCTCTTAGGGAATATCTTTAGTGTTAAAGCTAAGTTTACTGACAAAAGAAGGTAAAATGAGATAAAAAAGAAGGCTTCTGAAGGATTTGTTATCTGGAAGTATTTGAAGCTCTGGCGGCTATATAGGACCCAATCAGTTTAAATTATTTCAGTTTAAAAACATTTAATTGGCCGAGAAACAAAGATGAAAGAAAAAACAATATGTTTTTACTTAGTCTAATCTAAACTCTGTGTCTGAACAATAGTTATTATTATTACTACCTATACTAATTAATTATTGTTTTCGTAGTAGATCAGTGTGTAGCTTGTATTAGAGAAATCACTCCAGTAATGTGTTGAGTGTGAAAAATATTATAAAGAAAAAGGCTGCATGCATATTGCTGTAAGAATTTAGTTTATAGGGAGCCGATGATGCAGTTCAGCTAGGCTCGTACATATACTAATCATATCCAAGAACAAATCGGTTTTGCCAAATGCTATGAATGTATTTGTACGAAATTACTATGGATTCAGCCCATTTTAAAATTTAATTCTGAGTTCTTACAAACTACGATTTAGGTTATAGTTGATTATTTTTTTAATCCAGAACTAAAAAGCAAAAAAAAAATGCTTTAGTGCCTATGAACTTTGTCATGAAAAAGTAATATTTTCGTGTAATACTCGTAGTAGACTACCTACTTAATATTTTTTTAGTAGAATGTATTTTTTTGTGAAATGAAACTTAGCCTTTCGATTAAGCATATTTCTTGACTGATATGATGAAACATTAAACTTTTTTTTAAATGAATAATTTGAAAGACTTTATTAAACTATTTATGTCGTTTATTTTACTTGTTCATTCATACGAGAGCCGGCCTTTTTTAACTTCTGTCTGACGTCATTGAGTGTTTCAAAAAGACATAATTAAATGTATAAATTAGTCTCAATATTTATATAAGTTGGTTTAAGAATGAATAGTAGGTAAAAAAGAAACCTAAACATGTATTTTAACAGAATTTTTGTCAATATTAAATTTCGTCGCCTTGTGTGATGACTAGAAAATGGTCATATATTTTGCTCCTCCTGCTGATATATACCGAAATCAAACCTTCAGTCTTTTGGTGAGGATGAAGGGTGGCAATTAAAGGGGCAGACAACCCTTTATAATGTAAAAGAATGTAAACGAATAAGGCCCTCAAATGCAAACTTGAAATACTACTTTAATATTAAAGTCATGGTCCAAGAAAACAAGGTCTTACAATTAGACCACGTGACTGACACGAGCTACGTCATTTCTACGTCATTTTGTCCATTCATCCTTGTCGAATGCGTGTAATAAACAAGGATGAACAGCGCAAAATGACGTAGGCTTGTGTCACTCACGTGGTCTATTGTAAGACCTTGTTTTCTTGGACCATGATTAAAGTCAAGAAATTAAACACACAACAAACTAAAGTTCCTTCCAATCGTTTCATCCAAAAGTGTTTCATCGTTCAGTAAATAAGTGAATTATGTCTAAATTAGGCTACAAATTCGGGTACTTAGTAGAATGAAAAAATAAATAGTTCAATTACATTAGATCAATCGACAAAACACCTTAATTTCCGTTGAAGGAAATTGCTTTTATAGCGGCATGAATGAAACTTTTCAACAAAATAGCGTTAGGAAAGCCTGTATTTGATTGCTTTATTTTGCTTTCGACATTATTCAAATAAGCTTGGATTAATATAAAAATTGCGGTTTTAATGTCAGAATTAATAGCCAGAATACTTAAATCAATTTGAATATTAGTTTAGTTTTATTTATTTCATACTTTTGCACACATTTTTACATTATTATAAAAAGGACATCCGTAGCACAGAAGAACGTATCTTTCTTCTGTGTCCTTAGTATGATCGTCAAATACTAGTATGTATATTTAGGAAAATATAACTAAAGAAATTCATTACATAATGTTAAGGAAATATTAGTAATGACTTGACCAGATAATAGGTAATAATACTAATCAAAATTAAATTTTATATTTCTTTTAACACTCACTGTCGCATATATTAGGAAGTCCAATATTTTTACTCATATATTGTTTATTGTTACCTGCTAGCCAAGGAAAACCGTCTCTGTAAAAAAATCTAAAAACTTTGACAAATCAAAATATGACTAAAGTAACATAGCCAAGTGATTGCTAGTAAATTGAACTTTAAAATTATTAGGACGACGCATCGGATTTTAGATTTGTATATTATCGAATAAGATTTCTCACACTAACTTCGATAGGTGTACCTTTTGTTTATATAAACAATAAAATTTATTTTTCATTTCATTTTTTTCATTTTATTTCATGTATGTATAGGACAAATACTTCAAGATTCCAACCTATGCTAACCTCGAATATGGACTGGTAATGAACATGTCAAAGTTAATCTAATGATGAGTTAAGAACGTATCTCAAATATGGTAAACTTGTGGATAAAGGAAATGTTGTGGTATCGTTTCAATTGTACACCAATTTGATACATCTAATTAGGTAAGTATCTATGGTAATGTAGTGCATATTTATACTTTGTAATTTATAAATTTACTTTGTAATAATATATCCATTTTGAGTTTTCAATGATAAAAAAATAATTAACGCCCTAACAGACATTGGTTCGTCTGCAATTTAGAAATGGTTTAATAAGGACCTTAGGTTTACTTGGACATTGAACAAAATATGCAATTGTTAAGCGATTCCCTTACTCATGATTTCAATTATTTATTGGTATTCATTTAAATACTGCAGTTTTATCAAATAGGTGATGTGTATTTAACGTTAAAAAAAAAACACTCGACACTATTTGGTGGATAAAATTGTATGCAAATACGACACTGACAAATGAATGGCGCTGGATAACTAATATATATTTTAGTGTCGCCTCATTCCCTTCAGTGTATTCTAAATAATTATGAAAATATGGCGCCTAACAGAAGGAATTAATTAATAAATTTTGCATTCTTTCTTTTTTTTCTGATATTGCCAGTTTCTAGAATTGTTCAAATTGTTCTTTACTGCTTATGTTTATGTTTTAAGGCTTATGTCCAATAGTGAATTATTATCGCTATTCGCCATATGCAAATTATACAAAATACGACACCGCAATTAATTTAATTTTTCCGATTAATATTAATCGGCATCTCATAATCTGTGAGTGTGTGTATGTGGGTGTATACCCAACTAGAAAAAGCTAGTTATCTGTAGAGTCTGTACATGTACGTACCACGTAAAAAGGAAGGTAACCTAAACAAACAACTAATCACAAGAACACATCTAAAATGGAAGTCCTTAAGAAGAAAGGGACAGATATATCCGCGTGGGTCCGTCCAGGAATTTCTTAGGGAATCTCGCGGTTCGGCCGAGGTTGGTATGTGCGGCTGAGCCGAGATTTCTAGTGGTCAGACCAACACCGCCACATTGATCCGGGTCCGACTCGATGTTTAGTGGGCGTGCAACCATCACGCTACATCATACAATAAAACAAATTAGTTTAAATGCATCTAGATCGGTAGATTGGTTATGACCTTATGAACGCGAGAAGAGCAAGTTGATAATGAATGAAATCCAAATGCAGGCGACTTGATGAATTCAATGGGGTCTGTAAATTACCTATTGTGCTTGAAATCCTTTCAGACTCTAGAAGCTATCAAAGATCTTTTAGGTCTTTGAATGAAACCAAATGCGACACGTTTCTTGTGGTGGAGATTTCCGCTCTCGCACAAGTCCGGTGAAGCTTGTTGGTCGTACTTTTTCGACACGAGCATATATAAGTCAATTAGATAGATCCCTAAGATCAAACTTATAGAAGACAAGGTAAAGATCTTAACAATGCCTATTAAACTACAAAACAATGTTCCATCTTCATTAGGTTACATTTGATAGGCGTCATCGTTTTATTAATCATCTGCAGACCAGACCCGTTACGCGGCTACCGGTCAGGCTGGGGCGACAAACCCGATCGTCGCTTCGTTAGCTTCGTATCGCATCATCAGCACGATGACAATCTGAATTGAATTACGAGCTACCTGCGACGAGCGTGTGGTCTCATAACCGATCTGTTAATCTCGAGTCGATCTTACGGCGCATGCGCTATCAAACCGGCCCGGTGGTCCCGCCTCATTACCAACTTACGATGGATCTTGCCTCTTTGTCCTACTATTGTGCACCAGTGAAAAATGTTTCTCCAATGACAGGTGTCGATAACAAAGCCCGAGTACTCTTGTGCTTTAAAATCAGAATAAAACTTTGGCGCGAATGTGGTGCTAGCAATTTCTGTGGCGATCAATCAACGGAACCGGTTCATTAAGATGCTCTTGAACTGAGGATCAGATGCGAATACCTCTGTGTTTCGTCATGTTAAAAAGGTTTATTTGAGATATGAAACCTGTTACGAATAACACGTAAAGCTTATATTATAAGCGAGAAGTGATTGCTGATAAAGACAAATAAACTTTTGTTTGCTATCACAGCTTTATAGATTAGATTTAATTTTGTTTGTACAGATATGTACTACAAAATTATATATATTTAAGTTCTTAATGACGTCTGTGGATAAATTGATATCCGGGAATTTGTTAATCCTGCAGGACTTTGCTCAAGACAAGACCAAAATAATACCAAATTGTACTTCTTATGAACCAAAATGTAAATGATGTGGTATGGAAAATTATGTACGCATTTATAGAAATAGGCGACACTATCAAAAACTTGATCCTTCATCTAGAATATTATCATCCAAAAGCATCATCTTAAAAAAATCAATATAATATTCATAAATCAACATTAAAATAAAAAACGTAACGATAAAAACATTCAACAATTTGATCGACAGTTAAGGGTGAAATTTATCAACTCTACTGCTAAAGGCTTTATGACAGAAAACAAATTGCATAGGTAAGTAACCACGGCGACGACGACGGCACCATTACAAAGAAAGGGACATCTCCCACAAAAACATCTAACTACTCATAATCTCCGAAGCGAATTCATTAGACTATTTAAAAGCTATAAAATAAATGGGTCTCATTAAAATGGGTGTTGGGACTTGGGACTCCATTGTCCCGAAGAGTCCTGGCGTCTTAGCGAGACCGTCTAAATGACACCACATTAGTAAAATGTCAAAACACATCAAACTCAAGAGCATTCAAGTATCTGTAAACATTCGAAATGTTATTGATCACTGGCAATTTGTAATTTCTTTGTCAAAACACGCCGCAAACATCAAGGCTTATTTAAAAGATGTTTTGCACTTATAAATGACCAAAACACAATGGTAAAAGTAATGTGTTGATATTAATCATGGTCGGATTTTAAAAATTGAATTTAAAAGGCAGCTTTTGTGCACTACTTAAACTATGAATTTAATGTCTAGCGCGTCTTATGGGTGTGCGATGTTTTATATATTATAAAAATGCAATAGTTATTCTGTTTATCTTTTTCTTTTTGTTATCTTTCACTTCTTAGCGGCTAATTTTAGCAAGGTGATAGATGGCATCACGTAGAAGGACTAAATCTATTTTTAACATGGGAAATTAAGGGAAAGAAAAACAGTAACGCTGGTAGCGCCATGAGATGAAATTACAGTTTTAAACATATTTTATAAACTCGTAGAGACTGTATGCTGTAGCATAGACCGAATATACCTAAGCTTAAACTTGATGGAATTGACAGGCAGACTGTCGAAGTGCCAGTGATAGGTAAGATTGATAAGATATGGTTTATCTATGACACAATCAACGAGCTTACAAAAGTTGTGAAAGATAATTTAGGTTGCATTGCAGTCGAATGCTGAGATATTGTTTACCAATGAGAAGCAGATTATGAATACATGAATATCTGATCTTTTTACATCTACCTGACTTTACGAAAATCAAACCAATATAGTTCAATTTAAAAATTAAACCTACTATGAAGTGTTGGCTCATTTCATTTACTCATATCAGTAAAAATTATGTTTTAATAATGTAAATGACTAAAGACACGAAGAAGCTCAAAAAGGTGTTTAAAATTATGTATTTCTCTATCACACAATCAATTTTAATGATAAAACATAATGTATATATCGGGATTACTATTTGGTATTCTGTGGATTAAGTTTAAGCGGCACGGGACAAAACTTTAAACAAGATATAAGCTATGTTGGTATTTCAATTACTCACTCAATATTTTATTTGCATTCCACAATGGTATAAAAGGTGTTACATTAAATTTGTCTTAGATGCACATCATTGACCCTTACGGGCACAAAAAAAAGGAAAGTAATAGAGGAGGCTGTTAACACATTTTCTTTAAAATTAAACTGCAGAGGCCGAAAATCTGTACATAGAAGAAAATGCTAAAATCCGAGTCAGCCCCCTCACTCACTCACTCGTGTTAGAAGTGATAAAGAACAGATCCTGATTTTTTAAATTGTTTTGTTTCTCTGTAGCCTAATCTCCAAAACTGTTGGACCAATTTGAATTTGTGTGGTGGTACCTAGTCAACATCTTAGTTACTCGTAGTTTTTACCGCTGGAAAATATCTCATTCCTACGGGAAATTGCACGGAAAAGTCAAAAAACAACGCGGACGTAACCGCGGAAGACACAGCTAGTATTAAATAATAGTTTAGTACTCTATTAAATAATAGTAGTCACCTACAGGTATGGCAGGCCTTAGGATCTATCTATGGGTCATTGTAAAGGTTTTAGGAACTTGTAAAATCACCTGTTCAGATCTTAATCATGATAAATGAATACCTAATGAATGAAGTTTTTCTTGGTAAAGATACTTACAAGCACCAGCCACGTGAATCTTCTTCATCCATGGATAAATAACCCTGTCGGTATTGTCTGAACAAATCGACGAATCATCGTCTTCCACTGGCGGACTGTCCAGCAGTAATCTCTCATCATCCAACTCAGACATCGGCGAGCCTTCTCTGCCGAGGGCATGTAGTTTCCTCCCGGCGGGGGCAGCTTCTTCTATATGCCTCTCAAGTCTCAATCCAAGCTCAGCCAGTCCTGGAGCGACGTCTCCACTATGAGGAACATATCCATGTTCTGCGTCTGATGGATGAGCCGGCTCAGGAGGTCTCGGCGGCGGCGCTACGGGAGGATGTTGGGGCAAAGGATGGTAGTACCCCCCGTATCCATAACCTGTACCGATTTGGACGGGAGCGTACTGGTGTTGGTACCCATATTGTAAGTGAGGATGTTGGTAGTACTCTCCTGGTGGTATGTAGTCTGCTTGGCTGTATTCCTCGGAAGGCGGGAACTTGGGATCGGGCTGCGGCTGGTAACCTCCGTTCATGAGAAAAGAGCTCATCGTGGGCGTGGTTTAGCATCACCTCTCATTAGCTGTCGGTTTATAGGGATCCCATTGAAATATCAGCGGATAACTGCAATAACGCCACTTTGTCTAAATTCGGTTCTTTTTATTGCAATTTTTGCACTTTAAGAATGACAACAAGCGATAATCTAGTGATGTTGTTCAAGTTTCCGCGATTAATAGTTGTTTTGAATTGTCTATCTTTCTGTTCTTATTACTGGACCCATGTTTAAAACAATTCTAGTCTGTACATACCATGAAAATGAAATTGGTGTAAAAACTACTTCAGATCACACACACTTGAATACAATCACAAGATCATCACTCATTTCTTCACGTTGTTATAATTTTTTGACGTTAGTCCGTAAGTTAATAGCACTTCAGTAAAATGTAATTGCTTTGTACAAAAGTTTGATAACTGTATTCACTGTCTTAAACACTGCAATTTTATTAGGTACAATAAAATGCCAAGTCATTTGATTTATCACTTTTTAAATAAACAATAAAGGCGCGCTCTCTCTTGGCGACATTTTGGACAATAAACACTACACTCCGCGGCCCGCCAGCGCACTCTGTCAGTTTAAGGACTCCTATACATGTTCATCAATTTTTACATACCACCTTCCATTTTTAAGGCGGAGCTGTTCTTCTACAGACTTATCCGAAACGAAACCACCGAATATGAGCTTTATAAAGCTTAACATACAGTATTATATCGCACAGAGGTCGGCTGAAAAGCATCAAACCGCAACAACTGAGTTCCCCCTTCCACTAGTAAACAACGTCATGAGTGCGAGTGAAATAGAATGACGTCCACAGCCAAGGCGTTATAATGCAATGCGTCTCTTTCAAACTAAGTAAATCTTTATAGTAATGAGAGAGACGATAAGTAATGTTTTGAATCATTGCAAGTAGTAAAACGAGCAGTCTTTTAAAATATGCGACATCGGCAAACTCTCTGTTTGCAACTGTTCTTTTATCGTATAAATACCTAGGTTTTTAACACGATGTGGAAGAATTACATTGAAATCGTCAAATTATTATACTCTTTGACTTCTAATTAATAAACATATCATATTATTATACTATTTGAAAAAACGAATATATGTTTATTCCTACCCAAAATTTTAGTTTCTCCCAATTTATTAAACTTTTTGTTTCAGAAAATTCAAAGTACCTGAATTATAGGTTCTTTTTCCAAATAAATTGTATTTTACTATTACTTTTATTTTCACCATTATTAGTGTATAATTAAATGAAATCGAATTATAAAGATAGAGATATCTGTTGATAACCCTTTTAAAATACTTGGATAGGTAGTACTGTCTCCTTAAAGTCATTTCTAAGCACAGTTTCTAAGATAGAAAAATATTGGAAAGAATAATAAAAAATATTGCAGATGATTTCATACAAATACCAAGCTACAACAAAAGGTGAACGCACATTTTAGCCGCTTTGTAGTACCTACTTTAAACTATTATAATATTATGTATGATGCCATCAGAATAATTTATTACAACATAAATAAACATTTGTTTTTTTTTTAAATACTAAAATAGGACTTATTTTAGCAATGTTTTTATATTCTCTACTTTTACACATACTTACCCTTTTTTAAACAATGAATATTAAGAACTAGCGTGACCGTTGGCTGATGCTGATGCAATAGTACTTAGCAGCAGGTAAGTAAAAGGATAATTTTGAATGGAAGATTTCAATTGAGTAGAGTTGTATATCCAAGAAACAAAAAGAATCAGA
Organism: Teleiodes luculella; assembly: GCA_948473455.1. NCBI lineage: Eukaryota > Metazoa > Arthropoda > Insecta > Lepidoptera > Gelechiidae > Teleiodes > Teleiodes luculella. Next base: position 5,125,704 of record OX419592.1, on the reverse strand, counting down.
AATCAGAACATTTATTTGTACATCACAACACAGAAAAATATAAAAATAAAAACACAGACGTAAATCCTATAACATTCCATACAATCCATACCTATAATATTTTCGAACAAAATTGAAGTAAAAAGAAAAATTAAAACTATAAGTACAGGAAAAAACTCTACAACCAACATTTTTCCAGGACTATGAAGAAAGATGAGCTCGCAGTAAAAAAAGTCTTCTTATCTGTCAGTAACAATTATAATGTGATTCTAAAAAAATACACCAATTTATGTTTCGCACTGTTTAAATAAAACTCTGTCATGAAAAACAAACAAAACGAGTTAAATTTTAATTGGTATGGTATCGAACGGTATCAAACGTAAAGAAAGTGCGGCTGGATGTGAGTTCACCTTAAAATACGCGCGCATGCGTATAGCCAGTTTAAAATACGAGCAATAAATATAGAGTTACTTCTCAGACTTTCGTGATCGATTCAGATAATTCCATCATATCATATAATACTTAATACTATTATTATAAAGAGGAAAGATTTGTATTTGGGTCTTTTGGGTGTGTGTGTATGTGTATGTTTGTAATTAATAAACTCAAAAACTACTGGACCGATTTCAAAAAGTATTTCACCATTAGGAAAATACATCACCCTGAGTAACATAGGCTACATTTTTCCGCGAGAAAATGCCTCATTCCCACGAAAAACTAAAAAAAAAACTAAACGAAAAACGAAAAACTATTAACGCGAGTTAGAAAGATAGTCATTTATAAAATTACAGTTTTCTAAAATAATATGAAAATTTGGTTTTAGTTTTTAACTTAACAATAATATAATTTAAAGAACAAAGAGGAAAACCATTAATGACTGTCACATAGCTTCTTGTTAACGCAGCTATACAATACTTGAGGCTTTTTAAAGACTTACAAAGAGAACTTGGCTAAATAGTTAAAGGTTTTTTGATAAGGCATACGCTACGCTGAACAAAACCAGGGGACGAGAAATGTTAAATGCAGGTACCGTCAGCAAAAAGAGTACGAGTAATTCAATAAAATTAGTTTGAAGCCGGCTACTGTATTAAGTGAATAGCATTTAAGGCACCACCATGAAAAATTTTCATTCAAATCGGTCCAACAGTTCCGGAGATTAGAGAAAAATGAAAAATATCTAGATATGTTCTATTTCACTTCTTACATCCTCCTGACTCAATTTTACCAATCTTTTTTTTTATGTTCCAATTTTCGACATCAACAGTTTTATTTCTATTTTCGACACTCGCCATGCAGTTGATTGTGTAGGTACGTTATGGTGATAGTGATTCAGTTTAGATTCCGAGTTGAATCGTGATAAGAATTCATAGTAAGCGCACAGGACTTACAAGATGTTAAATGATGATGATGCTGATTAATGCTGATACAGAAACGTTGCGAAGGACACAAGAAAAGATGCACTACATAGGATTCTCGGGACTCCACACTCGCAACTTGAACGGAATTGGTCAGTCAATCCCCATTTCACCATGGTTACTCTACAGCAGCCAACATAGGCATCTAGCCTAAATATTTACCATCAAGCGGTTTAATGACTTTTAAAATGTCCACTGCAGCTATGACACGGTGAATGCTTGCTTGATTAATTCAAAAGTAACAATAAGAAGTGCAATAGGTACCCATATCATCGTCTTGAAAAAAACTCAATTGAACAACTTCACCAAATGAAAAAAAAAAATCGGTTCATTATTTTATCAGATATATAAAAAATAACATACGGATGAATAAACTACCTCCTTCTCTTATAAAATAAGAAGCTAATAAATAATAGTACATGACGTATTAAAACCAATTATTGAAACCAATGCCTTTATAGGTGATGTTGGTCATTTTCTCAAATATTCAACATAGAGCCACGTCATATTCTTTGTACGTAATTTTTTGTCATTGACTTTATTTTGGAGTTATTATGCTAAATTGGCAAGTTACCGAATCATCAGTTGATTGTTACCAGCATGATATTACAAGCAGATCTTCGCTATATATAGTGCAATCTTCTAAATGAAATGGGGAGGTCTTTGTCTAGTATTGGACATCTAGCAAGCAGTAGACATAATTCGAGCAAAAATGATGATGCCGCCAAGGTAGATGCGAAGGACCTAATATAGAAATGCAAGACTGACTGGACTCTGGAGTACCATCAGACCCCCGTCAGACTCGAGTCTGTAAGTCAAAATGAAGAGGTGCTAACCACAGAAGAATTTCACTACCGTCATCCTGGTTTAATCATCAGATCAGCTGCAGGATTTTTTATTAAAAACTAAACTTCTAAGACTCGTTTGCTTATCTCTATTGCTTATCGTTATAGTTAGCACATTTAGAAGCCTTAGGCTGCTCAATAGTTCTGACCTTAAAAATATTTAAAAAGTCACCTATTTCTGCTTAAAGATCGATTTTGGTACTTAAAAGACAAAATTGTTATTTGTAACGTGGTGCTTTGCAACCTCATTTCCACACCATTTTCCATTTCTTTCTCGTCTAAATCCAAACATTCAATTTTGGAATTCTTTCGTCATTCATACGTCATCTTCGTCCATTGTTTTTCAGTCTTTCCTTAACTACCGACTTTGACGGCCGAATTTATTAAAAATGTTTATAATTTTGTGAAGTAAGACTATACATTTAATTTTAAACTCCAAGTTTATATCTGTACCGTTCCCATGTAAATAAATATTATATAAGTCAGTGACTGTTCTGCGTTGTTATTTCTCTGCAAGTGCGTGTTCTTCAATCTACAGCCACGTCTGACGGCTCGCCATGGACCTGAGGGGCTACTCTTGACGGCGATTCCGATCTGTCGACATTGAGATCGGGCGTTTCGTACTCTCAAATGCCACTTTGGTTTCGTATTGGGCGGATATTAAGTGAAATAAATGAAATCGGACATTTGTCAACTCTTAGGGGGTAGATTTCCACAAGAGTAGCGGCCTAAAATTGATTTTGGTATTGCATTGGGTTAAAATCGGGAACGTTATTGATTTCAAAAGTAGGGCCCCTAGTGAACCGCAGGCGTCACAGCTTTATACCACATAAAGCGATTTATAAAAGTCTTTTTTTTTTAAAAAGCTCCACATGAAGTTGTTATTACGAACATATTTTGAAGTTCAAGGTTATGAAAACAAAATAGTACTTCTACATCTTATCATTTTATTTGCAAACCGTACTTACCTGAACCGGTAGATACAGGTTTGTAAAGACACATTTCAGCGGAGTAAAAAAACAAAATTAATGATTCATATGGCAGGTCGGCAGTCGGGGCAGAACTTGCTTTCAAAGTCCTTCTTGGCTCTATTCAACGTTTTTCTTCGCAAGTTTCTTTCCATACAAGCATACACAGTCCAAGGTATAATACAACTAATACGACGTCAAATGCAAAGCCAAACAAAAAATACGCAGGTCCTAAGAATTTGTTTTCAATGTACCTACTCGTAAGTAGGTATGTAATGTTTACCGGTGAATCATATCAAATGATCATTTTCTCTTCTTAACAGACATTTGTGTATAAATTCAAACTAAATTACTAACATTTATAACTACTTAGCAATATATAATTAACTAAGCAATGCATCATAAATCGTTTTGTTCCTAGGAAAAAGAAAAACCAACCATGACATGACTAAAATCTCAAGAATACACCACGTTACACGTTCTTCACGTTCAACAACAAACAAGATATTCTGAACATGATATTCTTAGATAATTAGGTTCTAATTTTTTTTGTGCATACTTAAGTGCATACTGATGCTGACTCAGCAAGTTCTTTTAATATTCTGCACAGCCATTTGTATTACTTTACTAGATTTTTTTGGAATAAATGAATACTTGTACAGCCTGATTCAGAATAAGGTATCCACCCTGACAAAAATCTACGTAATACTCTGCAACTGCGGCACCACCTAACTTGAATTAATTAATTATAAAGTTAGACGGACATAATATACGTGTGTTATACATTTGCACTACGAAATTCACGGCTATGGAATACGGGCGCTCTCAAGATCAAAATAGCCAGCCGCATGTGCTGGCTACTGTAAGTCGTTAATAACAATTTAAAAAAATCTTGCATTTCTAAACTATTGTGGAACTTTTGTTAGAGCTTTAAGTACACCTAAGGGATATAAGCAAAAAAAAACGTATTTTTTCAACTATACTATACTATCTAATGTTTTAGTTTAGTTAGCTATTATTGCTAGAAGTGTAGTTTTAATCACTTGAAATAGATGTTTTTAATTTGAGGCTCATTATTATTATTATTACATACTTTAAATACTTAAGACATGAAAAAGCCTTTAGCACTTACTAATTGTTAGAAGAAAAAAAAAACACTTGATATATTAATAAAATCCTTTATTAATTACAAAGATATTATGATTTATTTAATACTAGCGACCCGCCCCGGCTCCGCACGGGAAAATGGTTATTGTGGGTTATCCTTCAGTATATTATGCATGTATTATACATATAAACCTTCCTCTTGAATCACTCTATCTATTAAAAAAAACCGCATCAAAATCCGTTGCGTAGTTTTAAAGATTTAAGCGTACAAAGGGACATAGGGACATAGGGACATAGGGACATAGGGACGGAGAAAGCGACTTTATTTTATACTATGTAGTGATGATACACATTTCGGTACATCAATCGCGACGGGGCACAATCTTGAAAATTAACCCCTCGAAAGCAAGGAATGAGATATCGATTTTAAATTTTTAATTGCTATCAAAGCAGTAGTATCTGGCAGCAAAGCAACTGGCGCGGACCTCGTGACCCATTTAAAAAGTTTGCTTCGAACGAGGGGTGATAAATGAACGACATCAATCAGACGAATTTAAACTGTATCAAATATTCGCAGCACCCCTAGCTATCAAACAAACAACCCGTTTAAGGATGAAGCGAAGTTTTCTTTGAATTTGTATTTAAACTTTATAATTGAGGCGTTTTCTGAAATATACTCATTCTAGAATTCATTTTAATTTTAACGTTTGTAATTTGTTTAAGAGTTATTAAAATAGTATAGGTAGGTACTCACAGTCAACAGTATTTTTATTAAAATTTTGTATTTTGGTTTCTTTTTATTCATATGATGATTAATTTAGCAATCTTAATGGAACTTATTATTTTGTCAAGATACACAAAATTGTGTTTACTACACATAAAAACGTCAAAATTGGTTATAACATTCACATTAACTTAATTCGTCATCAAACAACACACATAAATCCTTATAAATTGTATTTATATTTTTATTTGTTACCAGTTGGATTTCCACTACTCGATAAAGGCAGTAGCTGAACAATATTTTATTACTGTGATGAGAACCCGCTCTACTCTCATACTCTCTTATATTTTAAACTAGCGACCCGCCCCGGCTCCGCACGGGAAAATGGTTATTGTGGATTATTCTTAAGTATATTATGCATGTGTTATACATATAAACCTTCCTCTTGAATCCCTCTATTTATTAAAAAAAACCGCATCAAAATCCGTTGCGTAGTTTTAAAGATTTAAGCGTACAAAGGGAGGGACATAGGGACAGAGAAAGCGACTTTGTTTTATACTATGTAGTGATGATAGTGATAGTGATACATATAGGCAAGCAAGCAAACTTGCAATGGACGGATGGAGAGTATCTGAAAATAAACTCATATACACTCACGTATTTGTAACACATATTTGGTTATTTCCTTACCAGCAAAAAAAACACACGTCTATGTAGATAAATAAAACTAATATTATTTTCAAAAAATGTCAAGCCTAAATTAAAGGTGACATAAATACATATTAACGCTTCTCAATGCCAAATTAGATAGACGAGTTAGCTAAAACTCCTAAATATAGCATCAACGCAAGACGTACTCTTTACAACATAACATTAAATTGAAAAAATATAAACCCCCGACAAAAAACCGTTACTTGATCCTTTCAACAACTAGATAAGAGTTGATAATCTTCAAATGGCTGAAGATATTTTCTTGGATCATAGCTAAGAACACTCTTGATTATGACAACATGCAAACAAAAAAGACTAGATCAGAATCTGCGCATCCGTTAAGGAGCAATGATGCCACAGACAGACAGACAGACACACACGTCAAACTTATAACACCCCTCTTTTTCGTCAGGGGTTACAAATGTTTAAAGTATTAGATATTCAGACTGTATTTTTCAAAACTTATCAACGTCTATTTCTAATAGAATTTCTATGTGGTCTTTTCTATTGATGCTTTCTATGAAATCTTAGATCAGAATGGCCTTTCTCAATGGTTGTAACGTATCGATCCGATGGTTGATTATGATTCTTTTGTATCAGCGAAGTCGTTCGGACAAAAAGTAATTCACTTTATCAGGTACAGACATGGTTTATGGTCATGGTATGATATATACGATTAGAATACGTTCGTATCTTAATTAAAATATTATGGATATTTTTAATCCATCTATTTTGTGTCGCAAAGACCAACTCCGAAAGTTTGCCCTTTTATTTTGAATTCCCAAATAAACAATTGAGAAAAAAAATTTTTTTTTGCTAATTTTTATTTATATTAATATAAGGCAAGTATTTTTACAATTAGTTAAGACGAATCTAACGACATCTTTCAAACCGTTTAAGCTACAAAACTTGCCCAAAAATAAAATGCATAGCTACATAGGTACCTACTCAAAGCAAGCTTTTCCCGCTTATCTGATACATACCTACTTACTAACACGTGCTAACACCCAAAACCGTAATCCTCCTTCTGCAGAAGATTACTCCTAATACTTATATTATTTCATCTCGAACTAAGTTCCGCAATCCCATAGCAAATAAAAAAAAGTTACCAGATACTTATTTTAAAAACCTAATGATTCTACGCATTGAATGGATTGCTGCATTTTACGTTTTAATTAATCTTTGTTTAACTCCTAGCGAAAACGTGCTACGAATGCTACGCCGCCGTAGCAAAGTGCTACAATTTACAACTGTTATAATAGTACAAATTTTCTCAAACATAAAGTAAAATTTCAAATTTCCTGGACAATATATATATTTTAAGACATTTTTATTTTCCGTTTGAATAAATGCTGATATCTGTTAAATATAATTTAAAGCAAAAATACGAAAATGAAACATATTTCTTCTAAAGATCTTGGAATACCGTCAGGTTTGAACTATAAATAATATTCAAAAATGGTATAACTGTACTGGCTCAACAAAAGAGCATTTTTGTAGAGTCAATTTTGCCCTACACAGTTTTTGGAAAAAATATCGATTGCGTGCGGTAAACCAAAGGAAGGAAAATTGGGCGCCATCTAGTATCGAGTAGCGGTAATCATCACGTAATAGAATTTTTTTTCAAGTACACTTCTTCTAAACTACTACGTAGGTTTACGTGGCTAAGTTTTGAAGGCAGTTTAGGTACATAATTGTTTAACATTAGGTCCCTAGATGGCGTTGTAACGCGTTGTAGGAATATAAATGTCTGCATGATTTGTTTATTTTGATGTTTTTTTACAATAAATTAATATTTTTATTTCTTTAAGCAAAATGAAAAATTATTAAAGTACATTTTTGACTCCGTTTTATTTATTTTATTTATTTATTTATTTATTTCCACACCACATAATATTTAAGTTGTTTACAAGGTAAGATGTACAGTTATAATGTGGAGGGCTGATGCCTATACTAGGTGGAACCTGTATTATAGGTCATCAGGCCTTCCCCAGGTAAATTCATAATTTTCTAATAAAGCAATTAGCAGTTAATATACATGGATAGAAAATTTATAACCTAACAAAGAAAAAATCAACTTAAAGGTACCTATATTTATATTCAGTATGCCATTCCATTTTATAATGTCTTTACATTTTAAATGTAGGTACTGAGAAAGCATAATTATTATTATGTTATTGCCATTGACAAGACAATAGAACTAATAATGTGTCGTCTTCTTTCATGCTGCTGCTTTCAAAAAGTCCAAATACCGTTTAAAGGCTAACTTATAATGAGACCATAATTAACTATTGAATGTTAATATTTTAGTTCGAGAAATAACATTTGTATAGGTAGATACTAACTCATAAGCCTCGAGCCGTGTGTTAGATCCAACCTATTTCTATTCTGAAGATACTAAGCGACTGAAGTTGGAAAAGGGCCCCCTGAACTTACTTGTATTATAATATTATAACTAACCAACTAATCTAAGTACCTATAAAACTTTAAGATAGATAAATAATACGAAGGAAACAAAAATACTAGATAGTTTTCATCAATAACTTTTATTGTTTAAAAATATGAAAAGCATAATAAAGCCTGACCTTAAAAATAAAGATCCTGCTGCTTTGGGATTACCACATATTTTTTAGTACTTCTAGCAACAATTTTATTGCTATTGTAAAAAATGATCCTATAAATTGCCGCAATACGGTTTTTTATTTTTGTGGTCTGACTTTTCTATAAGATATGAGTCTTAATATAATATTTGATCAGCCTATTATAACAACTCTTCTCTTCCTTAATTATATTTTGTTTTTTATTATTCACAAATATATATGTGTCAGTAGGGTAAATAAAACAAAAGCAACAAAAATTTGTTTATTTTATCCAATTACTTTATACACAATTTTTTGCCAAAGTTATAACAAACTTTACTTCACACTATATAAATATAAAGATTCTTCTTTTCATAAGTAATATTAGCTAGTAAGAAAACATTATAGTATAACTATTACATTCAGAACATTTTTAATTCGTAATAAAACAAGAACACAGTATCTCTAGCGTTTACCAAAGTACCTACATCAAAATCTGTCACTTCACTTAATAATTAAATAAAATGTGAGTTAGTAGGAGCGCTATGAATGAAACCCTTTGATGCTGCTAAGTGTACAAAAGCTCGACATCATCATTTCCTCCGAAAATAATCTACAGTATCGAGGGTCTCCCTCAAAGATCTTCATAGCGCCTATCTCTGAGCTGGTAGCACGCCATTCTACTCAAACCACTCCATCCTATTCTGCCGTCTAAATTAAAATCGCAGTTCGATTTTTGAAGATACCTACTAGAAACGAAGACTTTGTACAATACAAAATACCTACTTTATTGACACCAAAAAATCATACGAGAAACAATGACAGGAGTCAAAAAGCGGCCTTATTGCTAAGGTAGAAATCTAGATAAATAGCGCACAGAAAAGATGAAGCGGGTTGAGGTTTCAATAATGTTACACAAACTACAAGTGTGATACATTACATTCATTTTATTTGTCTTCGTTTCTAGTAGATAAGCAAATAAGGGACTTTGTTTTTGGTAGATCTCTTCATAAACTGTATAACATTCAATGAAAATATTATAAAAAAAACCCGGCAAAAACGGTGGCATTTTTTTTTACCAGAATGTATTCAGTGGAAAAAGGCTGTGGGCATACTATATATCAATAAATAAATAAATATGCGGGGACATCACACACGTGGCCATCTGACCCCGAACAAGGCAGAGTAATACATATATAAATATACAACATCCAGACACAAGGCAAACAAGTGCTCATCACACGAATGTTTGCCCTGGGCGGGATTCGAACCCGCGAACTTGTGCTTCGAAGGCAGACGTACTACCAACCAGGCTAGAGGGTCGTGTCAACTTGATAAATCGATTTGACCTTGGATGCACTTTACTTATAAAGAGTTCATTGAAATATGGATTGTAAAAAAAAACATAGGGACTTATTGCAAAAACACATTTCCTAATAACAGCAAATTAATATTCTGCTTATCTTTTAAATGTTATATAAAGTTTACTCATAACTGAAATATAAGAGAGTGAAGATCAACATTAAAATATATTTTTTTGTATTTAATACAATTAACCTTTTACATAAATTATTTATTACACATGATAAAGTATTTATTGTACCTTATAAAATAAGGCTTCAGCAAAAACGTACACAAAAAAAAATCTAACAAACTCGGTTATCGTAAATCCAAATTATACCTCCCACAGCTACAATTTCACTAGTCACTGGCACAATTTAATGTTTTAGGTCCTGACTAGTCTCATAATATAAAGGCTTTTACTGCCTTTCTTTTGTTTGAAAATGTATTTGTAATTTAAAGATTGTAACCTTGTGAGCCCTAAGATACAATTATTACACGAAAAAAATTACACGAAAATACAATTTACAAGCATAGAATATTGTCGTCCATTGCGTGGTCCTCTAATGGAACCATAAATAATATGTTTGTCATTTCGACTATGCAAGCGACGACGCGGGAAAGCACAGGACGAATTTTCCCCCTCCGAATTCTATAGGACGTGATGCATATAAACTCGGGTAGCGTCACAGCCCAAATTTTCCCGCGTCATTGGATATGCGGCTGCTTAAATTGTAGCTTCGAATAGTGCCAGCAAGTTTAGAAAAAAATAAATCTTGGGTCTTGTATTCTGGAATGTTCTGTATGTAGTCAAAGTAGCGAGGTCTTCCAGCCGTGAGATACCTGTAGAGACGAGCTTCTGATGTGGAACTGAACTACAAAAGCCCGGATCTACAGGGTAGATCACGAATGTGCCATTATGTTCTTCTTTCTTCTCTCCTTTTCTCTTCTTGTTCAGTAAGCCCCACGAAGATCTTTTGTGTTTTGGTGACAGCTGAAGACTGAAAACGAATCTGAAAAAATGTATTATATAATAGTTCGTTCGTTATCAGCCAATTAAGGTCCCCACCACTATGTTGAATACCAAATGTTACAGGTAAGTGAAATTAAACAAAACAATCTACAGACAATTTTATATCTAAAACACGTTAACTCCTATCTGCCTCTTACATTTCTCATAAACAAATTACTAGACTTCATATAAAAATGCCCTGGCACTTTGATTCAGTTACGGAGTCTTATATTTTTTAATTTATACTTATTAATAAAAATGTATGTACGCTCACTACTTCAGAACGGCTTCATCAAATGGGATAATTATTTTTTTCGTTGTGTAGGTACATTATTATTAGGACATAGTATAATAACGAGGGCGGAGCCTCTAGGCAAACAACTAGTATATAACATAATACTTGATAATAAATAACTTGACACATCAAAACACATAACAGTTATTAAAGAGTTCAAAAATCAGATCTTTTCTGTGATAAAAATGTGCACTTTTTTGTGTATATCTCATAATGACAAAAAAAAAACAAGTTCATTAAACTTACACAATTTAACTAAATAATAAGCCAAAGATTTTGTTTAATATTGTAGTAAAAGAATCACATATAAGTCTATCTTTCTTTTTTCTATAGGCTTTTGACTTGTATGATCTGTAGTCTACTAGGTATTGTTCTGATTGGATGGAATTATCATATAATATTATTGTTTTGTTACTACAAAAGCATACATTCCATACAGCAACACATCACATCACATAAGCTCTATGTAATTTATTGTTCAAATATACTACTCATATTAAAAGAGATTTTCTTACGCATCTCTTTTGGTATGATTAAAGTTTAATTTATTTTACAGGGCTATAATAAATTTCAGTAAGTACTACAACTTTAGACAGTCCATTGCTGGACTAAGACCTCTCTCTGCGGGTAAAATCATAATACCTAGACAAAAAAAATTCAACACTCCCATACAAAAAAGTACCTAATTTATATTTAAATCTGTGCGGGAAAACAAATATTGCTTTGACAAATTTGATCATGTCATGACCATTAAGTAAGCATAGAGATCCCTTCAGTATTATGTTAAGTCGCCATTTATACCCTATCTATATTAAACTGAATATTTTTTTCTCTCATCTGTGGACTTACTCTATCTGTAACTATATTTTTACTAATTTTCGAGATCCGGCGCAGCCATCTGCTACTGTGTTCTGAAATTAGACAAATATTTTGTTAGTCAAATTGTATGTTAATTTAATAAAGCAAATGTGGTATGAATATGGTTTTGTTTTAAGTTTGAACACTGGTGCGTCACATTTTTTTATATCAAACTAGCTTTACGCCCCGTGACTCCGCCCGCGTTTAAAATTATTCCTGTGGGAATGAGGTTTTTATTTAAAAATTCTCTCCGTAAGAACCATCCTTGGACTTCAAGGAACATTTAAAAAAAGAGTTGGAAATATTGGTCCAGGCGTTGTTGAGTTATGCGCTTACCAACACATTTTGCGATTCATTTTTATATTATAGATAGAGATAAAATCACAGTTATTAGTGATACTGATCTTTCTAAACCAAGATGCTATTAAATTGAGCGATTGAACCCAAAGAGAATATAATGAACCGTTTCGTGGTTCTTATATAAACTGTACGTACCTACTTATATAAACTGACTAGCGACCCGCCCCGGCTTCGCACAGGAAAATGGTTATTGTGGGTTATCCCTAAGTATATTATGCATGTATGTATTATACATATAAACCTTCCTCTTGAATCACTCTATCTATTGAAAGAAACTGCATTAAAATCCGTTGCGTAGTTTTAAAGATTTAAGCGTACATAGGGATATAGGGACAGAGAAAGCGACTTTTTTGTATACCTACTGTGTAGTGATAACGTCTGTACAAAAGATAACGATTTATTTAGTACGTCTACGACTATTTCGGCCCCGAGTGTAAAAAAAGACGAAAGAACTACGTAACTACAGAAAAAGGCGATAATTATTCAATCACTGCCGGCCGTTTCAGCAAATTCAATTTCCGAACAACAATGGCTTCCCCAGCAGATAGCATGACGAAGGATCACAAATCAGACGAATCGGCATCGAGTGCCCTCGGGAATGCGCAGAAAAAATAATCTCCGACTTTTTCCGCAAATCATGGCCACCATTGTATGCCGATAATGTAGTAGCGAAAGCTCTGCGCGGTCTAACAAAAAGGTTCACTTAATTGCACGAGGGAAGAGAACTGAAAGGCGGGATAGTATTGTTTCCCGCGGGGCCTTTGTACGAGCTCGCTCGATCGGCTGACTCATCAATTTCCACAGATTGACGCAGCCAGAACTACTGAGACTCGGTTTTCTTACTAATTCCAAGACGGGTTGCCACCCTACACGCCAGTGTGAACGCTTCCGAGTCAAGTGGGAAATAGTGAGGTTTTAAAGTGCACTCCACGTTTGATCTAGTTCATCTAGTTCTTAATGTTCTACGAGAATGTCGAAATGAAGTAGCTTTTGAAAGCTATAAAAATAGAGCATTAAAAAGTTCTTCCGACAAATTTATTGCAGTTTATAAAATTGAAGAAGAGATGTAATATAACTTGAGTAAGAAAAATAATTGAAATTATAGTTTTCAGTAAATATTAATTTTTATAAGTGACTTGTACTTTCTCACTAATTGTACTAATTAATTACCTTTTTAGCAAATTGTAATATTTTTTATTATAGATACGTCTAATTTTGCCGTAAAACTAAATTCAAAATAAAACAATATTCATAAGTGAAATTATAGGTAACCCAATCTATTAAATCGATTTAATAAATTAAGAATCCAATTCAATCGTAGTTTCACCAATTTTGATATACTCGTATTTTATAAATGGAGTCCCGACTGTAAAGGTTGGAGGTGAAATAATTATCAGCAATTAGCCTCAATAGGACTAACGTATTAAAGCATTCTATTCTAAGGGGATTGAACCAAAATCCTGGTTAGGCCCTCTTGCGTCCTTGGGCATCATTAATCTTCGCGCCGCCGAGCAAACAACGTCCTCCAAGCACAACTTTAGAGCTGCGCCATGTCGATAAGTAACCAAACTATCGATATATAGCGCTATGAACGATAACGCAGATTGGCCTGCTGGGAATGAAGGGGCGGCATAGCTAATTGGATTTCAGATTGGGTATATTTTCCCGGAAATTTAGTATCGTGACCTGTAAAGTTATTATCTTCGAAATTTTAACAGATTATAGCTTTATATATTTTTGTTACTCTATCATATATTTTTTTGTAGAATTCTTTGTCTTTTATATAACAAACAGTGTATTGTCTCAGAGTTGACAAAATAAACTTGGTTTTGTATTAAAAAGAGCTTTAAGCTTTTAATTTATTTTTATTAGTTTGCAGCTTGTAGAAAACTCGTTATAGTCGTTTGATATACTAAATTAATACTATTCTGTATTTGTTTGTATCCAATATGATACGACTCCGGCAAACATTTTGAAGACTCTTGGTAAAAAAATTGAAAAGTTTTTAAAAGAAGTTGACTAACCTACATAAAGCTTTTCTTAGTCATGGAACATTTTAAAACTTATTTTGTATTACTTTGATATTTGATACAAAAACGCAATCTCAACGTTAATGCTTTACAGTCAACAGTCACAATTTTTGACTGAAATTTAGAAGGGTTTGAATTCAACTACCGAATCACACAAGGCCCACGTGTAGAAAGCTTATTAACTTCTAATTTGACGTTATTAAGAGAACTCTTTTTATTAAATCTATGATAAATAAAATATTTTGACTTTGACTTTGAGCTTACCGCTGATAGGATATAAATTTGCTCAAGAGCGTCATAGAGCTATATATATGAACAAACTAGCTTTTCGCCACCCGGGTTCGCCCGCGTTAGCCATTTTTCCCGTGGGAATTAGTTATATTCTCGCGGTAAAAAGTAGCCTATGTGTCATTCTGATATATAAACTTGATCACTGTAAAGTTTTACTAGAATCCATTCTGTAGTTTTTGCGTAAATGAGTAACAAACATATATCCGTCCATACTCATAAACTTTCGCGTTTATAATTTTAGTAGGATTTACGTATTTTATCGACAAAACCATCGACTCAAGGAAGCTCTAAAGCCGCCGTCACAGTACAGGATTCCAGTTGACGCAGACTCGGATATTCCGCCGCATTTTCTTATCAGTTCAGCCGGGCCTTGTCTACTTTACGAAAGTACCTACGTTTGAAATCTACGCAATTTAATTGCGATTTGATTTTGCTCAATTTCCTTCGGCGAAACCGTAAATAAACGAGCAATGGGACTGTTTATTTTAATGACAATTGAGGAAAAATTTTGTAAGGTATTTATTTTAGTAAAAGTTCACGACACTGTTAATAAAATTAAACTACCTCAAAATCCTGGTGTTAGAATTAATACGCTTCCCAAGGCGTATGATATTGCTCTTATAATGACTAGATACTATATAAATCCGTAGATAGTAACCAGGCCCAACGGTTACTATCTACGGTTATATTTCTGAAGCACGGAATCATCTTTCTTTCAACTTCTGCATGAATCCACGACACGTTAGTACAAGTAAAAATAAAATATCTTATTTTATCTGCTTCTTATATCGTGATTCGTAAGGTGCCGACCTCATTGCTCCTGATGTCAGAATTCACCTATGACTTAAAATTAAGCTCGTATTATGACTATATCCGTAAATAGTAGCTAAAGGAACTCAAGGCTTTACGTGCCTTCCGAAAACCAGAATAATCTTTCTTTTAGGACATAAATGCAACCTGCAATATCTCATGAAACTGGAAAAGCTTTACAAAGTTATTCTTATTCGACATTCATCATCATAATCATTTCAGCTGAAAGACGCCCACCGCTGGACAAAAGGCAATTGCCTGATCAATATTCGATCCCAAATCTTCTTTGAAAAGCATTTACTACTAAGCTAATCAGGTTATTTGTATTAGATTACAACATACGACTGCTCATATTTTCGGCACACATGTTTCTTATATCTGGGGCATTCTAAGGGGACTCATAATTTTCCATAATACAAGACGTCACTAACTCTTACCTGCTTTCAATAGGGTATGCTAAACATTTCATAGATAAGTTGTATCAAAAACCATTTCAAGATTTTAGCTAGAAATTTTAGTATTTTTGATATTTCAGCTCAAAAACAGTGAGGATTGTCAAAAATATATTGATCATCCACATGTTTGTAAAATGTGTTTGCTTAGTGAAAAAATATTCGAATATCAAAATGTTTATTTTGATTTCATCTTCTCTCAATATAAAATCAAAATAACTATACTAAAATACAAAAATTTGACTGAAAGATAGTTTTCTTATAATCACTTTCATAACAAACATGTTAGATGAATACCTCGGACCAGAGATTCTTAAAATCAAGTAAGCTTTCATAATAAAATTGTATAAAACATGTCAAATGAGTACCTCAGAACAACTTTACATACCCCACTGTTTTCCATTGCCGCGCTTTCCATTTCCATCTGAAGTAAACACAGGTTTTCATATGCTTTCATCTGTTTTCATCTCCACTTGTTTTCCCCAGGGCCGCTCCTGGAACATTCGGTCCCAAATGTTACATTTCAATATGCTGACTAAAACAAACGTAACTTTTACTTTACTCCGCCCCATATTTTATGTGAAAGCAATATGTTCCCAGTAACGCAGACGCGCGCAAAATGATGTAATGCCCTAAAAATAATTTTATTTACGATGGGAACGTAACTTGTTCGTTATTTTTGGTTATTTGCATGTCGGCCAAGGATTGCTGCGTTTATTTATTATTGTCGATGAATTGAATTTGCATTTAAAATGACTGAAAAATGAGTGCTCTCCATCTGCAAGATTGCACTATTTTTACAATTTGTATATATCATTTCTACAAGATAAAGCCAATAAATGGTTACTACATCAAAATATTAATTGTTTCAAATAGTAATTTACAATTTTATTACCAATTTAAAGTATATTTTATTCTTACAAACGACAATATAGAGAGGTTTTTACCTAAATCAGCATTATTCAAAAAGTATACCATTATCTTTATGATTTGATTATTTAAAAAGAGTCGTAAAAATAATTATTAGGCCTAAATCCGTTGATCAATTTTGTGAGACTAGGAAATTTAAATTAAAAAAGCATGACTCAGCTACCCTTTTTACCTAAATTCAAGCATACCCGCTCCAAAGCGCAAAGCTTCCCCCAATTGTACCTACATACACACATATAACTTGACCCCATTAAAAACAAAAACTTCCCTCTTAATATTTCAGTTAACGAGTTAACTTTGAACCATACGCTGTAGTGCAATTATGCAAGGTTATATGTATGTAGTAATAGTTTGCTTTTGTTTTGACTTTTACATCAAAAGAGAAGTGAAGTTTAAAAATTGAAAAGGGACGCCTGAGAGGTGAAGAAAATTAATAAATAGTCATTACCTTAACAAATTAACTTTATAAGTATTTTTACTAGTGAATTCTTGATTTGGTCTTAACAAAAAGTACTACCAATTAGCAATGTTCGTTTTATAAACATTCTTAAAGTCAAATTATCAAATAATCATTAGTGTTTTCGTCACTTCATAACGTTCTCATTGAAAATTCTATAAACGTAATTTGTTAAATTGAAATGGACTATAATTCTGATTTCATGACATTTTAGAATAGCACATTACTTTGTTAATGATCTTAAAACACGTTGAAGATATACCTTCCTAGATTAAAATTGTATATAGGTAATATATATATGATATAGTATTATGAAGAGGAAAGGTTTGATTGTTTGTTTGCGTTGAATAGAAACTAATGAACCGATTTCAAAAATTCTTTCGCTGTTGAGAAGCTACATAATTCCTGAGTAATATAGACTATACTTTAATATGAAAAAATTAGGGTTTCTTACTAAAACTTCCTAAAAGGTGTCAAAATTACCTAAAATATTCCTAATAATTGAATAGGCTCCGAAACTACTTAACCGATTTTGGTGAAACTTGTCACAAAGATAGAATTAACCTTAGGAAAGATTTACCACGGGAAAAATTTCTCATTCCCACGGAAAAAATTGATTAAGCGGGCGGAGTTGGCACAAAGATAGAAAAGACCTTGCGGAAGCAGAACATAGGCTAACTTTTACCGCAGGCAAATTCTTCATTCCCACGTGAAAAACTATTAACACAGGCGGACCCGCGGCGGAGAGCTAGTTATATTTTTTTTTTTTCATTTGAGTTGAGAGGTAGGTATATAATGAAGTGTTTAGGGTTGTTGTCTCCCATTTATAATGCAAAGGTTCGATCCTGATCTGGCTTGGCACTAAGTGTTTTCGAGTTTAGAATTGTATACTCGTACGTAGATTTATTTTACGCTCATACTACTGTATATTCAAAACATTGTCAGGAATAACGCATTGCAAATAAATTCAAAGGATATGTACCTTGTGGTCAAATTATTGAACCGTCTAAGATTTATTATTTCTATTAAATAAAACACAATAAAAAAAACATGTTATTGTTCGTAAAGATATTTTCAAACAGAATCCTCTGATATGCATAATGTTTTCGCTTTGTTACCAATGATACTGAATGTTATCTTATATAGCCCTTATATCACATGCCTCTGTTACGTTCAGAGTTTAATATTTTATTTTTACTGCGGGAGGCTCTGCTACAGTTTATGTTGGTATCACAAAAATCGTGACGTAGGCTGAGCTGCGGTATATAAAAGCCCGTTTTCACGCGGATCTGCGTTTTTCCGGGCAAGTTTTACTAGGCAAGTTATTTCAAATGCCAATAATTTAGCGTCTTAGAGAAAAATAATTTCAAATTGATAGAAAGTTGAGATAGTTTTCTACACTTTAAATACACTCGAAGGTGAATATTCGACTCTAACTCAACAAATAGAAAACAGCACCGACAAGACAAGGAAGCAAGAACTTTTAAAATATTTTTTCTTTAAAATACAAAAGAAGGCAGGAGTCGGAAGCCAAAAAAATTAATTTAACTTTGCCTTGAAGCAGAAACTGGAAAGTGACGTAAAAATTTGTTCGTTTTTTTAACCAAGTTTTAGATCTAATCTAACAATCTCACTTATTTTTAAGTTACTAATTGCCATTGATTACTGATTGCTGATTCGGGATAGTTCAGTTTAGTACGAGAAGTCTAGTCTAATCGTAAACTGAAAGAAGTAGAATGTGAATTATATTAGTGCTTAAAACTTCGAGTGGATGGAAATTTTAATTTAATGAGTTTTTTTTTTACAGTGCTATTTCTGCGTAGTGAACAATTAACTTACTTACTTAATGAAATTGAAAAT
The DNA here is from genome assembly GCA_948473455.1 of Teleiodes luculella. NCBI lineage: Eukaryota > Metazoa > Arthropoda > Insecta > Lepidoptera > Gelechiidae > Teleiodes > Teleiodes luculella. Next base: position 5,106,680 of record OX419592.1, on the reverse strand, counting down.
CATCAAAATAATAAATTAATATAAATTATAAAATAAATATTTTTCTATTAAACAGTAAGAAATCTATTAATGAGATTTTGTATATGAATAAAAGTCAAAACTATACTATTTAGTCTGTACATAGAGTACAGACAATACTAGTGTTTTGAAAACTTAATTAAGCTCAAACTAAAAATAAAAAAAAAAAAAAAAAAAATGTATTTATTTCCATAATTTGTACATAATACATAGGCGGAGACTTCCCAGAAAGTAATCCAGAGGATACTTGTGGTGGGAATGGCTCGCAACTTCACTTGTGAACAATTTTAAATAGGTACAGAGATTATGAAACTGACATCCAATGCTACTAAACACTTTGTTACCTATAAAATCAGTGGTAGAAATAGTACATTTTAGACAAACATTAAGTATTTAAGCAACACTTATATCCTTGTTGTAGAAAAAATAAAATAAAATGACTTAGATATAACATGCGTATGTTTGTAAGTGTGTGTGTGTGTGTGTGTGTGTGTGTGTGTGTGTGTGTGTGTGTGTGTGTGTATGTGTGTGTGTGTGTGTGTGTGTGTGTGTGTGTGTGTATGTGTGTATCGATGTGTTTGTGCGTGAACAACATTAATGCAATTCAATATGAGTTAGCAGTACTAAACCCAATGTTGATAATATATATTTTGTCATGATCGTGTTTGTGTACTGTATTATTTATGTGTTTTCTATTTTAGTGTCAATATAGAATATTTGTATTGTACTGTATTGTTGATGGAAATACAGGTATTGCTGCAGCGTGCCTTGAGTGATGTATTTATAGATGCAGTCCAAGATGGACAGTTGTGCACTACACACCCATATGCCCTACGCAGCCTTAGCCCCTTGGGTTCGGATATAATTCCGCATATGGATGCTTGGCACCTTAAGCTAGGTTATATGCATGAAAAAAACAAGCAAGAACGATCATACACTGCAATATGCCCTACGGATTATAAGCTCCTTGGGGTCAGTATTTGTACCACATATGAGTGTATAACCAGAACCAGCGCTTAGTGACACAGAAGCTACCTATGAAGTTAAGACATTCTTACAAGTAGTCCCTCAACTTCATCATAGGTGAGAGTACTCAGCCATTCAGTAACAGCTTTTTTACAAGTGTACCTTTGCATGGGATATATATTAATTATACGATTAATTTTGTTATAAACAAAGGCTGACTGATTCACATACTGCCGCTTAGCAAAAGCAGTACGTACAGATTGCAATTTAGCCACAATATCATTGCGTCTTTTATTTTGTAGGTTTTTATCGAAAGGTAACGAGCTGTGGAGTTTGAGAATAAGATGAAGGATGTACAGCTTTCTGACAGATAAGAGATTGCTGATTTTATAGAGTGAGTCCGTAGGGAACTTATAGGGTTTAAAATACATTACCTTCATGAGAGACCTTTGTGCTCGTTCGAGATCTAAGAAACTGGTCTTTGTGGCACCACCCCAGACTGGGATACAATAGGTGATTATGGACTGGGCAAGCGCAACATAGATTTTATTAAGTAGATCTGTTTTCATTACATATCTCAGAGATTTGAATATATATATAAGTTTCCTTGTTCTGTTCATGATAAGTTCTAGATGAGAGTACCAGCTTAATCTCTGGTCAATCATTACGCCAAGGTATTTAGTGGAGCTTACTTTTTCCAGAGAGGGACAGTCACAGGGCAAATGATCACAGTCAGCACAGCAATGTATTTTTATATGAAAGTTGTTATCAGGTTGTGTATTTTGATACGGAGAGAAGCAAATAAAATTAGTTTTTTGAATGTTCAACGTCAAAAGATTATTGTTTAACCAATTCGATACTTGTTTTAGGCCTCTTTCAGCTATTTTTTGTACATCAATCCATGATTTTGCGGTAAATACAATAGCAGTGTCGTCCGCATAGCAGAATATTTGCCCGCCGACGTCTCCGAGGTTACACAACTCATTTATATACACCAAGAAGAGCGTCGGGCCGAGAACACTCCCCTGCGGGACCCCAAAGTTAACTTTTTCTTCGTAACTCACGTATTTGTCTATTTTTACAACCTGAGTTCTATCATGAAGGTAGCTATCAAATAGGGAAAGAGCTAATAGGGAAACTGCAGGATAACTGCACACTGAGCCTAGTTAGGCTGTGCACACATTTGCACAAGCTTAAAGTAAAGCGGCGTTCTGCTAGAGATGGCATGGTGCCAGTGCAAGCGGCATTAGCGCTTATGCAGAATTTTAAATAGACGTCGTTGGTTACAATGGCTATAATTACAAAATGTTCTGTTTTTAAACTCTTGGTCTTGTAATTACTGGATGGAAGCATTTAGCTTTTTTGAATTCTCGGAATTCGAAATAAAAGTTATGTAGCGTAAATGGTCTTGCTCTGTACCTTTATAAAATGCTACTATATCAGAATCATCGTCATCTTAGCGGCAATTCACTGCTGGACCACACATAGATCTCTTCTCTTGACCTTATTCTACAGCTATTCACTTGCACGCAGTTTTTTCCAGTATTTCTTTCCTTCGAATGTATAAATAATCTTAGTAAGAAAACTTTTGAAATAATTAACGTGAATACTTATGCAGTTTGTCTATCGTTACCTGTATGGAACTATGGTAGTTATCAATATTTTTAATTTTAATAAACAGTGAGAATATAAAATGTATTACCGTAATTTTATAATATACGCAGGTAAGTTTTATCTGAAAGTGGCACCCCAACCTTTTCCAGCGGTGCTCGACTGGAGCTGGTAGTTAGCTGGAATTACATTTGCATGTCGTAGAGTCGCTCTACTGCAGAATGGCGCGAGTTCAGACGTACAAACTAAAGTCTACGATGATAACAATTGTTGCACACTTGTTATTATAATTCGCCTTTGTTTCTCTCCAAAGCACTCTCTAGACAATAGTGCTTATAAGGACTTTTGAATGCATAAGAATATCATGTTTTGTATAGGCGAAGTTTTGCTCCAATAAGTGTACTTTTTACTACCTAATTATTTACTTGCTTCAAAATTATTTAATACACATTTCTTTGAACCTTCTCTAGCGCAATTACTTTTTCCGTTTCAAATTGGATTATGTTTATTTTTTTTTTATTTTTTTTTTTGTACCTTGTTATGTTCCCTTCCGGAAAATATTCCTTTATGTAGGTATTAATTAAAACATCAGGTTACAAAAAAGAAACCACTGTGTAAAATGTTGACTAAGACATTCATTTTTCATTTATGACCTATTGACTTGCTTACAAATATTAAATACTAGCTTTCCGCCGCGGCTTCTATTGCGTTAACAGTTTTTCCCGCAGGAATGAGGCATTTTCCCGTGGTAAAAGGTAGCCTATTTTACTCAGGGTGAATGTAACTTTCTAATGGTGGAAGAATTTTCAAAATCGGTTCAGTAGTTTTTTAGTTTATTCATTACAAACATACAGACACACAAAAATACAAATCTTTCCTCTTTATACCTATTAGTATGAAAACATTACAACATTTATAGTACAAAAAAAAGGATAAGAGACAAGAAATACTATTCAAAGACGTTTTTAATACTTTTCACAAGGCGAGAAATGAAACATTAGTAGTCAAGTTGTTAAAGTCGTTATTCATATTTATGCAAGTCCCAGCGAGGGAGGAAATTAACGCGGGCGACGCCATATAAACTTAAATAATACGGCTTGCTCTGGAATAAACTTAAATAATATGAATAACCTGCGGCCAGTGCGCATTTTACACGGAGTTTAGTCCAAACAAGCTTATTTTCTCAACAATAAATTTTAAGATTAACAAAGACCGCTAAGTACCAAACCAACGTTACATAGACGATTCTGTAAAAAAATATGTAGTGGATGGTTTTTCTGTTTCGGATAATGTCTTATTGTTGAACTATTGTCTTCAGAATTATATCATTTTCGTATTTGTTTTAATTCATGGGTTCCTTAAAGACACCTATAATTAGAATTAGATAGACACAAATGTTGAAATATATCTGCCTTTATAAGACATTTCTCTTGAAGCCTTAATAACGCATGATATTTTAAATTTTAAATTGATTATAGTTAAAACTGCGTCATTTCAATAACATTATACCCAATAAAAATTGTCTACACAAAATTAAAAATAATCAAAATGTGTCTGTAAAATCATTTTGCAGGTAATTCAATATGATTCCAACGATGTTGATAAAGGTCTTGCAGATGTCATCAAACTCCAGCATCCTCAGCAAACAAGGTGGAAACGGTTAAAAAGTGTGGGCGCATCGTGATTCACATTAGCATGTAAATGCTGGACCCTGAACCGGTGGTGGCCCAATGGAACCTGCCGTTAAGCATTAAGCAAGTGAAAGAGGGGTAACTGCATATTTCGTTTTAGTTCGTGACTGTACATTCTTAGAGACCAAATACCGATAAGTACTATTTACAGTACTATTTATTAAATTATTTTAAGACTCGACCTCTGCACGAATTCCAAAATAATAAATTTCTCGGAAGGACGAGTTAAAGCAAACATAAATGAAATTGTAAGAATCATTTTAAATGGTCAGAAATTTTTGTGATTTCAAATAGAAATCAAAATCAATAGTTTAACATTAGACACCCTTGCTATTATTAAAAATTCGAAAATAAGTAGTAGTAGGTAATATGCCTACTTTTTACTGAAGAAGATATAGATATCTCATTCCCACAAGAAAAATAAAAAATGGTAACGCCAGAAAAGCTAGTTTTAGTGCTCTGGAATTTTAACAATGAATCTTCTGACGTAACATTCCAGTTTGTCCTACTGTCTAAACAAAAGCCCACCATTAACCGAATGCTACGTGCCGCCGAAAAAGGGCATTACCACTCCGGTTAGTGTACGTAGTTTACTGCATTTTAATTGAGCCCGGGTCGAATCAAATGGCAAGATGGCTGCCAGGGAGGGGGTTGGCAAAGGGGGATCGTAATTTCGCGCCGGGGGCGACATCTATAATTCCAGTGAGGTATAAATTAGCATACGTATTAGATTGCGCGACCCTGTATAAATTCTGTGCACGACTGTACTGCGAGCAAATCTCTGTAATCCGGTCAATTGAAGCCTAATTTAATAGGAAGTAAATATAATATCTCTGAATCTGAATAATTATGATTTTCAAAGATTTCTGAATTATGTTTTTTAAGGCTATATCAGAATTATGATTTATAATATTTCTTTCTCAACAATTTACGTTTTGTTTGTGACATTATAATTGTTCACTTTTTTTGCGTTTTCGAGTAAAAGACTAGAAATTTAATCTGGTTATAAATTTTGTATTTATTTTTCTCATTAAAAAACTATATCTCTATCAAATTTAAAACATACTCTTAGTAAATAAGTTAGTGAACCTCACATAATACTTACAAACAAATTATGATCCAAAACCCAATCACAGCAAACAAATAGACTAATACAAGAATTTACATAAGACAAAGGGATTATAACCTGTCTTCAGACAAGAACAATGCAAACTACGTTCCTTCATCAGATAACAGTCAAAACGGTCTGAGGGAATTAAACACATCATTGAGCACAAAGTTTCTCATACGAGAGCAAAACGTCCAACTTTTACGACCATTTGAACCAGTGTGAAAGTGACGCGCTTGGGAATTGTGATTATTAACACTTTGAGTCCTGAGTTTCTTTATATAGAAGTTAGGTTTGGAAGCGTCATACAGTTTTTTACTCTTATGTTTGTATAATAGACGGCTAACCAAAAATTGAAAGCACAAGGTCTGTAAGTCAACGGAACTGATAAATTTCTCAAAGAAACTAAAATAAAATTGACTTCTCCCCTTTTTTAGAACCTCTTTTTTTTATTTCTTGTATGGGATTGCTTTCGAGAAAAGTTTCCTTGGAAACATTGCTCAAAATCGTTGAGCTAGCAAGTTCTTCCAGTAGGCCCAAAATCCTAATAATCAAAAGACGCATCTATGAATACCTATAGAAAACTTAATGTTTTATATCCCTTTACCCTAACCGTAACCTTTCGCTAGCCGATTTTATTAATATCAGTCAGTTCGTATCCCGCCACAGGTAATTACTCCAGAAAGAGACTCTTGTGTTTCCTTCAATGGCTTCTTACATGTTTGACGCAGCTGTTGAATTTTAGGCACTTTTATCCCCACATTAAGCTAACGTTTTGAATTTAAATTTTATTTTATCATAATGTTTATTAACTAATTTTATGAAGTTATAACTTCCATGTTAAGACAATGTGTAAATTGCAATTTGTGTAATTTAATTTCATATTCTGTAAAAGCTTCGAGCGAATACCTACGGCTCAATGTTATGTTATGAAAAAGGAAAGTAAATTCAAATTAAACCCAAACTAATTTTTTAACAAAATTTTCATTATTTATTTAAACACTAAATGACGTCAGAAGGTAAATGTATCATTCAAACCAAAGCTCGCACTCGTCTCAAAACGACAGATGAATCAAAGAATCACAGCCTATTATAGAATTTGTTGCCAACCTTAAAACGGAGATATAATATCAAAATTTGTACTAAATCATTTGTATTGCACATTAAAACTGGAGTTTCATAAGAGTAAAGATTAAAATTAAAGACAAGGAAAGCGCAAGATAAAGTAGCACTGTTCTCGCCCGCTCGCAATAAAAGATCCCTTTTAAAGACTTGTTGAGTACGCTCATTAGTTATTCATTTCCATCTTCGTAGTTATAACTAAGTTTATGCTTCCCGTTTTACGCTAGTGATAAAATTTTAGTGTAAGTACGACGAAGGAATTAGAAATGTGTAGTTTAAACCTTACAGCTGCTGACATCCTCTACCATGGATTACAAAATTGCAGATATTTTTTTCGAAGAGAGATAATAAAAAAAAGTGTTTATGATACAATATTCAGTTGTTTTTCAACAGGAATTCTAGTTTTTACTTTACGCAATCCAAAGCAATTAATCGATCCCTTCTTTACACGCTGCTGGGTTACGCCACAGAATACATATAATAGTGGTTACGCATACGGTATGCGGCATACCTACCCTACACAAAGCAGAAATGCAAATCGTAAAGTCAGAGTAAAGTCATTAAAATTGCGACTTCCTGACTGAACATAATCTGTGAGAGAATAAAATCATAAAATTCTTTTGTTTAAGTAAAGTAATTATAAATTTGATTTTCCGAAGCACATAATTATTTTGTTATTTACTAATTATATTTTTTTATAATTTCGCGAATATCAAATGCTTTTTTGAAGTACACTAAGAATTAGAGAACTCTGTAAGCAAAATTAATTAATTAATGTAATAGAAAATAGAAAAAATATTATAGCCTAATAAATATGGAATAGAATATGTAAATCACAGACTAATAGTTGCGATGTGAGTTTGGATAACTTTGAAAAGAGTTTCGCAGTAAAATGGTACCTCTTAGAGGAACGCAGATCTTCCTTTAGGTAGACCAGTTGGGTAGGTATACAGTGCATCCTACGGCTATGCCACATGGAGGGAAAGTACCTTAAATATTGTAGATAGAACATTTCACTGAAAGAAGACTTTATTTTAATTGTAAAAACTATTAAAACTGCATTCACACATTTTTTAATAATTACATGGTTGAACCAGGAATCGAACCCGCTACACGAGAAAAAAATACCCTGTAATTTTATTATACCGATCGATAGGCTTCATCATAAGAATTATTTTTTGCTAAATAACATAGTATCAGAAATAAAAGGAAGGCTATGTAAATAAAAGTAAGACTGTATAGAGAGATTGGGTATAACAAAAAAACGAAAAGGGGGAAACTTAAAACAAAATTATGCCACTTATATACTGAAATAAATTTTCAGTACTGTAATAAAATTCTCAGTAAACAAAGCTGGACCACAGAGCCTTATAACCAGCCGTATACAAAATTGCTTCAGCCATATCAGCGGCCACGAGAGAATTAAGAGTTTGGTGTTATCTTTATAGAACGAGTGGGACGACTGTAATAGGGAAACATGTAAGAGGGAAAGAGAGGGGTGCTTGTGAGTGGCGTATTAATCCCAGTCTTCCCGCTGGGCCAGTATAATGAATGGGCAGCGCAATCCAGGCCAAACGGCCGCTTTGTAACCGTGGCGAAAACTATTTGTTACTTACTGCTTAGCGTTGCGAGGGCCCAGCCTTGACCGTCAATATTTAACATTATAAATGCTAATTGCTGTCGACCGTCTATTTAACTGTCATGGATAATGTGGTACAAAGATACTAGTAGCTTTACTAACACCTAAGGAAGAATAAGGTACCTACCTTATATCTCTTTTTGTAGGAACCATAAAAAAACTTTGTTACATTATGATCTATTGAGATTTGAGATTGATGAATTATAGTACAAATAAACAACGTTTTTGTTATCTCTCAAAACCACAACTTAGCTTAGCTCCTGTAGAGCTCGCACTAAACATATTTGAGACTAGTGATTAGTTAGATAGATACTCAAATTAACAAATAAAATAACTATGAAAATGAAGAATCAGTACCTGTTGTGTCCTCTTCTTCTTTGTGCTTGTATTTTTGTATTTTCATGTGTACAATAAATATTAAATAAATAAATAAAATCAAAATTTCAATTATTATTTTAAGAAAAAGCGGAATACCGAATTTCTTCAATCATCAATAGATATTCAATAAATAAAACACAAATAATATAAATAAATAGAGTTCTTTATATTTACCTGAAAAACTGTAGAAAAGACAAGCCATTGCACTGCACACACCAGCATCTGAAAGCACAAAAGATACACACTATATTCACTCACATAGACAATGAAAAACCACCAATTCTCGAAGAAAGAAAAAGGTCGCAAGTTGGAAGAAAACAAAATAGAAACAACAAGTCAACAACACTTGAGCGCGTCACGCGAGGAAAGGTGAGGGCAGGCCGCGTTAGCGAGCGCTTGACGCAATCAAATTATACGGGACTCGCGCCCCGACCTCGCAACCACCCAACAACCCAACAACCGAACAGATTACAACACTTACCTTTTACGAAATCCCATTCACACCTTCGCATTTTTAATATTAAAATAATTATGAACAAAAAATTTAAATTTAGAATACTTGAACTAAATCAACATGAAGTGTCGTTATCGGCTGGAGCTCAGTCGCGTCTAACTTTGCGGCGAGCCGCGCCCCTACACGCTACTTGTACTGAATCTCTACCCCTATTCCGGGCTTCGGGAGGCGGCTTTTCTAGAGCTCCATTGAGCGTTACTGTGATAAACCTATGTAATGGAAAACGTGCCTTAACGCTCGGTAACAGATGTAGAGTTTGAACGGCGTTAGGTGCGGTTACGCCGTTGCCAAGTCTGCCGACTGCATTTGGGTACCCGGGGATGCTGCGCAAAATAGGAGCACGAAATATGAACGAGACTGCGAGGCGCTGGCGGGTGGGGAGGGGTGTGAACAGACAGGGGATATTTGAATAGACCTCGCCGGCTCTTTCCGCGCGGGGCGAGCGGGGCGAGCGGGGCGGGCGCGGGGCGCGGGCGGCCGGCGCTGTTGTGTCGGAAGCACGCTCCGCGGTACAAATCGGCAATGTACAGTGCGCAACAAATGTGCAGTTTCCATCACGGTTTTTATCACGGCCTTTCCTTGCCTTGTGAGAAAAAACAAAGGAGCGCGCGTAATTGAATCTACCCTCATTACATTATTTGCTGCGCTAGACTTCCAGTCTTCTCCAGCTGTATTTTTTGTATAAAAAGAAAACGAAATTGTAGTATGCAAAAAATATAATACATCTTATGATATTTTAATAAAGTCTGTTCTGTAGTCTTAAACTAAGTTAGTCAGCTGAACCTGTGCCTCTAGAATCTAAGTCTAACATTGATGGCATAAATTTGTATTAAGTATAACATTTTCATCTTTACCTAAAAACTTTGGTCGACTCTGTTCACTAGCCTAGTAACTGTACTTCACTATAAACAAAATTCACCCAACTGTATATTTCACAGAATTTGACACCACTCTTGAATTTAGGTTCAGTTAAAGAATCCACCGAATGGAAATATTACCCTTTATTTGGCACGTTGTTGGTTTTATTGCGCTCCGCGTCGCTTTAGTGGACGATCACCCTTGCTTCTCGTAAAAGTTCGTAACAGGGTTGCGTTACACAATACCTACACGCACTACACGTACAGATGGCACGGGTAGGCATTTACAAGACGTATGTTTATGTTCCTATCACGAATTAAACAATGAAGATGCCGCAGGTAGCAGCTCTGCGACTTGAAGAACTTCAATGCAAAGAAAACCAAACACCAAACCAAGTGACCAAACTCGCCTAAAGGGCTTTTGCATCATTTTAAATTAGTTTTCCATAGGCCCCTCATGTAGGTATGTGGCTAATAAAAAGTATATACTAATGCTAAATATAAATTTTATTTTTTTATTGTTAAGAACGAACATTCCTTATTTTTAAATTTTACATGAAGTTAACAATTTAATTAAATACGTAAATAAAACTCTAAAGAATATCTCAATCGTTTAGTCTAGAAAATAGTATCCATTAACAAACAGCTTAATGAAAGAAAGGTATTCATGTGACTCGTGTCAATTGCAAAATTTTCTACGAACAATAAGTACCTACATAAGTAGATATTACTATAGATAGATACTCGTAAGTACACATTTAGGAACACAATACCCGTAACATAAGCATTCTCGTGATAACACATCACTCACAGCCATGACGGACGAGATTAATACCACACGTCTACATAATACATAATAACAGTAACGTATGGTTAACGGTTGGTTTTGGTTAGGTCAGTGCTAAATCCATGTCCTAAATCCTATGGCGTCTGGGCGTTCGGGTGGAATCCGCCGATAACTCACGACACCTAGAGGCGAGGTAGACGATTTACTTACTGGCATGCGATGAACCTTATGCGAATGAGTGGTTGGGATTTTAATATTTTATTAGATTTTAGTAATATGATAAAGGAGGCCGGATTTACAATTTAGTGAAACTACGAGCGAGTATCAATCTAAGTACTTAATTTTTAAGAGTTGAAACTCTGTTTATCTGACTTTAAAATATATTTAATCGAGATCAGTGTTATAGGAAATGAACTTCTATTTATTTCATCGAATCATGAAATAAAAAACAAAAGGGGCACGAAGTGGACGAACAATGATCACAACTAATTTTCTTTATAATCTAGTAATATTTACTTTTTATTAAATTTAAATAACTGCTCGTTTAAGCAGCAACTTTTGTATATATTTTTATTAAATGCAATGTCAATATTTTGTAACCAAACAGAACACAACATTTTAGCTTTCACTAAAACAATCTGCGTTCAAGTCCGATAAAGCTTGATTCGTCGTACTTTTTCGACTCAAGCATAGGTCAATTTAAAAAAAAACATTCTGCGTAACAAAGCCAAGAGCGATACCGAAGACGTAAAAAGTTCATACATAAATAGGCAGTAAAACTAACACCATTGCTGCTTACGCCGTACACTGAGTACAATCGTACTGTTGTTTCAAGTCATCCATATTTAAAGAGGAAGAAGCCTGAACGTGCAAGGCGGCCCATTAAACAGAATAAAATAACACAAAAAACAAAATGAGACTGGTTCAGTTTACAAAATTACATTACTGGGGTTTCACGTGTAACAGACACAGTTTTGTCGTGCGTATACCTACTCTTATCCTATTGGAGGATATTCCAACATGGCGGGTTTCCCGCAGCTTTTTGACAGATAAATGTGATATAATCGCTTGACACAGTACTTCATGATAGGCTACAAACGGGGAAATTTAACTAAAAACTGCTATATTTAAATATCGGATGAACATGCAAAATTAGTTCGAAGGTTTATTATATCCAACTTTAAAGTTGTTAATAGCTCGACACGCCGCCGCCGTGGTCGAGTGGCCAAAAGCTCGTCTGACGTTACGGAGAAATACTTATAGATTATTTAAATAACAAAAATTCAAAAGTGTCTGCTGTATTTTATAATGACCAATTCCTATTTAGCATTACCTTCAGCATTTTTTTCATGTTGTTACTCATGGTCTAAAACATACTTATGACATCCCTTTTCTTACTCACGCAAAGTACCAATTCTTGCAAAACATAGGGTTTAGCTTACAGAATTAAAAGACAAACGTAAGCAAAAAGCAGGCTCTTGCTTAACTCAAACACGGTTTCGGTCGGTAAAACCCATTAATTGGGCACAAATGCGATACTGCTTGGGCCAGGGCCAATTTAATGTATTGCTTGGCACGACCCGGGACCGTAATCCGAACGCTGAATAGAAATTATGGATGTAAACCACAGTTGCAGTGTCCTTTGAATACAGGGCGGACCGAAATTAGCGACTTAAATCCACATACAAAGACAAGCTTTGTATTGGTGTGTGGCGCAAGTACCTACCTACATGTTAGGATCAAATATTATTTACACTGTTACATGTATGATGATATCAGTAAAGGCATAACCGTGTAATCATAACCGAATTTGATTTTTAATAGATTTCTTTTGAATGTCTCTATACGATACATTCGAGTTTTTTATTGCATCGATTTGTTTTTAAGTAATTAAAATAAAACAGACGTAAATGTCAAAAGAATTATTTATTCATACTAAATTAGCCTTTTTAATGGATATTTACTACTTCAAACTAAATTTAAAAATCAATTGAAACTTAACCGTACGTAAAGAAAGCTCGTTCGAATTATTTTGAAATGCTTTAAATATTTTATAATAATAGCAGGATTGTTATGCAACCGGAAGAAGGCACAGCTTCTTATTTCAACCAGACACCTAAAGTTGGCACCGAAATATGCATTTTGTAAAAGCGCAACGTTGTTAGTTTTATTATCAACATGTTAATTGGACTCAAAGGCATTCGCTTGGTGAGGAGCCAAATAGACCCAAACGCATCCGTATTCGTACATATGATGCAAAACTATTATTATCCATAAATTTCATTTTTATGAAAAATTTCATAGTTCTCTCCTCATATCCGTCCGTTGAAAATATTTTCTTTATAATTATAATTTTATTCAAATGTCAATTTCTATATGAAACTGACAGAACAGCGTCCTGTCATACTTTTCAATAGCGTTGCTATTTTTCATAAAACATGTTTCTTTCCACTTAAAACCTTCCATAATCGTTACAATCTTTAAAAACAAATTAAAAATCAAATCGGCTCAGCCAAATTCTAAATGATGCGCTGATGTCTCGAACGAAAATTTCTTTTCAATTTGAATATAGCCCTTCAAAGAAATATTTTCATAACGAACGTATATTATCTTCTTATACCAAATCTTATATGATATAACATTATAACCACGTACACATGGTTAAACACAACAGCGAATTCGCTTTCTTGTATCGTCCCGAATGAAATTTTTATGTAAATTAAAATAAATGTATGCATGTCCCTTTTCAGAATACGACCGTTGACGCAGGCAAATGGGGTCAACAGTCAGTGGGAGTTGGCAGGTCCCGGCTTTTAAATACTTTAATGTAGGTACGGGATATCTGGCCGCAGACCGATCGATAGGGCGAGCTCCATTTCAGTTCACACTAGACGGTAACTATGCATGCGGCATGCAAATTCCGGCAAGTAACTCACAGAGATAGATAAGGGCGAGATAATTGAAAGACCAGATATCTCCATGGAATTTGATATAGGTACCTTATACCTACTGATAAAGCTTGATGCTACAAGGAACATTTTGAAATTGAGTATGCACTGAAATGATGATGGTGATGGATGGATATACTATATGTACTTTGGTATCAAATTACTTTTGATTTACTTATATTGTCTTACAGCATTTCCTAAGCTGATATTTACATTACAGCCTGTATAATTGATTACTTCTGTTCTTGTCGTGTAGTACGTGATTGGATAAGACATTAAACTGAACTAAAGCAACGTCATCTAGCAGAAACTGAATGGAAAGTAGAACTGAGTAAATTCCGAGCTGAAGACGAAAGACTGTCTGAGTACAAAGCACCTATTTTCAAACTAATTTCCTTGGCTTTCTCGCTCAATGCTCGTTCGCGATTTTATGGTGATTATTTCCTTCAAGATTTATTTTATTCTTTCTATTCTACGCTTCTGTTTGCACTGAAACTTGTATTAAAATGCTAGCTGTCCACCTCGCGTTAACAGAATTGGGAATAAGAAATTTTCTGGCGTTAAAAAGTAGCCTATGTTACTCCCCAAGACTTATATTTATACCTACTTTCATTACAATCGGTTTAGTAGTTACGGAGCCTAATAAATGCAAACGAACAAACAATAAAATCTTTTCCCTTTATAATAATAATTATTTTAGTATAGATAACATCTTAAAATAAGAAATTCAGAACCAGTCACATTAACTGATATAAATATATTATTATTATGTAATTACAGACTCTACAAATAGACATACAGAAAGTCAGATTTTATTATCAGCTTACTACCTATATTATCAGAATTGGATTTGAATATGTAATAAAAATAAAATAAATGTGTAATAGATCATCATTATCAGCTCAGCCGTAAGACGTCCAATGTAATAGATAAATAGACCAATTGAGGACAGATCCTACCCACATCCCTCTAATTTATTTCCTGGATTATCATATAATAATCAAGCTGCTTTTTTATCGTATAAAAATGCTTAATTACCACTAGAAAATATAATAATGGGAGCAGATTCGCGGACATAAAACTAGTATCTACACTTATTTTTTATTAAATAGAAGTCAAACGTATGTACAAATTTAATTTGCATTTTGATCTCTCGTACCATTATTACCTACCATAATGATAGTAATAAAACGAAACTGCAACTACATTTACTCCATTTGCTCAACTGCTGGTAATTATACGAATAAGCAGTTAATGCTGTAAAAGCAAGGTTCCCCAAGATAAGTACACCGAGTTCGCCAAAATGGCTTCAGACATCTAGCCTAAAATTGCATACATTACATCCCTAATAATTATAAAAGAGAAAATTGCCAATAGATTTTTGGTACCTACACGTTCCAAATACTGACCTTCTATCATATTTCTACTTAAATAGGGTTATGCAAATGCAATTTGGAAAGAGAATACTGGCCACACAACTCTGCAAATTCTACATGGTACTAGGGTTCCAGCGGTTGTAGAAGTCATAATGTATAATATCGTCAGATACCGTTAAGTGGGACTGTGTTACAGAGCCAATCTGAAACGGAGCAGCGCCTGTGAGAATGGCCCTCGCTGCAACTGGGTGAGCGTCTCTCGAGCGGGAATGTCCCACATATTTCACCGGGGAATCTTGCCAATACTCAGCTAGGGAGGACACTGAGGGACTTACGGTTTGGTATCGATATCTAACTGGATTTTGTAAAAAAAAAAGATGGCGTCTTTTTGATTGTATAGTGGAAAAGCTTATTTTGTCAAATGGTTGATACATATATTATGTACGTGTACTATTCTTGTGCATATTTTAGTTTTTTTTAATAGTAAATGTGGCTTTTGTATTTTTAATCTATTTAGTAAAGAAAGTTCTAAAAAAATATTTTCTTATCGTTTTTGGGGTTACTACGGCTGACATACACAATTTTTTTACAACTTGACACAAACTTAAATAAATAGCAATCAGAAAACTTGTTTAAAACAATTTTTATTTAATACAATTTATGGTTTAGCTACGACTTTGCTACGGTGTTGAATTGCTACGCCGTAGCAAGCGTAGTTGCTGCTACCACCTGCTACATACGTACTAATATCAACACGAAACAAATTACGAAACAAATTATTTCAACTAAGTGTTAAAAAAATTAAGCTATTGCTAATGCCCCTAAATATTATTGTTTATCGATATAAAGGGGTGCACCTCTATAACTGATAGTAGGAAGGAAGTTGCACGACTGACCGTGTTATTACATACCTAACTCTGCAACTAAGTGCGATAGCTATAACAAACTATGTACTTACTTTAGAACAGTTTATAGAGAATTGGAATTTGCCCTATATCTATTCTATATATAAAGGTATGAGCATAGATGTTTAGCATTCCTTACGTAATTATTGTCATGGATCACTATTGTGATGAAATTCAACTACTAATAATATTGATCGTGTGCTAATATAATAACTACTTACTTAATTAACTAAGTATTCGATTGCGTTAAGTACCTAAAAAGTATAATTTATGTAGGGCAAGTTGAAAGTTTACCCTATACAAACCTATATTTAGTAACCCTATGTTTTATTTTAAGTGCAATTTTGCAATAACGTGTTACTTGCTCACTTAATATTTGAAGTTTAAAAAAAAGTCACATCTTTGCTTTAATATTGAATTGAATTATTTTATATTCTGATTTCGTAGCGATAGTACTATCACAGAACTCTGTGTTTTTTTTATATCGTACTAGCTTTCCGCCGCTGCTCCGCCCGCGTTTACAGTTTTTCCCGTGGGAATGAGACATTTTCCCGCATTAAAACGTAGCCTATGTTACTCAGGGTGAATGTAGCTCTCTAATGGTGAAAGAATTTTTGTAATCGGTTCAGTAGTTTTTGAGTTTATTCATTACAAACATACACACACACAAAATAGAAATCTTTCCTCTTTATAATCTTAGTATGATTTCGTAACGATAGTACTATCACAGAACTCTGTGCTTATAGTAACGTATTCTGTGGTCGTTGCTCTTGAATGTTATTGTTGTTGTGGTTGTTTTTTTGTAAATTAACTGACTTGATTTCAGCATAGAAGGGTTAAATTTTTAATTAATGAAGACCAGAGACATTGGAAAGTCCTAATATAAAAAAATGCTCCGTTTATATTCAGTGTGCAATTTTTATTCAACTTACAAAACTGTTGAAACAATAGCGCCATGGTCGGCTTTTATCCCACACTTTAACGGGCAACCGTATTTTTTACACGAGCTTGGATAGTAAGGTATTTTTATAGAGGATTTAAATTTGTGTTTAATATATTCTGCTATAAAATGTTTTTCACGCTAAAACAAAGCTTGTAGTTTCGACGTCGACTCTTAAATAAAAATCTTTTTGTGTAAGCGTAGTATATTTTTTGTAACACAGTGTTACAGTTTATTGAAATTAGTTTGTAATAATATCACTTTGCTAGCAATCCTGATGTTTGTCTGTTATCAAAATAAAAAATTAATATGAAAATGTAATCCATTGGTCATGCATGCAGAAAATAGAAATCACTATGTACATTTTTTTACATATTATATGCCTTTTTTAATTGGCATGCGGCGCTTATGTTGCGTAATCGACGTATTCACCGGATTTGATATTTAGTTTAGTTTGTTTATATTATCACAGAAGTTTAGTTATTCTATTCTATAAAGCTAAATGGCGTTGCAAATAGTACAGAAGTAGTATTGCACCATTTATTAATAATACTGATACAGTCAACTCACACAGCGAACATCTGGCGCCTTGGCCGGGAGTCCAAATCGATGTGATTCCGGATCGAGTCGAGACGAGTTTGCCAGCTGTCGAATATTTCCTCAGCCTGGATTGTTTGAAACTTCCGCCTCCAATCTGCAGACTTCGTAATCTGTGATATGATAGAAATATTTACTATGAAATAACGTACATATTAGTTTCAGTTCAGATTCAAAAATGATAAAACTAGAGATATTATGTTTGTTTTTTAATACTAGGAAGTTATTCTGTTTGACACAGTACAATAGAATTAGGTATATTTACAATAGCACTACTTTATGAGAGCTCTTTAGTTTCTTGATCTATGTGAAAATTATATAAACGCCGGTAGGTATTCAATACTATTTTATTCAACCTACCAAACCCGATATGTGAGGAAAAAGTACTACTAAATAAACTAAATAAAATAAAATTGTTATTGCATACTAACTTGTCCCGTCCATCTCTAATAAAGGTTTTCTCATTTGCTCTTTCTAAGACGACACGAACCACTGAAAAACAAAAATGAATATTCTGTTAGGTAAGTATCAGTAATGAATATAATGGAAAGGTTATTATCACTTTAATTAATTTAAGTATTAATTACATTACAACTGTATATTCGGCGAAGGCAGAAGCCAGAATTTAATTGAGAATTTATGACGTCATTAAACTGATGCAGAAATAGTGCAGCGGCAATTGTCACGGAGGGTCAGCAAAAACATAGAAACACGTCTGACAGATTTCATACACACATATTTTTTTGTGCTATGTTTTTTAATTCAAGATCGAATTCTAAAATCAAGATCCGTGCAAAGTGATTTTGTTTCTATAATAAAGAACTTTATTACCGTAAATATCGATGTATCGTGACTGAAATACGTAATATAAATGTAAGTAACTTTGTGACAATTTAGAATGTGTAAAATTTTCCGTCTCACGATTTATTGTAAACAGTAATATTGAAATAAGAATGAAACTGTCTCATTATCTTTAAAATATCTATTTACGGTAATGAAGTTCTTTATTTAAAATATTCCCTGAAAGTTATTCGCCCGCTACTTTGCACACTTAATATTTCCGCACACTTTGTACTGAAAATAACGAAAACAACAAATAATAATTATCAAATACTGCAGAAATATATTTTGGGAACTAATTTTGATGAATATAGATTAATTGATCGATTCATTAAGCGTAACTACTGTAAAGATTAATTAAATAAATTAATAATAACTGAAAACATATAATTGCTACATTCCTCAATCCATACAGTTTTGGTCGTAATAAACCTCGTAATTGTACAGTTAGTATTCTGTGGACGGTATAGTTCATACATAAATCAGAACGATAGTAATTATGGCAACCATTTGTAGCAGTAACGGCGTACAAACAGGGGCGGCCGATAGAGGTCGCTACACCTCTTTTGTCAGATTATGTTTGTAATAATCATCATACAATTATGTTATCAATTTGGGTATGAGCTATGATTGCTACCAAGGAAATATTTTCTGTTGTGTCTTTTTTATTAGTAGTGGTTAATCGTGACTGAAATACGTAATAATCTAAATGTAAGTAATTTTGTGACAATATATACCGTGTAAAATTTTCTGGCTCACGATTTATTGTAAACAATAATATTGAAATAAAAATGAAACTTTCTCATAAACTTTTATTTCTTTTATTCTTCACATTTTTAATCTTTTAATCCTTATAAAAAAATCAGGCTTATTCATTTATGATAATAATATGAGCAATAATCGCTCTTATTCCTAATTTTATAATTGGAATACGACAGAAGAAATATTTTTCACACGAACTAGTTTTTGATATTGTTCACACTCCCGCATTACGCGAACTAGTAGAAATAAAGATAAAAAAGACAAATTATCAAAAAATCATAAGAGGATGGTTCATATTATTGGGATAAATATCCCAAAAGCGATAGATGTTGCAAAATTTTACTATGAAACAGTTAATCCGGAACAATTCCATTATTTGCGTCGGCCCCGGATGCTGGATGCTAATTGATGTGTTGACAAACAGGATATTAATCCGCTTTCATTTCCACGGGTTGTTTTCACAATCATTCCCCGTGTTTTTATACCACTTCTCTTCGAATCAAAGGTTTATCCGTATTTATTGTCAGTAGAGTGGGGTTTACATAAAATTTAAAATGCACACTGAATACTGCGCTTGTCAAATTTTGACGCTGAAAACTAAACAGGTGGTCAAAAGTATGGAAAGTACAGTAGACAAAGAAATTGATTTACCATCCTTAGGTGAACACTTATTGAATATAATACAACAACTAGATTATGTTTTTATTGCCAACCAATTTTCATCGAACCTTAAGCTTTAGAAAAACATAATTTTCATAGGAAATGTCATTAAATAAATAATTCTGATCATTGCTTAGATTTAGATATGAATTCGCAATGTTATTTATTGTCACTTGATTTGTGGAAATATACTTTTAAATTTTCTCGCAAAAGTATGCAAATCAAAATACAGTAAACAAGAGTGAACAAACGCACAACGCCACCATCGAGCGAGGAAAATTCTTACATTCTAAACCGAGACCCCATTCTGGAAATCCTTTTCGGTTTTCAATTTTATCTTCCCCTGTAATCGACAATACAATTCAAACGCATTCTTAGAATGAACACAATTCATTTATTTGCGTTTGAAACACTCGTGAAACAAACTCTTAGAGAGCGCTTTCATAATTGGTGGTACACACGTTTGTGTTTTTATTTAACTATCGGTACAAGAGGTTGTTTAATGTTGCAAATTCATTTAGAAGTGATCCCATATTCAGAAATAATTAACAATAATATCAAGAGCACGCTAAGATGACCACTTAAGAATTGTGCACCGTTATTATGTCCATTGAATAAGAAACAGAATTGCGGTGCGTGTATAGCCAGCATTCGATTCAGAGAATAGGGTACAGCTGGGTACAGCAGACAGCCGAGCAAGCTCGCGATCTGTACGGAACCCTTTTCCGGGAGATTACGCGTATCACGGCCCGGGTAGGTAAATAGCCGGCCTATCCCTCCTTACATTTATCGGAATGCTGATGTAAATAACATGGGAATCCGGAATCCTTGTCCTTTCATATTCCAACCAGCTTATTATATGGAAATACTTCACTTCATATACGGATACTTCATTTCATGTTTGTTTACTTTTAAAAAGTAATATTGTTTGAATGAAATTTTTACTTTTGCATTAGTTTTACCTAATAGTATATCATTTTCTTTAATTTACGTGTCTATTTTGAAATCCACTGAAAGTTAAAACTTTATAATAAATGTTGTTTCACTATGTTCTGTTGAGCACATACTATTCCATTTTATTACTCGTTCGTACCGAAGTGTTCGAAAAAGAAAATGTGAATACGCATAGGTCATATATTTTTAACACAAATGTTTTTTTCCTTGAGTGCTTTCTTAAAGAAATATCATACCGCTTGAGTAAGTGGGTCCGATCAAAGGGTCCTTGAATCGACGTCGCTCGAAGGGCTTCTTGTCATCGGCGCGATATTGGCCCGACCTCGAGGCACCCTTTTTATCTGGGCCCATCCGACCCTAGCAAACTTTCTCAGGAATCATCGCGCCAATCCCACCCTTTAATATCCTTACATTATATTCCCAAAGATCACCCAACAGACGTCTATTTGTACACCAAACCTATCCAAATAAACATTCACCCTAATTTATCATCCGCACATTGAAAGGGAAATCAAATATTTTGTTAGCGGGAAATATCGTTTCAATTTTCAACTACGACTCAAATCCAATTACCTATAAATAAATCACAATTACTATACGTAGCTGTATGAAAGCTGTAGAGTTTCGTTCCAATTGAACCATTTTTTACAAACTTCGGAGCGATAAATAAATCTGCAATATTGCTGGAAAAAGAAAAATCCAAGCCACTTTCTAAAACGCTTCTTCATAACTTCTTCAGCGGAAAGTGTTCGGAAAGTTCTGTCTGCACAATCGACACTTACCAAGAATTTATTTCCGCATTTCGATTGCAATGAAAAAAAAAGTTCGTGTTTAATAAGGCTAAAAGCATCATACATTCTAGTGTGTGAAATAAGCATCATAGCGACAGCTATTGGAATAGATACATAAAGTGCTTTATCATGGTAAATCTTGATGTTGGCGCGATCACGTCACCGCATGTTTTTTTTGGCAAATGGCGTATTTTATAGCGGTTGGGGTTTGGACAAAATAGGAAATTGTTGCCACTCCCGAGACGTCTACCATGTCGCAAGATATGTACGCGAATTATTCAGTTTTTTACCTCCTCTCGGGATGATCCATCCTCTCTACCAAAAGGGTGTAAACGCCATCTAAGGTTTATCGAAGAAAATGTTTTAGCAACATGGTCTTAGGGTCTTTAATCACTTGAAAACTTTTCGAAGTTAAGTGTAATCGTAGACGAGTTCAGATTTCTTGTTTTTACTCCTGCGGTGGGATTTGAAGAGCTTTTGTTAAGTGTTCAGCCTGTTCAGAATGACGGAATGAGAAAATTTGGAAGCTTGCTTAAACGCGTTCTAAAAAGACTCGGAGTAAAAATGTTTTTTAAATTCAAAGCTAAAGCGGAATTGTCATTGGCACTTTCATTATAGTCAATACCTTATAAAATAATGTAGCTTTTGTTGTGTTGATATTTCTAGTGTAGAAAATTGTGGTAGTAGACATAATATTATGTTTATAGACTGACTCAGATATGCTTCCAAGTATAAAACCTCATCAATATTCTGCTAAATATATGTACCTATCCTATCATTACTCAAACTAATATAGAAAGAAAATAAAGACAGTTAAAATCTGAAAATGTTCCTCGCATAACCCATCACAGATAGAACGAAATATCGAGTTTCTAAATCCCTGAATAGCAGGAAAATCGTGACTGATTGTAACGCTTTTACGTCTCTCGGATATTTCAAACAATGTTATAAGGATTCCGCATGTCGACTGGCGTAAAAGCTATGAATACTTATTTATCTTTATCGCAGGCACTTAAGTCACATCATTGAACAGTATTATGGTGGATGGCTTCAATGGCCATTATAGCAATCAACATTTCTATTGAGGACACGCACATACATATGAAACACGCTGCATTATACTTTACAATTAGGATAACTGACATGTATACATAATACTAATTGATAAATTCATTAGCAAATAAGCAATAATTGAAGCAACACTTATTTTTGCTCGTACCACACATTGTGGGTCTGCAGAAAGATACCCTATATTTCTAGAAATATAGAAGCAAATTGCTCATCTTTAGTTTCAAATGAAAATATAATAATTGTGGTCTACGGCGCTACCTTAACAGAGTAGTAATATATTTGCCACAGATTTCAATACGAGTAAATATTATATTCTATTTTTTATCTATCCATATGTATATTAGACCGAATTCATGGATAATTAGACACTTGGTCTGATTCACTAGTTTTGTTCATTCGCTATCCCATATACGCCAAAATTTCATTGGATTCAGACTTCCAAAAGTCCAAAACCCTTAAATTTCATACGAAGAACCCTAAAAATGGTCATCAGAATCGATGAGATCCGGTAATAAATCGGGACCTGGGCTCCGCACTAACTCTTCGATTACAAGCGACCCGCGACCGACCCTAATGTAAAGCTTTAATGAAGATATAAAACTCCATCCGGCTCTTGGACTACGTTCTTGGGTCTATCGTAAATTGAACGACATGTACTTATTAAGTTTAAGTAACGACTGTTATGAAAAGAGGTGATTATCGCTATAATAAAACGAAGACTTCACCATCTCTTTATAACATTTGTTTGAATTGCCAACTTGAACTTCTGAATGTCAAGCAGATTTAGGACAAATCAAATTTAAATTCGATTAAAAAAGTTTCAAACAAAAATTGTTTTAACAAAACAAATATAGTTGTGCTTTTACTGTATAAGAAAAAACATTTTAAAACAATACTAGTAAACAAAAGGCCGCCTTAAGGCAGCAATTTATACCAAGCAACCCCTGTTAGTTATTTTTTTGTTTCAGTTAGCTCTTAATTAAAAACTTTTCCAGACAACGGAACCGTTAAAGCAAAAATAAATCTAGAAAGAAACTTTACCAATATAGAAGATTCATTGCAATCGTGTGAGTTCTTGCATCAGTTCATCATTCATTGTTTATTTACAAACAAAAGTAACATCGATAACTCAAAGGCGGCCAGCAATGGACAGCATTCGTAAAATATATCTCACAACAGGTGAAAATGTTATACGAAGGCGTAATGTTTGCTTTAATATAAAATGGTTTCTTTAGTTATTTTGAAGCAATTCGTAATATGTGTGCTAATTATAGTTTAACTAGCTTTCCGCCCCGCGGCTCCGCCCGCGTTAACAGGTTTTCCCATGGTAAAGAAGTATTTTACCGCGGTAAAAAGTAACTTATATACCTATATGTTATTCTGTTGTATATAAGCTATATTATTGTGAAGTTTCATTAAGTACATTCATTAGTTTTTGCGTGAATGTGTAACAAACATACATCCATACTCATAAACTTTCGTGTTTATTATTGTATTAGTAGGATGTATTCTTAGAGTATAAATAGAAAAAATTCTGGGAGGGATGTATTGTTATTAGCTATTGACAATATCTGTACAGGTATTAAAGTATTAAATTAGCATATTTATGCGGCAAAAATGTTCGGCATATCCTAAACTTATAAACGATTATTCTTTACCGATTCAAAATTTGAATGATCGTTGTTATATTTACTCAACTAAAAAAAAATGTTTTTATATTTACTTGTAAATAATAAATGAATCCCAAGTCATATTGTTATAAAAGCTTTGCAGAATATTTTCTTACCTCTCAGAGTTTAATAGACAAAGTTTGTTGTATGATTTTAACGCAATTTCAATAGCCGAAAAGTAAAGTAAGTTTTTGAGTTTATTCATTACAAACATACACACACATACAAAAATACAAATCTTTCCTCTTTATAATATTAGCATAGAATATTAGTATCTTCGATCATTAGTATGAAGTATGATGAATACAATTGTACCATTGTATTAATAAGTGGTGGTACTAGTGGTGGTTGGTTAAGCTGTTTTGTGTTAATATTGTTTGCGTCTTTTAATTTCTATTTAACACCAATAACATTTCTCTTTTCTCTTCATAATTTGTTTTTCTGTGTGTATTCATAGCTTTACTTTACCCCTAATAAAGGATTACCTTTAACAACATTAGCCCAAATTTAGGCGCGAGTTACGATTTGTATAAGGCCATTCAATTAACCAAATCGACTATTTACTCTTTGAGTTATACGAAACACCCAAATTTTCATAATCAAGCATTATCTCCATAGGTAATGACATTCACCGCGAATTGCTAATCGCCCTGCAAACATGTTCTAATGGGGAACCCTAATGCGTTTGTGTTTCTAAGGGTTCTGTGCAAATTCGCGACAGAAATCTGAACCACATAGGACATATTGTAACTGCAGCCTTTGGACCGCGCCAGAGCGAGATGGAAACAAAGCTGAATATGGAAAAGAGAGACGGGAACAGTTTTGGTGGGTCATATTGATCTTTCACCCGCCATTTTGGCTCGTGCCATTTTCGCTCCGGGCGTCACATGTATACCCAGCCTCGGCTGCTGAAAAAAGAGGAAACCTTTTATTCGCTTGTCATTTTGTGTTTTAATGAAATATTTCACAAAAACGAGGGATGAAGGTACAACTTTGATGGGAATTAGCATTTTTATGTAGTGAAAATGGAGGCGCGGCGTTCATTGCCAACACCAGAAGTTATAAATTCGCCGTAACTTCCTCATTTCAGCCCTTTTATATTTCAAGGAGCGTTAATGAGATATTGTATCATACCATAAATAAATTACAGATTAAAGTCCAGATTCATAGTTACGACCAAAAATATTTGAAACTAGCTACGCCTGCGTTGTCTTTCGGCTTTTCCGTAGTAATTTTTAACTATCCCACGGCAAAGTTTAATTTTTTGGGATTAAAAGTAAGTATCTAAGATGTTGACCGGGGGCGGGGGTATAAGGTACCACCATGCAAAAGTTCGTTCAAATCGGTCCAACAGTTTCAGAGATTAGCCTGTACAAATAGAAAAACAGAGAAACAATAAAATTGAAAAAAAAAATCTGGATTATGTTCTTATATCGCTCCTTACATCCCCCTGAATCGGTTTTTAGCTTTTTTTTTTTCTACGTACAGATTTTAGACGTCTACAGTTTTATTATATAGAAGATGCTGCCATTCATAAATTGCAAGCCGTCACAAACTTTAAACAGGCAGACCGTGTAACATGCCAATTCCAAGCAATATTGTAAACGAGAAAAGTTATACGTATTTTAATGGTCATATCGGAAAGGGTCGAATAAACTGGGATAATAAAAAATAATGTCAATATTAAACTGGGTACGCATCGTATCAGGTCCCAAGGGCCGGCCGTTGGGAGTGTTTCGCTATTTTGACATGGATGCTTGTAATTATGAAGGGAAACTTTACGCATAGGGTGTTACGCAGTAACCGGGTTAGCTTTTAGGGTGATTCTAACTACCGCCGAATTATTTTTATACTTTTTATCTAACATCCCATCAGGATTTTAATTATATTATGTATTGTAAATGAGGTAAAGTATAGGTACTTTATAATCAATCACTCACTATGTTATTCCCACTAACCTTAATGCGATGGTGACATCGAAGAAGATAATAAGTAACATCAAAATAAACATCTACTTTATAACATTATTTTTTTACGAATAAAGCGTTATAATCAGCTGTCTGTTAGCACCAACATCAGAATTTTTTATCACTTTCTCTTCAAAGAAAATATATTTTCACAGTAATAAGTAGCCTTAGATAGAATATAAATAGAAAAAATTCTGGGAGGGATAGAGTACGCCTAATCGAGTATGAACCGTAAGCACAGATATGAACAGTCCGAATATCTTCAGCGCGTTCATTTAGTATCAATTGGTTATCGGAGCTGATTATTTTTCAAGAAATTTAATAGGAGAACATTTTGAAATGTGCAGTGATAAGTTGCAAACATGACTCAAGGAACAAATCCAAAAAGAAAAATGTTATTGATTTCACCGCCCATACAAAATATGCCAAAATCTGCTTACGCTTGACATAAAGGCAGCGGAGCGATGCGCGTGCCCTAACATAATGCAAAAAATGTCACTTGCAACAAATGCTATTTATTATTCCAGAAAATTTTCTATTTATACTCTAAGTTATTATTATTATAATGACATGAGCCATTCTTTATTCATAAAAAAATCGTGACAAATTAAGCACCTTCCCATTGATTATATCACTATGGACTAAAATATGTAGGATAGTACGATAAATCATTTTTACAATGTAACATACAGCCTACTCATGTAGCGAACACAGTGACAATACGGTTAGCGGCTTTTCAGTTCCATGAACGTTTTCGCCTGTGGTTTTCGCAATTACAAAGCCCATTATTTACAGAATAGGCACCTAACTCATTGAACGTTAGATACTTACTTCTGAAACAGTAAAGTTTCCATTTAGCTATTATTGTATTTATCGAGTATCTTTACACAGCGCACGTAACTTACATACCTATGAAAGAAAGAATGAAATAGCAGCGCTTATTTAACAATTTAAAAAGGTAATTAAAAAAGAAGAGCCACTTAATTGCAATAGCAGTTGAGCTTAATTTTACTTGCGTAGATAATAGTAAGCATTATGGTGTATGTGTACTTAATTTAATATATTACAAGTTAACTTTAATTTTAGGTAATTATCTCAAGCAGCCATCCGATTTTTAAATTTCATATAGTTAATGTTTGTTTGAGTCTTTCGCGCTTAGTACACATTATTTTGTATATTCATTATAGTTCTGAAATCCCGATATTATCGTAATTTGTAGTAAGTAGTGTAGTAGTATGTTATTATACTGTTGACAATATAATAGGTGATTTTGCCTGCGGCTAGGGTGACAATTAGTCTTGATATAGGTTCGTTGTACCGCCTTTTGCACGCCTTTCAATACAATACGACATTCGTGACGTGACCCAAATGGAAACTACTAGTTAATCTGATATTTTCAATTGGGACCCATTTATTTCATCTTAATGACTTAATCAGAACCCAATGCAATTTATACGTTAATAACGAGTATACACCTTGAAATTTAACTGGCTGTTTATCTTCAACATAGTGGTCGTACTCTTGAAACTGAATAAGTTTCCCTAAAGAATATACAGTGTAAACTCCATGTAACGTCACTCGATTTAACGACAAACTCTCTAAAGCGTCGAAATCAATTGACTTTGGTTGGTTCAGTTGTCTACCATACAATGATACACTCTACATAGCATCACACCCACTCTCAATAACAACAATTGAGTAATAAAAAGTACCTTTTAAGTTGCCAAAATTAGTAAAAACTACGCAGCTGTGTACGTTCTTTTGTTGCTTTGTTATCCTAGCCCGCAATAAACTCGACTGTCGGCATTATGTATACCGAACTTTCTAAGAAATTCTTCTTTTGTATACAAATTGGGATTGCTTGCACGTGTAGACTGTTTTTGACCATGACTAATAAGTAGGAGTCATTATCTATACCTTAAGATTATTCTCAATATCGCAAGATATGAAAAAAAAAGTAAAAAATATACAACAAGGTAAAAAAATATAACAGACTATACGCAATAGCGTTCAAATAAGATTTTTTTTATGTACTTAACTAAACTACTAACACTAGTCTGAAATAATTTTTTTCTTTTTCTAATTCTGATTTTTCTTCTCTCCATTTAACGACAACTCTCTATAACGCCATAAAATGCACAGTCCCTTCAGTGTCGTTATATAGAGTTTACACTGTAGTTTGAAATCTCAAAATTAAAATTCAACATTACATGCAAAGTGGCCAGTCACGTGACTAAAGTTTATAATGAAAAGTTGAAAATTATTTTTGAGATTTGAACCCATGTTCCTAGGGAAAGTTGTTCAGTTTCATGAGTAACCCATAAATAATTATATTTTGATGTGTGTAGTTATAACAGAAATGTTAGATCATCTTATAAATTAATAAATATGTGAGCTTCTATCCACAAACTATAATAACCAGACCCTATATACCTAACAAAAACAATGAACCGACATTTATATAGTGTTTTTATGTGGCTCCTATAGATAGGAAATAGAAAATTAAGGTGGTTCTGGCAATTTTGACACGACGACGACGACGGTACTACAAGTGGCTGCGTAAGGGATAAACCCTCGCATAATTGTCACTTGTCGGGGGCAATGAACTGTAGATGGGAGGGAATGTAGGTAGAGTTTCACCAGTCAATATATATAAGTAGCCTAAAATATAAACTGTACAGAATTTCCTACGAATCCAGCTCTTAAGATCAAAGAAATTGGAAGACTTTGATAATCATTTCCCTAGTATTTTTTATAATCAAATATTGGAACGAGTATTAATTTGATGCGTAGTAGATTAAAAGCCTTGGACGTTTTCATTTGTAATGCAGATGCAGTGCAGCGCAGTTAACTTTTTTATTATTATGTTTCCTAACATCACGCGAATCTCATACCGTGTCCGAAAAAAGTAACAATAATTGTAGAATTTGATGCAAACGAGATGATTAATACATTATGCCTTTTCAGCCAGAATGGTTTATAAACAAAGATACATCTGGCTGAATTTGACTTAGGTATGATCGTCAATGTCCCAGTTGAGGAATTTATACAGACGGCGACGCAAGTATCTTCAAATACGTCAATACGTGTCTGAGAACAATTCATGCATGCATCAGACCCATCATCTCAGCCAAAAGACGTCTACATTTTTGATCAGTATAAAATATTTGAAAATTGACATGTTTCGGGGAGCAAAACGTTATCAACTCTTTTTGTGTGAAAACATACAGGATCACAATCCTCTTAAACGTAAAACGTGAAATAAAACGGCATCGGAAAAAAGCTCGAAAGCTTTTATAGAAACGCGATAAAAGTCATTATCTTCGACGAAAAGCGTCCAAAAAATTGTCTAATCGTAAACCTGAAGAATAATTGCTTGCTGTTTTATTTTTCTTCGGAACAGATTAATGTCTCTGACATAAAAAATAAATTATCCCGTCTATAATTGGATGGTAAATTTTATTGCGTCGTAAAATTACCATGAAACACTGCAAATAGCTTTTCAAATCAACTGTTTTGTTGAGAGTACGGTGCAATGTTTGAACTGCTGACTCCAAACAAAACATACTCCATTTTTAATGAGATTTTAAGGAATTTTCAATATATTTTACAGACACTGATGAATGTTTTATAATGGCTGTAACCTGATGTTTCTATTGGTATTGTAAAAGGCGACTAAGGCCATTTATTACCTGCCCAGTGACAAGAGATATATCTCACATCTAATTGTAAAAATGCTGTGAGAAACCTACCATAATAAAATTTCCTCCGACAACATAAGAGTATACACACGACAAAATACGACATTTCTTGTCGACATACGACATATTGTCTTGTCACACGTGAAACATAATATTTTGACGTTACCACGGCAGTATAGATTCTTTTGTAGATTCAGTATATGTATAATATGTGTTACGTTATATTTCTTGACTAATATTAAAAGTTTCTGTCATTTCAAGTAATACAAACAATATGCAATAATAGTGCTAAAGAAGAAAGACGCCATTATGCCTCCGTTCTGGCAAAGTTATTGTATTTCGAAACAAGTAATAAACGACAAGCGATTTCTGTTCCTCTTAAGGATTGATTGCAAACTTCATCAATCCTGATTCAATCATAAATATAAACTTCAAGACTGTCTGTATGCAACACTTAGAACGAGTTGAGTAACGATAGCTTCCGTTAAAGATAAAGCATAGGTCGATACCTGATCTTATGTTTTTTCAATCAATGCATCTGTAAGATTAAAATGTGATGTATTAGATATGCGAAATACTTTTTTCTTTAAAAAATTGCATTTTTGTCAATGCTTGCTTACCATGTGGATTTTGAGACTACCTCACAAAGCCTAGTATCAGAATAATTGAGCCACACTGGCAAGCATCGCACATGTATCGACTACATCCGTAGATTGTAGCCGGGACCAACGGCTTTACGTGCTTTCCGAAGCACTGAATCATATTAGCGTCAATCATGGATAAGGGCATTCTTAAACCGGAGTAGGCAACTGTCTCGAATTGCTCTTGAATGTCAAGGAATAGAATAGAACACAGAAAGTGGACACTTTATCTTTCTAAAATAATAAAAATAAGTAAATAAAACGTATTCTCAAACTGCCAAATTAAATACACAATCAATTATATGGCCCGCTTGATAAATCTGAAAATAAATTGAATTGAACGGCCCGCTTGAATCTTATGACTCGCATCAATCTCTGTACAATCCAAGCAGCGAGACGAGATGAAACTTTCGCACATTCACAAGTTCCGTTGCAGAATCTGGCACGGAACTCGCACGGAAGTGGCACGGTACAACTTAGTGGTGCCTGTAAATTTGCAAGACGAAATTAATTTGGACTCAGCGGTCTGCCCAACGAAACACTTAAGATTTCCTTCGTTATTTATAGTTAGTGCAAAAACTGTTGTTCGGTTGCGATATTAACTTCGTTGTTTGAACGCATTGTTTTTAACTTTTGAAAAACTTCCAGTTCAAACTTTGCTGATAAGGAAGCTGCTTCTTCAGAAAAACTTTAAAGATTTCCAATTTTAAGAAACGTAGGAACTTCTAAGTTATACAATGCCTTTTGTTTAGTTCTGCTTTGTTTTTATCAAGTTTTCCGTAATAAAACGTCTGTAGCGGTCCCCTCAGTAAGCCCGCGCCACTCCGCGCTATGTTAGTCGGAACTGTTTCGTTTAATGTGGGGTATGCAACAAGAAGGAATGAAACGAGCCGTGTCACACCACTGCACTGTCATCTGAGCCTCTTGTGTTTTACTACGAATACTGTAGTACGTATATTTAATGTTAAAAATAAAAATACTTGTCTGAAACTTGAACCACTTTCCACAGCTGCTAAATAAAATATTGTATGTTTGAATTTAGACGAAAAATAAATGGAAAATGGGGTGGAAATGAGGTTGCAAAACCCCGCGTTACAAGTTAAATACACGATTATATTATTTATATGATTTAATTATTCTAATGTACATTATAACGACGTAGGTTATTTTCCTAAGTCGCCTTATACGTCACCGACAGAAAGATTTGAGTGGGTACGTTTCTATTTAGGGTACCATATGGTAATTTTATTCTTCAAATTCATGACGCATTCTCTCAATAAATAAGAGGAAACATCTAGAAATACTATCACTACATAGTATAAAACAAAGTCGCTTTCTCTGTCCCCATGTCCCTCCCTATGTCCCTCCCTTTGTACGCTTAAATCTTTAAAACTACGCAACGGATTTTGATGCGGTTTTTTTTAATAGATAGAGTGATTTAAGAGGAAGGTTTATATGTATAATACATGCATAATATACTTAAGGATAACCCACAATAACCATTTTCCCGTGCGGAGCCGGGGCGGGTCGCTAGTATTATTATAATACTACATTTCATTATCATAGCAGACCTTATGCATGAAAAGTGTCTAGAGAATACGACGAGTAATGTATGTTGAACCAACAGGATAAATAGCGCAAATATGCGTTACTGCTGTATTTTATGAAATTAAATGCATTGTTTGAAATATTCTTAAAAAAATAGACCTTATAAAGTATAAGAATGTTTTGTTTGTTTGTAAATACTTTATTGCATATAAAAACATAATAAAACATACCATATACAGAACAGTTGAGCAAAGGTGGACTTATCCCATAAGGGATTTCTTCCAGTCAACCTTTGAGTATCTAGAAGGAACCTATGAATGGCAGGAAGACTGTTAGTGCCTGAAGTGTTCGTACAGTATTGCTGATAATGGTTCGATAACCTTACAAAATTCGTTATCGACCAGCATAAATTATTAAAATTTTGCACAGTAGTGGTTAGACAGACTAGCCCTATGGCAGGAAATTGAGGAAATAAACCCCTAAATGAGAATGAAATTGAACAAACGCTGATCAATTTAAAAAGGTTAGGAGTAGGTTTTATATTTTTATAACTTAGTTACTGTTTTATGTTCATTGTGCACAACTTATACCCCTGGAAGACGTTTCTTTTGAAATAAGTAATACCTATTGTGTTGTCTTTTTTCATGTTGTGTTCTACTTATAATATTTCCGGTGTGAAATAAATGTTAATTAAAATAAAATAAATAAATACTAAATACATAATGTGGGAGGATTTGATACGCATTAATGATTTTTTTTTGTAGTAGGTATAAACTTTAAATATCCTGTTCCTGGCGAAAAAGACAACGTAGCGCCACCTGCAGGGAAACCCATACAACATTATACCTCGAAAGCCTCCAAATAGCTACTCCATGTTTCCACTCGTTTCTCTTCCCGTATCAAGGGAAATCGTTCTACGTTTCCACTGAAGATGGCATTGTTTTCTACTGAAGAAGTTTATATATTTAGAAGCAGTTTTTTTTTTGTACATACAATGTAATATTATTTAATTGAAGTACTCACCTGAATATTTGTAACTAGGTACAATCCTTTTGAAATAATTAGCATGTTTAAAAGATTTATCAGTATTTGGTCTCCATGATTAATCAATTTCACAAAAATCACTTTTAAGTATGCAATCAACACAATATTTTATGTTAAACAATAGCATAATCCACAAATACCGAACATACACCACGAAGAGTTCACAACAAACTGTTGACAGTAACCAAACTACGGCGTCTGAATCACTCTGTTTGGCGGGAGAACTGATACTTTCATCTTCCATCTTCCTCGCACTCATTAACAGCTATATAGCTTCGTCTCTTTGGTTACGATTAAAGTAAAACCATTACGTTGAGAACAAAAAAGGGTCCCCTTTGAGCAAATCGTCATATATCATCGCTTTGACGTTATGAGATTGGGGTCTTCGGCCGGGATGGCTTGCTTTGTCCAAGGGCAATAAAATTCGGCAGTATACCGGCTGCGAAAATACAAAAGGTTCAAAACTATAGTTTCCTACTGATTTAAACTAATACATTTATTTGTGTATCCGATATAAATAAAAAGATTACCAGACTATTTTTAATTGATATGCTTCTAGTTTTCTTTGACAGTAATAAAAGTATCTCTGTAAAAATATTGTAATACGCAATGTCTTTTATTAGGTATACTCGTCTAGGCATTGTATTTATTAGCACACAGTATAAAAAAATACTGGACCTGTTAGCGAAATAGTCTGATCCATAATACATTTTGCAGAAATGTACGTCTGGGCCACCGTACACGGAAATACATTGCGAAGTAAATAGACAAAAAAAATACGTTTGAGACCAACTAGCAACGAAAACTACAAATTGTGTAGCTAATGCTCTAGTTTACGAACTGGAAAGGTACAAACGGGTATACAAAACCCAAACTGCCGTAAGCTAAGGAAGGAACGGTCTCTCACGGCTAGAAGCCATCCATCACGCTCGACAATAGTCCTCCCTGCGACAACAGTACAGCAGCTGACTCTTATCCAACCCGAATACTACTGTATAGTATTTTGTCAATACGCAGCAGTCCTTTCACCAGAGCTTTGACTACGCCATAGACCTAATGATCCGGAGATCGAAAATTATATTCAAGACAAAGAATAAGAAAAATCTCAGCTCTTTAATTTGAATACGCTTATATACGCTAGTAGCAGATAAACCTAAACGCTCATCGCCATTATCTCCCTTATTAAACGGACATAAGAACGGTATAAAGTCCAAAAGTTTTTGCTTAGCGTGCTTTCGACTATAACACCTGAAGACTCCTTTACCCAAACAGGTCCTGAAATTTATTTATTTTATATTTTTATTTATTTATCGTTTTTGCAGTGAAATATTTGTATCCATTGAAATCTGAAACCATTAAAAACAGAATGAATACACTACTAATCAGATGCACTATGAGTAGGTAGGTACAAAGACACCTTAAGCACATTGATCATAATGTCCTAATGTGTGGGACATTAATCTTTAATAATAAGACACGTTTACGATAATTTGTCTGTACGTTAGCACGTGCTGCGAATGTTGCACTTCCAATGGTTTTCTGATGTGCCTTCGCCTTACCTTCTTAATAACACGTATTGCTTAGCACGTTATGGTAATTGTCAAGGCCATTATAATCCGTTCCCAAAATTAGTACTTATTAGGAAATGCACACTGTTTACATAAAAAAAGAACAACAGTCTACCAGCGGATTTGTCTGTGTGGTAGTTAGAAGTCGAGAACTATCATGAGCGGAGAAAAAAATCAACAGTGATTTTAATGTCTCCATAATGTTAAATTGGTTGTATTCCGTGATAGAAAAAAATCAAAATTACCTACTGCTTCAAAATAAGAGTATGAACCTTGACCAATTCAGTCAAAGAATTCAAGTGCAGAAGAAATCTGAAAATATAAAATAACCTAAGTCACGTGACAATTGAAAAATAAATTTACAATTAGAAAAAAATATCTTTAACTTTGTATTTTTTAAACACACCAATTCAAGAACTTAACGTTATTATCATAGAAAAGATCAACAAACAATCGTCTAGCTATATAGCCATTTTTATTTTATATTAGTTTAAAATTGTTACAAAATACATTCAATGTATTGTATAATTTTTTAAATATATTTTTCAAAACATTTCTAATTTCTGAAAGAAAAAGTTTTAAAATTATATATTTTTAAGAAATTATTTTTTAAACGCATTGCACAGAATACCAAATAGTAGTCCCTAGTACTACATGGGCAGCGATTTTGAATAACATTTTAAAATACTTGCACCTAAGTATATTAGAGATTTCTCTTCTTCACCGGTTAGTAAAACAGGATCTCATATCGACCATAGTAACAATCCAGTCCACATAATTAATTACTTAAGCTAATAACTGCAGGTTACACTACAAAATATTAAAGAATGTCGCTACTATTTGGAGTTTATTTTTAATAAACAATACATGAGTAACTTCTTAAACTAGTACCTTCTCTGATATTGTATGACGTCAATGAAGGTTGTGGTTTCCGCTTTATCGCTTACATACCTACAAAAATACCCTAAAGAGAACGTCAAACATGAATCAAGTTTCTTTAAGATAACGTCCGAAGTAGGCTAATTGATAGTACCTGCATGGAACAAAAAATATATGGAAATTTTCCATTTTATATATGACCTATTTACATACAAGTATTACCTTGAACTTATTAAACCATGTACCCAGTACTGAACATGCAATTATCCGATAATAATAAACAAAATATTGAATTCGTACTTATCGTGTGACTTTCCAAATAATTTATATCATTTTATTTATCAAGTTAAACTACGCGTTATCCCTATTTTCAAGAGATAGAGTCTTAGATCCCAATTTATTTACACCTAATAATTGAAATTAAAATAGAAATAAACCAATAAGAGTATCTACATGTTTTTATTAAATTGTCCATATTATTTATTCCGCTAAAACATTACGAGCTAAATATAGAAATTGAATTTATCTAAAGTAATCAACAAAAAAAAAAAACAAATAGCATAAATTCCCAAACATTGTTATCCAGACGCGGCTAAAACAGTAGTGACAGGTTTTTAGCTACCGAAAACGATTTTAAAGTTTAATCTCGAGCACTATCGCTCGCCTGGTATGTGTCTTATCGGCTGCACACAGACATGATGTTCATGGATATCGACACGCAGACCAACAACTAGTTACAAATTAACGACGCCCAGGTAAGGAAAAGCATTTAGTAAACAAAACTCTATCCAGTCGGTCAACTGCATTCGTAGCGATATCAATCAATGCGAGCGAGCTTTAGAAACTAAAAGTGTTAGTGATTTCTCTGAACCATGTCATCAGTCTCGCCATCACCACCAAGTCTACAATCCGAAGATGACTCCATGGGTACAACCTCGTCAGATTTCTCGACCAAAGGTGATATGACACAAAACTATGCTACAAATGTATTAAACCAAACACAGAAGATTAGCAAAATCGGATCAATTACTTCACACGGAGTGGAAGATATACTCTCAGATGCTGTTAATTATAATCCGCCAGAAAATTCTTTTTTGGACTTTAAAGGAGAAGCTATCTCAGCC
Organism: Teleiodes luculella; assembly: GCA_948473455.1. NCBI lineage: Eukaryota > Metazoa > Arthropoda > Insecta > Lepidoptera > Gelechiidae > Teleiodes > Teleiodes luculella. Next base: position 5,070,003 of record OX419592.1, on the reverse strand, counting down.
GTACCTACATCACTTGTACAAGATTACAACTCAAGGGATTCCACAGGATTTAGCATTCAAGAAATTCTGGGATTGCCCCAGAATTATGATGCATCAAATCTAACAGAAGATTTGGAACCTAGATACGATTACCAGATACCAAACTATGAAACTATCAGCAACCATTCAAATAATAATTACGGATCTGGTTCTGAAGAAGTAGTTCCAGAAGGCCGCATGGATAAAACTGATAATGTTTTTGTAGATACTCACCAGGTCACTAGTAATCAAAGTATTTACAACAGGACTTATGCATTGAATGAACCTGTAATATGTCACCAAAGAAGTGGTTTAAACACAAACGTACCAAAAGATCCCAGTAGAAGTATGGACAACTTACGTGAATCGGGTTTTCCTAGTCAGGTAAAATTTGTTTATTTTTTACCTTATTGCTATCGTTATATGAACTTCATTCCAATTAAAGGTATTGCACCAAATACTTGTATCGATGACCACAAAACAACCGGATCCTAATTTGAAATTAATTTCCTCGTTCCAGCAGCTATTAAGAAATACATCTAATGCACTTCATTCGAATATAGAACCTAGTATCAATAGGACGTGTTTTTTTTTTAGTTTAATTATTGAAATCAATTTCAGAATCAGGATTGGACCAATAAGTCTTCTATAGTGAGCAACCCTGTAATACGGACTACTCCTTCACTGCCTGCAAGCGGTAAGTTTATTTATTTATCTGTTGATAATTAAGAAATACTGTATTACACAATTAATCGATATACTAGTAAGTAAATATATTGTAGTGAACTTGACATGTACAAAAATATAAGCAATTTACCGCATTAATTTACCGAATCAAAGAAAACATGTCACGCTTTTGCAAGCATACCGCTACTTAGTAAAGAGGGATCATTAATGAATCAAAAAACTTAATTTGACAACACCTTTAGTATTGATGCAATAATTAACAAATGATTTTAGAAACTTTACAGTATAAAATATTCATTTATATTCTTAAACTTTTATTTTTGTCTTTGCAGATATGTCTTCAGAATCGCAATCCTACCAAAAAGGCTTTACAAAAAGAGCAAGAACAGCCTACACAAGTTCGCAGTTAGTCGAGTTGGAGAATGAATTTCATCAAAATCGCTATCTTTGCCGACCAAGACGCATTGAGCTTGCTAACTACTTGCAACTGTCTGAACGCCAGATTAAAATATGGTTTCAAAATAGACGCATGAAATACAAAAAAGACAACAAACATAATAAGCCATCATCGTCGGTTGAAGATAATAACGCTTCAATGAATTCAAAGGACTTATCTTCAAATCAAGATCACAAGATGAGTCACGGCAGAAGCTGTGGTGGACATGATCGACATAGAAGACTTTTATCCGACAGTCACTCTGCACATAAAATTTACACATCGGTGAATGATACTCTGTCAAGACCATCTGAGTATTCCTCGATAAACTCAATAAAATCTGTGATTAAAGCACCACAGAGCTCAATAGACCTTCCATCGTATACACCAAACTTATCTTTTTCGTCGTACTACACTGCAGGATCAAGCAGGCCTGCTTACTCACCGATGACAGAAGTTTATCGATACCCTACTGATGAGTCACTGCCGCCAAATTCAAGTGCACTGGTTACCATACCGTCGGACAGCTATATTCCAAATGGAGCGAACTTAAAATTGAGTGATGATGTAACCAGGTACTCATCCAGTACATCCTACTACAATCCGCTTCCAGGTGGTGGTGTAGTGATGCACCCGACGACGTCTGATGATTATGGATTCCTCAACGCAACTATACCTTCTGTCACTGCGCCCTCATACGATGAAACCCGTATGCATACAAGAGCGTCAAACTTACCCCTCGTGCAAGACCCTTACTTCTCATATTTGACATCATCAGAACCTTCGAATCAGCATTCTTCTTCCACTACAAGCAAATATTCGTCCTACATCTCGTTGTAAGTTGCGTAATCTTTCTTCTGAAATTTATGTGTATAAGAGATGTATAATATTTTTAATATGGTACAGTCAAGTACAAACTAAACGAATACTCTCTCTCTCTCTCTCTTATGCAACGTATTTTATAATAGAATGAAGTCCAAAGTGTTCAGCTTAGTGTGCTCTTGACTGTACCCTACTATGTTTTTTAATTGAGAGAAGCACTAGTGCCTAAAGCCTTTGCTTTACTTTCTGATATACTTGACCGTCAGTGGACGATGTTCTTTCGATTTACGAATTCATATATTATTTACTAGTCTACAAATTATTTCTACTTAAACCTAAAACTATTTTATTCCTAGTCAAAAAAATCTTGTTTTAGGCCACGGCGATTGTATTATTACGATTAATATTACTGTAAAATATATTAACATTCATGTATTACATTTATCGTGCTAAACATGATTTGTGTAAATAAAAGTGAAATTGTTTTAATTAAACAGAGTTTAATTTTTGTTTTAGGTTTTATTATTTAACAACCTATGTCTAAGTACCTGTCATAATGTAGGATCAATAAAAGATTTTTTATTTATGGCAAAATGTCACAGTCATGTTATAATTTTTTGTATATTGTATATGTAGTTATCAGGACTTGTATTTTGTAGCCGAATAGTCACACTTATCATTATAAAACGTTTAATTTTTGTCATATTGACTGCGCAACGTGATGCCTGCCTGACCAAAACAATAAAAAATCCCGCCTTCTAATATTGCGGAACTTCAATGGAACTAATATTATAATCAAAATCTTATCCAAAAACACAAAATGAACTCATAGCAGGTTATTTACGGTTTACTTCGAATTGTACTTGTAATTTTTAAATTACAGCTTCGTAAAACAGGGACCAGGTGGTATGAAGTTATTACTATTTGGTATTCTGTATTTATTGCTCCAGGTCCATACCTAGAGCAAGGTAAGCTGAAGACGCTCACTCACCGCTATTGTCGTCCTTATTATAAAGACATAATTATTATACATATTTCGTATAAGATACGGCGAGCTTATATCTATAAGAGATCTCTTCCAGCCAACCAACACAGTGGTCGAAAATGAGAATGCCGAGTAGAAAGAGCAAATACCTATCTAAAATACATACATCTATTTTTCAAACCTTTTTCTGCTGTCTTCTCCTATCTATCTCTCTATACTAAAATAAAACTGAAGAATGGGCGTGTCTGTACATTGAATTGTTTTTCAAAATACTGATTGTAAGTGATAAAGGGAGTGTAACTAAACAAAGAAATACAAGTTTTGAAAAAAAAAAAGTCCGTCAGCTGTCTGTTTGTACACGCTAATCTCTGGAACTACTAGACGGATTTTGATGAAACTTTACAATAATATAGATTATACATCAGAATAACACATAGGGCGATTGTGCACTACAAGGAATTTTACTGTCCGGCAGTCCGATTTTTTACGGTCCGATATGGCACGCCATGTAATGTATATGTCGTCGGCATTTTGTATGATTTCGCCGTTTACATACGGCGTCGGCAATTTATAAACGCTCGCTGTAATGTAAAATGCCGAAGGCAAAATGTATAGGGTTGGCACAAAAAGGTTTTGAATAAGTCCGCACTCAGTTTTAGCTAAGTCCGTATTGCTAGCTGAAAAATAATGATGCACCTGTATATAATGGGGCGAAGCCCCCCCATTTCTGAAGTGGTATTCTAAGCCCTTATAGATTTTTCAACCCGATTACAAAAAGGTTACTGGCTTTGATAATAGTAGCCAGGGCGTCAACCGAAGCGGGGGGACGGGGGGGGCGCAGCCCCCCAAAAGAGGGGGCTCGGGGGGCGCAGCCCCCCGCTAAAAAAAAAAACAAATCTCTACACAGAATTAAATCGATTGGTTAGGTTAGGTTAGACTGATATATATACTAGTTTGTGCACTATACGTAATTTTACCGTCCGACATTTTACTTTCCCCCATTCCGGAACCGGAATAATTTCTGGAGTAATTTCGCGTGGGTGGCGTGTAGTTTCAAAGACAGAGCTACCCTAAACTAAGGCGTATCATCCGAGTAAAGACGGACAAGTGCACAAGCCAATCATCCGTTTTTTTCATGCCACTTCGGACCGTAAAAAATCGGATGTTTGGACAGTAAAATTCCTTGTAGTGCACAATCGCCCATAGGCTCATTTTTACCGTGGAAAAAACTTCTTTCCCACGGAAAACCTGTTAACGCGAGCGGAGCCGCGGGGCGGAAAGCTAGTAAACAATAAGTCTATACTAAAACACATACATACATACATAAATACATATAATATAAATACTTATAAATACATAAATAATACATATGATATATTTATAAAATATACGACAAACAAGTTAAAGTTGGGATCTCTTTAAGTTTTTGTTTGAAGGAGCTTACAAAAGGACAGCCCTGAATAACTCTGGGAAGCTTGTTCCATAGTTGAAAAACACGCAAACTAAAATATTAAAAAAATAAATTTGTGTTAGACGTAGGACACTTCAGCGTCCTTGTAATACAGGGACATCTAGAACGGGGGTCGGAAGGTAGAAGTTTGAACTGAAATCGGAAATAAGAGGGAGTTGCGTGATTTTGTGAGGGTGTTATATAATACAGCACAAAGTCCAAATGTTCAGCCTAGCGTACTCTTGTCGGTGAGATGGTAGTTCTATATTTAATTTTAATATGCGGGTAGTTCACTACAAATAGAAGATTATTCTGTTAACGGTCGCAGATTCAGCAATCTTCGGTACCGAGCTGTTCGTGTTTAAAGAAAACGGTTTTAATTTAAAAAATCCATCAAAAATGTTTCAAAACGTTTTAATGACAAGCCTTACTACGCCGCTGAGTAATATTAACGAAGTAAGTAGTTTTTCTTTATAATATACATAGTAAAGTTTAGAATCAATTTTGTGTATTGGAGTAAACAATAAAAAATAAAATACTTAAGAAGATAATTTTATAAAAAATTGTGATGGAATCATTGATACAGACAAAAGAAAAAGTTTTGAATAACTCTTTTTGTCACATCTTACTGTTGCTTTGATTTTTTTGAGTCAGTTTTAACCGCTGAACACATTATGGCACTGGCACCTATACCCTTATTCACAAAAATAACCAAAGAATTTGCGTTGTTACAATTTATGTTGTTTTTTTTAGCTTAGCAACTGGGATAATCGACCATTTACGACAATATGGCCAGAAGTAAAGCAGAATCCAAATAAAGGTAGGTGGCTAGAAAACAAAATACAAAAATTTCTTTGATAAGACGATTTTTACAATACAGTTCAAATGTTATCTTTTGCACAAAATAAATTGCATACTAAAGTCTGTAAATTATCGCTTTTAGCTTTACTTTTTACGGTTTTTTTAATACTTTTTCACTCAACCTCAAGCCAGTCTTGTAAAATTATTTCAGTCAGTCAACCAAGCTTTCCTTTTCGTTTTCTAACAGTCATAAACAGGTTTTTTCATATATTTTGTTGAGCTCGCTAAATACGTACATAGCTATAATATTAGAGCAAGTCATTTTACGACATATCATACAAATTAATGCCGGAGACTCGCTCCTAACAATCAGCAACCCCACTACACCACTGTAATACAAGTAAATATTTTTCAGCTACAAATTTGACAACAATCGTCAAGAAGAGGAAAGCCAAACGAGTCCGAACAGCTTTCACTACAAATCAACTCAATTTACTTGAAAAGGTCTTCGCCACCTCCAAGTACATAGACTCTAAAAAACGAAACGAACTGGCCGGTTGTCTCAACATTTCAGAGAAGATTATCAAGATCTGGTTCCAGAATAGAAGAATGAGGGAAAAAGCACTTGCAAATACTGATGAATCTGTAGATAGTTCTTCAAATGATGTATTGTCTAGTGTCCAGAAAAGTCCTTATGATGATGTGAAAGTCGAACCTACGAATAGTGAGTATTCTCCGCAGTTTGAAGGAATGGCCGAGTCACAATATCAAATGGGATACGAATATGATTATTTTAATAACTACGCACAAACCCAACGCAATGCTGCAGATGTATCTCAAAGTTTTCCTTGGTATACAAATGTTTATCCAGCGCAGTATCCCTTTCCACAATATAACAATACTAATTATCAATATAGTCAGCAAAACGATGAACTTAATCTCAATGAATTTCAGTAGCATTTTAAGTACATAAGTACTCGTAATTTATTAAATGTACAGTTACGTCATGTAAATTATTGTTTCGTTTATTAATTAATTAGGTATTTAAGAAAGTTCGAAATAATGTTAGTTTTGTTAATAATTTATTAATTATTTATTTGTAATTTATTTCCTAATTTGATAAAAGTCTATCTAGAATTAAAATATTGTGTATTATTAGCTAATTAAGTGATTAATATATTTACGATAGATATTAAGTTATTACTTAACAGTAAGTAATTTGCGTATTTAAATAAGTACGCTAGCTATAGCTATTTCTAAAAATTCTTTTATTTTATATTGTTGACTACTTTAACTATTGACCTGTGCCTTATATCTGTAAAGTACTATAATTTTCAATCTAAATAGCGTTTCGGTTTCCTAATGTAATATTTAAATAAACATGTCTTAATAAATAAAAACAGCGTTTATTTTTTAACAGAAAACATTACACTAAATTACAATAAAACAGAAATAATGTAACAAACTGTAACAAACATAGTTAATACGACAGTGCACAAGCCAAATTATAGCTAAAACATCTACCACGCTTAGCTTTATTTACATAGTTAAAGGCATAATAAATTCCATACATTTTTAAATATGTATAAATTATACTAAGATCACAGTAAGCTATAGAAAAAGTATGGACACTACACTGGGCCGCAAAGAAAAAGAATTGGTTAGAAAATCTTTAATATCTTCAAAAATGTAAACTGACTTTATGAAATACATATTAAATTAAAGAATATTTAAAGCCTTTTTATTTTCATCTAAGCACTTTAACATATACTTTAATTTTGTTCTTATTTCATAAAGCTAGGTCGGTAATTTTGAAGATATTGTAAGCGACACTTTTTCTTTGTGGCTCAATCTACATTATTTTAAAGTGATGGTAGCTCAAAACAGTTGCGCAAGACTAGATGGATAAGCATTAGGTAATCATTTTCTACTTCTTTTCCTTTCAATAACATTATCTTGGAAGAGCAGCAATCACAAATAAAACAATGACTGCCTTATTAAAACCCAAACAAGATTATTCTGTAAATAAATCAATGCCTCTAGAATAAAGATTACATTTACAATTACATTTACATTACATTCACAAATTCGTTAAAAAGTCTAAACATTAGGTCCTGAATATGTAAAAGGCACAGGAGCTAAAACATATTGCATATTTGGACTAGAACTATTTGGTAACAAAATTGGAGCTGCATAGGGGTGGTGACAGTTACAATTACAATCTCTCTTCCAAATATCATCATTAGGATTCTGTATCGTTGGTCCTGGATTCGGAAATGTTATGTTTGGAACTGCTGTCGAACCCACCATGGGAGCCACACCAACTGGCTTCCAAATTATATTTCCTGGAGGCAGATATGCCGGATTATAGTACCCTTTCATATAAAATGGAATTTCCGAGGTACACGTTGCATCATGTATTTTTTCTTGTGAACTTAATGTCTGTGATTGTAGAACTGGTTTCTTTGTCAGATCTTGAGGTGAAAAAGATAGTAACGATTCGTAATTAACTTGTTCGACGGTCTTATTTACTTTGTTAAGCGGTGACGTATTCGTATTTTTCACTTGATTTATTTTAGAACATAAGTCACTGAACATCACTTTACTATTCTTGGTATTTGGAAACACATCAGAACTAGTTGTAGTTACGGTTGAATGAATCGGTTCAGTAACAGAAACATTATTTGATGTAGATGGTTGGTTATCACTTAAATTTTCTTCATGTCTTATTTTCTTCACCGTGTTTAATTTAGTTTCTACACTTTCTAAGCTTGTTGATGTTGTTATTATGGGTAATGAATAACAATCAAAAGATTTCACTGACGTCACATTATCACACACGTCACTTACTTCCATATTTTTACCACCTTCCTTGTCATTGTCTTTCTTCTGTTTCATCCTGCGATTCTGGAACCAGATCTTCACGGCTTTTTCTGGAATGTACAGAAAAGAAGCAATTTCTTTTCTTCTATTGCTGTCGATATAAGGGTTTCTTACAAATTCCTGCTCCAAATGGTTGATTTGTTCAGTGGTGAATGCACTTCTATACCTTTTTCCTTTTCTTGAGGGAATACCATAGACGTTGCCATATTTTATCTGAAAGGGAAACACGTATTGAATTTAATCACAAGTAAAACGTAGCTAAATATTATGTGAAGTATGAATATTAGTGCATGTACGTACAATTTTTTCAACTTGTCGTATTACTTCTTCACTGCAATTTTCCATGTCAATCCCAGGTTTTATCTTTTGGTTGAAACGCATTTTATTGTAAAATAAGTAGATAAGAAACTAAAGAGACTAGCTTGTACCAGACTAAGAACAATGCAACGGACTGCTCAACGTCATGTCCTCCAAAACTATTTAAGCGTAGCTGATACCATTATTTAATTTCAAAATTTGATGACCTACTTAATAGTACATTTAACTAATATACAAACAAGCTCATTTATTGGTGCTTAATTATTCATTTTCTACTTCTTTCTGGTTTTCTACTAATTTTCGTATAAAATTTGCGCCCGCTTTGTATGGGAAAGACAGAATATAAACTCGGATTTCGTCCGCAGCCCGCTCTTTCCCGCATTTATGGGAAGGTTTGTACAGTAGCCAGCACGTGTGGCTGGACATGCTGACCTTGAGACTATTTATTCCGTAGCAATAGGGCTCAAATTTGAAGTGCAAATGTCCAACCGCATGTGCTGGCTTCTGTACATTTACTTGCATCTAACATATACATCTTCCCATGTGTTTATATTCTATCAGCAACTAACAACATGTGGAAACATACGTACTTATTTTTATGATTTCTTCAGAAGAGCGAAGTAGAAAAGTAACATACCTACTTACACATCTTACTTACGCAATTGCATTTGTATGTCACTGAATTTTAAATGCGAAATCGTCTATTTTTTTATTGGCACCAAAAAGTTTAATTGTTTAGTTACTTTGTGTGCCGAACGGATTTAGATGGAATTTGTAAATAATATAGTTTAAAGTTAGCCTACTAATTATCGCGAGCAAAACTAGTGAGTAAACTAGTATTGCCACTCAATTCTTCCATAAATAGCTAAATGAACTAAATCTATACCAATATTATAAAGCGGAAAGATTTCATTATTTGTTGTTTTTTTGCATTGAATAGGTTTTTAAAAATACCTACTGATCCAATTTTAATGAAACTTAGTAAAAGGATAGAATATAATATAACTAGATGAAAACCCGGCTTCGCTCGGGTGAAATGTGACTCATAATTACACATCTTGGTACAAAATGTAGGTAGATTAGATATTTCTGTGTCGCTTCTCAAGGAATATTAAAGGTAAGCAAGGCATAGATTCGTATAGCTTCGTTCATTGTGTTTAGTAAATATAGTAAATAAAAACTGCAATAGTTTTTCCACAGGTAATGTTTATTTTAAATCAACATTCAAAATAAACTAACATAAATTAATAAAACATTAAACTGTTAAGGTTTATTCTCTGTAAACCTCTTTGTTTTAAGCACTCAGTGTCTTTCTCTACTTTGGCGAGTAGATAATGGTGTAAAACCACGCACTCCATATTCTAAAAATATGTAAACCACGCACTCGGTATTCCAAAAATATGTTTTCTTGTAATGTCATCTAAGTTTAAAAATCTGGCAATTAAATCGGGTCTATGTTCTTTTTTAATGCCTTGGAAATTATCTAACATTTCCTGCCAATTCGGATTGCACGTAAATGTTATAAATAAGTCTGGTTTACCATACTTGCATACAATTGCCATGGAATTCTTTAAAGATATAGATAATTTTGCATCATATGCTGGGGACTTTCCACATAGGTTAATGGCAATATTATCATTTTATTATCCGTTTCTCTATCATTATTGTACAGGCTATCCACTAAATAGTTATAATTGTCAGCTCTGAGCTGTTTTGATTCATTCGAAGAAACAATAATCTTTGAGATTCAATCCTAACATAGGCCAATTTTGACGAATAGCAAGTCTATAGGTAATTAGGTACTGATAAAATTGTAACGTGATGGCTTCGAGCAGTTCGACTCTCTTCTCTGTGTTGAAGATTTTCATACCCTCCAAGTTCTCCATTAGGAAAAAGTAAAGGCTTTCCTTACCCTTTAGCCTTGGCTAAATTACGAATTTACTGGGACTGGTTGATTTGAATATAGAATAGGTTGATATATAATCTCAGCAGGTTCGCCGTTTTCTCCTACAAAGATGACCGCTAACTCATTATATGATGCAGTGTTACATCCACGCAAATCAAGAGATCTAAGTATGTAATAAAACTGCATTGATACCAAATAGGTATTTGGGTTGATTTTCTTAGGCTGCTTTTAATTGTTAGCTTTTATATTTTGACAAAAGGATTGGATTCATTGAACATTGTTTGTAAGGACGTCATTATATTGCTTCTACATATGTTATTTCTAGAATCAGATAAACACATTCATAAATCATACAACCAACTGAAAGTACTGATACTTGAATGGTGTTATTTGAAAGTGCTAAATATAGGTACAAGTGGGGTTAGTTGATATTCTGTACAAAACCTGCTTGAATATTTACGTCTGCCAGCCATTTGAAATGTTTTCTTGCTCTTCTTCTATAGAAATAAAATCACTGCTGAATTCAATTCAATATTTATAATTATGGCTTCTGTCAGTAGTGAAAAGCAAAGAGGATATAATAAAACTAGCGTTTGGTGAAAAGCACCTAACAAAGAGTATGTCATAAAAAAGTGTCAAAAACAATATTTTCGCGAAACGTCAACGACCGAAGAAAAGTATTTAGTTTTGTTATGATCAAGGATTTTATGTACTATACAAAGAGATTTGAAGAGCCAGCTCAGCGAAGCTGGCTCTTCAAATCTCTTTGGTACTATACGTACAACATCCTTGGTTATGATTCACTCAATGTTTCCATGGCGACTGCGGTTTGTATATCATGGCGACTGCGATTTGTTTGTCAGTGTTATTAGAATTTAACGAAATTCTCCATAATCCGAATTTTGCGGATATATGTTGTCGACTCGAAATCAATATTTTTTTATGTTTTGTTATTCATATAAGGTTTCGATCGAGTCTACCGTACCCCTTGACGAAATTATTAATATAGATTATACTTAGTGTGTGTTACCAACAATGCGATGTGTACCCATATGTATAAGTGACAGATGTAAATGGGAGTATTATTCTGCCTTCAAACTGCCATGCAGTTTGGCAGATTCTAAACTGTAACATTGTCTGTTTTTTTCCGAAATAAACTTTTTATTTATTTATTTATTTTAGACCTTAGGCTAATAGCAGGCTACCTTTTACAGCGGGAAAAATATGTGTTAGTCTGATGAATAAAGCTATTTTTTATTCATTAAAATCCATTTAATTATTTTTGCGTGAAAGATTAACAAACATACATCCACACATCCATCCATCTATCCATATATCCATTATCCTACTAATGTTATTAACGCGTTAGTTCGTGATAACGCGTTTATAACATTAGTAGGATAATACCCTAAAAAATTTTCATAACATAAACTTAGTTAATCAAATAAGACCGAATTGGCCAAGTTCAGATTGACCTGCCCTTAATCGTACATAATTATATTAAAAAATAAGCTATTATTTAGTTTATTTTAATCTAAGATGTTTAACCGTTTAATTGTTTATGCTATTTATTTATATACCAAAAACCACAGCTACCCATTTGTAAACTTACTATAATTCACATTTACGTTTCTCGAGGCTCTTACGGTAAAGGAAAAAGTTGTGAGAAAACCTGCACACACCTGCGAAGAAACTCAAAGTACGTGAAATAGACCAACCCGCAATGGACCAGCGCGTCGACTAAGGCCTATTCACTCTGATATAGGGTAGGCTGGAGCCCTTCTATGGGGACATACAAGGGCTAATTCGGTATTGCACACGCCTTATCTTAACTAATTTTAGTTCATTTTTGACAGGACTTAACAAATCTTGACACGATTAACGTTCGGATACACATTAGCTCGCTCTGTGCTCGCTCCTGCAATATTTTTTTTGCAACAGAAAGGCAAAGGTATAAAGTCATGCAACCTTCATCCGCAATAAAGTGAACGTTAGTGAATCGAACGCACGCGCAACGAAACGCAACTTAGTATGTGTTACGTTCCGTTTTAGTTTCGGAAATTAGAAATTTATATTTTTTCTGCGTAAAACAAAAACGAAATTGCAAAATAGAACTTAAGGTCGATTTGTTATACAGTAAGCAGCACATGCGGCTGGACATTATGACCTTGAGAGCGCCCGTATTCCGTAGTGATAGGGGTGAATTTCATAGTGCAAGTGTCCAACCGCATGTGCTGGCTTCTGTACGTACTGTTAAGTGAAGGTTAAGCTGGGCCAACGCGATTGCGATTCTGTTCCTTATTCGATGGACATAAGAAAGGTGCAAAATCCAAAGTAATCTGCTTAGCATGCTCTTGCTTGTACGATTGATGGAGTTTTTAGCTGAAAGACTCGACCGACCCCGCTGACCTGACTGAGGATGAGCGATTCAGTAAATATCCAAGATTAACGAAAGGAGATTGGTTGAAGCAACTCATCACTATTAAATTTTTACCCGATTTCCTAGTTTGTTAACCTCAAAACTTACAAAATATAATAAGTCTACACATAAAAAAACTGAACTAAATTAAGACCATTTTAAGTTCAAAACACCTAAAAATGACAGATGAATGGTCGTTCCCGAATAGCTAAATGGCGTTAGTTCAACTTATTTTTAGTCCTGTCAGATTCCATACAAAATTAAGTTAAGTCGTGCGTTCCGAATAGCTAAATATGTCATCTGACACATCTTAACTAAATTTTAGTTAAATTTTAGTTAAGATTAGTGCATTGGCCAACATCGAATCGACACCATTATATGGGCTATTAACGTATTATAGGATTTGCGTCGGTAAAACACCTCATTTCTATATTGAAAAGTCATAATGCAAGCTTAGCGTAGCCGTGAGACGGAAAGCTATAAGATAAGTTATAATATCAAATAGAAAAAAAAAGATGACTTCAGGTTGCAAGATCTTCAACACCATTTTTTTTAAATCTATTTATACTAGAATAGACAAAGACAAGGTGAGGTAATCTTAAAAAAAATCAACAAATATATTAAGATAATTAGAAGCGTTTTCTAATGGCTGTGATTCTTATCACGTGATTTGTGTTTGGCACAACAACACATTACTGGACTTTTGTTGTAATGTTATTAAGAGCCCTTAACTGCACTTGATATATTAATCATAGCAAGAGAAATAGTATAAACTAACCATGGGCGTAGTAATAAACTTACATTTAAACTAACAAATCAATAGGTACTTAAATGTATAATTTGATGAACTCAAATGGATGGCATGCGACATGGCAGGTTCTAGGAGTAATGAAATAGCTTGATATAAGTATACTTACTTAAAACCAAGCGGGCCAAGTAGTTAGGGCTGTGTCGCCTTTCCTTCCGAAGGCACGGATTCAAGTCTCGGAAATATATATATGATGTTCGAATTAATGTACATTAATATGGAAAAGGAAAACATCGTGAGAAAACCTATGCACACACCTGCGAAGAAAGTAAAAGGTTGTGTGTGAAGTTGACCAACCCAATGGGCCAGCGTGGTCGACTAAGGCCTATTCACCCTGGTATAGGGTAGGCTGGTGCCCGTCGGTAGGGACATAAATGGGCTATTAACGTATCGTAGGATTTGCGTCGGTAAAACACCTCATTTCTATAGTAAAAAGTCATAATGCAAGCGTAGCGTATTATTCACCCTTACTCAAGATAGGCTCAAGCCTCGGGGGGACATCACACGTGTTCAAATTGAATGTGATAAACGCACAATTTTGTTATAACAAATTAGATATGTAATTTGTTTTGCGCCAAAAAGAAACTAATTACCAACTTATAAAAAATAACTTAATAATTTTGTAAAAAGAATAGAAAATATCTACCAAAAAATACTATACGTTAACAGCTCATATATGTCCCCACCGAGGGGCTCGAGCCTACCCTGATAACAGGGTGAATAGGCCTTAGTCGACCACGCTGGCCCAGTGCGGGTTGGTCAACTTCACACACAACCTTTGAATTTCTTCGCAGGTGTGTGCAGGTTTCCTCACGATGTTTTCCTTCACCGTAAGAGCGTCGAATAAACGTACATATGAATTCGAAAATCGAAAACACATTGGTACGTGCCGAGGTTTGAACCATCGAACTTCGGAACGGAAGTCAACGGGCCTAGCCACTTGGCCACCGACTTGTATACCGACCGACTTGCATAAAATACTATAACAAAACACAAATATTATTGTTCCTTTGAAGCTTTTGTGCGTAAAAGACCCGTAAAAATACGTAACAATAACAAATTTTAACATACTTTATTGATTTATTTACTTTATTGACACCAACAAATAAAAACAATTATCAAAAATATTCAAATACCTACTTTTTTTTATTTAAAAATTATTTTGGAATGTTGACTGAAAAAATAAGTTTTATATAATGTGAATTAAGAAGCAACTTGTTTAAGGTTTAAGTGCATCGAAAATTTGCGTATCCCGTAGAATTCAGGTGAATAGAGGTCATAAATAAGCCCGCTATTTACCTAAGTGAATTGTCATCTCCATTGGAACATCTCAATAAATTGGATAATATGAAAGATAATAGGCCCACTTAACGTTAATCGCTTTCAAAAGTCCAATGAAGCTTGATTCTACAAGTCAAGCGCGAGTTGATTTTAAAATCAAAAGATTATTAAGATTATTCATTTAGATACCGAAAAATATGTTCGTAATATAAACACTAATTTAAGAAAATGAACGCAGATTATACTGTAGGTACTCCTGCGGCCTTTCACTGTCTTATAGTACAAACATATTTATTTAAGTTAAATAGACCAGTACCCCTACCATGAGTTGATAACCAAAGTAAACGCGCTCGATAGCGAGAGCGTAAACGCGATTTTGTATGGAATTAAAACTACGCCATCTATTGACAGTTATCTGAAGTAAAATTTCTCCATACTAAATGCACGTTTACGTTGTCGATATCGAGCGCGTTAAGTTTCGTTAGCAACTCATGGTAGGGGTACAGTACAAATTTTTAAGTATCTTTAAGTAAGTATCTAATTTACCGTCGTTAGTTTCTCTAATCACCTTATTAATAATCTTTCATTAGGCCCCTTCGAAGGATTCAGCACAAAGCGTATATAAAACCACAAACAGCTATTAAAAAATATTAGTCGTTAGAGATATCACCCGAGACATTAACCACGAAAATATTCAGGATAAAATGGATTATCAAAAAGAAATCGCTGCAAATAGCCCTGCTTATTTTCCTGCTAATATGGAACAAAATGAACCGGTAAGTATATTAGGTCTCCATTTAGTGTATTCCTTAGACTTATTTTTACAATAGATAAACGTTTACTAAACTATTATTTTATTTACAGTATCGTCAATGGATGGATATATCGCCACCGCGGCCAGCAGTCAGAGCGAATTCAGAATCCAATGGCATGTTTTACAATGGCCCTCCTATCTTCAATCATCCTAATACACAGTCTAATAATATTAATACCGGCACTGTTAACCAGTTCGTATATGAACCGAACTACAACAACAACCTTCCTAATGCCGCCGTGAGAAATAATATGCCTGCAGTAAATAATAACATACGTGTAATTCAGGATGAAAACAACGTGTGGGGTGCACCAATTCCCAACGCAAGCCATTTGTTGAGACTTAATGGATGGAACGCCAATGCAAAGCCTGCTTTGATTGGTATAAAGAAAAAAAAGAGGATCCGCACTGCATTCACAACTTCACAGTTGAACGTTCTTGAGCAGGAATTCAGAAGCACCGACAAATATTTGAAACGGGATCGACGAATTCAACTCGCTAACATGCTGAATCTCCCAGAACGAGTAATCAAAATTTGGTTTCAAAACCGTCGCATGAAGGATAAGAAGGACAAAGATGATGAGGAAGCCAGCAGTACCACTGAAATTCCAGTAATGTATAGGGGTAATTTCATTTATCAGGAGCAATATCCAATGGCGTCAACGTCTACAATGCGGATGACTTTGCCAGTACCTCAGCTGGATCCAATCCCTGAAGTAAATGGTTTAGCGCCTATACTAGAAGAAAATGATCAAAGTCTGCAGTCACAATATTTCGGGCCACCACCTCCTTATCCAACTAAATTGGAGGAAATTCAAGATAGCCTTGATGATGAGCCAGTTATAGTTGAAGAAGAAGTAACACCACCAGCTTTCTCTAGTAACATAGAAGAGATTCGTTCAGATTTTATTTGGTTCAAGGATTTGAACATCGATGAAGACGACGACTTTTCATAGGTTAAGGTTATATTTTATAGTAAGTTTTTTTGCTGTATTTAATTTATTTAATAAATGTTTTTAAAAATAAATGTGTTTTAAATTTAGTAAAATAAGTTACTATGCATCCCTTACTTACTGTGCGAGATATATCACACCCAAAATAGGCTTCACAAGTCACATACGAGCGCATGAACGCCAAAACCGTTTGGCCGAAATCGGTCAAGGGAGTATTACTATTACTACTTACACACATTCAGCTGTATTAGTTCAATAAATAATTAAAATATTTTTATTGACTTTAATAAGTAGTAAAATAATTAGGTGAATGATTCTGCTGGGGAAACGCGAATAAATTAATTGTCCTCTCGACGAACAAACGTTTATTGTATTTTATATATAAAAAGACTACATTGACTAAGATTAGTTTTTATAATTAATTTGACTCGGTAAGTTGGTAAGTACAGAGTAAAAATATCCAAAAAAAATCATTATGAGTCACGATGAATCAGTTCGAAACTGTCATATATGTGTCGTAGCCAACTGGTTAAAATAGCCGTTCAATCAAACAGCTAGCCCTTTGACTGAACATCGCCATTCAATCACACGTCTAGCTTCTTAATTTAATATTTGAGGCGCTCAAAACGTTCAACATTACAGCTGACTCAAAAGCCGCCTTTTAATTGAATTAGTTCAGCTTACCACCGCGACGGCGCTAGGTGTGTTTTGTTTTCAATATGGCGTCAACTTACCTGTGTTTTTGATTGTTTCAAGATATTTTTCGGAAAGAAAGTAGTAAATATAGGTACGTTACTAGTGTTGAAGAGCCAGAAATTATGGAGGCACATACGAGTGATAAGAGTGAATTAAAATTTTAAAAGTTATACGAAGAGAAATCACAGGATTATGAAATGCATCACCAAGGTATTTGAAGTTATTAAAGAACGCTAAACGCGGGTGTCCATGACTAACACGGAATGCAGGACTTCTATGTCTTATTATTGGATATCAAAATACGATTTAATGACAACTGGCAGTAAAGAATATCTTATTTTAAAAAGAAAGAGTACTGATGATCCTGTGATACGCATTGTACCCCGAAAAGAGTATTTCACCATGCTAAATACTATTCATAAAGATTATGGACATGGAGGCAGAGACAAGATGGTGTATAATATTAAGAGTCAGTTTTATATAGCAAAAAAAGCTGTTATCATTTTTGTATCGCTCTGCCCAACATGCAACAATAAAGAATATTACGATTATTCATTTGTTTTTCATGTTTACTAATTTGTTCAAACTTTTGGTCACCTCTTAAACCGTCCTTAAACTTAATCCAAGAAAAATCTCCCAAGAAATTACAAAAAGTTTTCCTATTTTTTCAAATCACATGCTAAACTAATGGTCACCCTAGTTAATTTGCCATTTAACCATTTGGCTAAGCGTCGTCAAGCTGTAGTGTTGAACGTTGCAGTCAACAAGTCGGCTAAGCGACGTACAGCCGTGTGATTGAATGGCGATGTTCAGTCAAAGGGCTAGCTGTTTGATTGAACGGCTATTTTAACCACTTGGCTACGACATATGCACCGCGATTATTTAACGATCAAATAAAAAATTAACAAATTAGCAAATTTATTCTTCTACATTGCATTCTTCAAATTATAACTAGCTAACTAGCTTTACGCCGCGGCTCCGCTCGCGTTACCAGTTCTTCTTGTAGGAATGAGTCATTTTCCCGCCGTAAAAGGTAGTCTATATATATTACTCGGGGTGAATGTAGCTTTCTAATAGTAAAAAGAATTTTTGAAATCGGCACTGTATCTGTATAATCTGGATAATATGTTCGTTCTTATCACTTCTTACATCCCCCGACTCGATTTTTATAATTTATTTTTCTATGTACAAAGTCAAAGTCAAAGTCAAATAGTGTTTATTCAAAGTAAGATTTCACAAATCATTTTTTGACGTCGAGGCGGGTTCACAATTTGGCTGTCTTCTGTGGAGAAGAACCCGCCGGAAGAAACTCCACAGGCGTTGCATCTTTTCAAAATATTTTTACATAGGTAATTATTATTTTATACAATTTGATTAATATAACAAAGAGTGTAGACGAAATATGAAATTAAAGGAAGGCAACCAGTCAAAGTAGAAAAACTAAACTATATAAACAATAAAACAATCGGCAATCGACTAGAGCAGACCAGTCCCCCCAAGCAGCACCACGTTCACGGGTTTGACGTATGGGACAGCCATAGCCACAGCGTACTTTTCGACATCTACAGTTTTATTATGTAGATGACAGTAGTTCGTATAAATTGTTCGTATAATTGGATAACACCCTCGCCTGCGACTCGGGCTGCAATCCTCAGCCTCGTGGGTAATGAGCAACTTAGCATAGATCACTTGTATCATAATGTTTGATCACTTGAAATACCAGTGCAGTGGTTGGAAAGAGGGGCCGTTTACTAACCTATTGTTCTATGCATCGATATTTTCCTATAATTTCCTTTCTCCGAAGTTAAGAATAATGTTAAGATAAATATATATAAGACGATTCCCGGTCTTACCGAAAAACTAAATACCGAAAATTTAAGGACATATCCTTTGTTTTGATAATATACATATATATTGAAAAAAATACTTTCCGATCACTGACTTTTACAACGTGTTTCTTTTTGCTATCAATATCTTGAGATAAAGTTGTTTAGCGGTATTTGTCAGTCAATATGCTCTTCAAATTACCAAGCTAACTAGATTTATTATTTGAGTAGTACTAATGGGTAGGCTATGGTGAATATAAAGCAACTCTCTGATCCAGAAATTAATATTAGTCCTTTGCTTTTCATAGCTGTACCACCTCCGTTACTATATATAACATTATAATGTCTGAAACAACAAGCCAATTACACAATCAAGAACAAGATAGTAACAACAACAGAGGACCAAATGGAATGGCATGTTTCATAAAAATTAAACCATTACATAAATTTAAAAATATTTTGCCCGCCTTTTAGCATTGATTGTATTTCGTTTTTAATCATTTTTTAACTTAGTATATTTATTATTTCCAGATAACCCAATGGCCCGAACAATTATCTTCACAAATGCCACTATCTCCGAGCTTGGCCAGGAGTAGTTACGATGGCAATAGACGTATACATGGATCCTTCAATTTACCTGACATAATACTTGTTACAAACCAATTACGTGGTGAACCTACGTGCCCATCTATTCAGCAAAATTGTGCTCAAGCAAACATCGACGGCAGCATGTTAAATAACTATAACATGTGTGACTATAATTTGACGAACGAAGTCGAAAACGGAAATAGGATACCGAATAAAATGAATAGAGCTTATAATTGTAATAATAATTCGACAGTACCAGTACCTAATCAGTCTATAGCACGACCTAGCTATAATGTCACAGCAAAGAATCCTACAGTAGTTCAGAAACCAAAAAGAAACCGTACTGCATTTACTCCAACACAGCTAATAGTACTTGAACAGGAATATAAGTCTAATAACTTCCTTGATCGTGCCTGTCGAGCAACACTTTCAAGAACGCTGGATCTTCATGAACGTACTATCAAAATTTGGTTTCAAAACCGTCGCATGAAAGACAAAAAATTGAAACAATGTAGTGGAGCAGGCAGTACATTGGAAATGCCAATTGTAGTTCAAAATGATCATACAGGTGAATTAGAATATTATGTTGAACAATATTCACCAGCATCAACTTCCGCGTCACCAGTGAAATCACAAGAAAATCAAACTCCAACTGCAACTAGATCTCAACCTCCATATATTCCAGAAGATTATGATGTTGATCAGCAGCAAATAAATTTCCAAATACAAAATTACGGGACATCAACGTCTTATAAAACTCAAATTCAAGAAACTGTCAAAGATCCCAATGCTCTTCAAGATATAGCACTTGCATCACCAAATGATAGTATTGACATAGCAGACGAAAACATGGACGTTTCTTTGTTAAATAGCATTAATATGGATGAAGATGATAGTAATTTTAAGTTGACTTGCAATTTTTAGCACTAACTATGTACTTATGTATATTTACTTACTTTACTTTGTAAATAAATATTCCCTTATGACTAAGAAAGAAATGAATTATAATCGCAGCATATAATAAGAAAACACAAAAATTTTAAACGCGGCTATGGAATTTTATTCATAATAAGTTCTTCTATTTTAATTTCTGTCTGTTTTAGTAGGTCTTATGTTAATATATTACATAAGAATTTCAAAAACTTTAATCGTTCGCGATAGTACTTACCTGTTAGCTACTTTTGCTTCCTATTAAGGTACACAAAAATAATCTATGTAAAATTTCACATAATATTTTTTTTGTCTACCTAGGACCACAGAGCCCTCGCCCAACAAATGCGTAAATATTATAGTGCAAATACTGCGCGTGTTTTTGCCCAATTTGTAAAAAAGGGATTTGACAAAAGCTGTCCTTTACGAGGTTTTCTCAGCCGGGTGACGATACGTAGGACGTAAACATAGAAATACCGACATTAACTCAAAAACTTTTATTTACTCTAGAATAGACAGGACGCAGTAATCTTATAAAATCAGTAACAAGATTATGATAATTTAGTAGCATTTTCTAATGGCTGTGATTCTTATCACGTGATTTGCCTTTGGCACAACAAAACATTACTGGACTTTTGTTGTGATTTGTGTGTTATTTCTATACTAAATCTGAGTCATTAACTGGGTTTGCATTATTATCATAGCAAAACAAATGGTATAAACTTACAAATCAATATACAAATGTATTATTTGATGAGACAAATGAATTATTTGATGGTACGCGATCTTTACTCTGCGGACTATGAAATAGCTTCAAATAAGTACCGCAAAAGCGAGCGTCGGTGGCCAAGTAGCTATGGCCGTTGCCTTCCATCCAGGAGACGCGGATTCGAGCCTTGGTAATGTGTGTTTGGCTTTAGGCATAGTCTAAGAAAACAAGGTCTTGCATTCGGACCACGTGACTTGACACAAGCCTACGTCATCATGCTATTCATCCTTGTCTATTAACACGCATTCGACGAGGATAGGCTTATGTCAAGTCACGTGGTACGAATACAAGACCTTGTTTTCTTAGACCATGGCTTCAAGTAAGTATTTATATGTACCTAGGTTTATTCCCCGTTCATAAGGAAAACATTGCGAGGAAAACCACACACACTCAAAATTCCCTGGACTATTGGTGTGAAACAGCTGATATACATACATACGTATATAAATATCAACACCCAGACACAAAGCAAACACAAGTGAACATCACACGAACGTTTGGCCTTGGCGGAATTCGAACCCGCGACTTGGTATTCTGTGCCGCGACCCTGTGCTTTGAAGGCAGACGTACTAATAACGTAATAACTAGGCTACGGCTACGGGGCTGTCATTTTAAACATAAGAAAAAAACATGTACCAGCTACCTCACTACAAAACATTAAATTTAAAATCACCTACGAGACGGAGCAATGATCTAATAATACAAACGTGTTTACAGATCTAAACATTTACAATTATAAATGTCGTCTACCCCCCAAAATCTAAGGTATAGAATCCGTAAAGGGAAATTAGCTGAGCAAATTCTTAAAATGTTTCTACCTACCCAAATACAATTATTTTCCGTTACTAAAGAAGTGGTTAGAAACAAAGGCAAAGGTGAGCAGGGTGTAATGTGGGTGTAATATTGGTGATTGCTTTGTATTGTATTTTTAATTTTCGAATACAATGATTGATACCTATAAATGATTTTGCAATATTAACGGCAGTTAAATTCAATTGTATTCCAATTCTAATGTAAGTGACCGTAGGTCTTTTATGTAAATAAATTATTTTAAGCCTAACATTAATGGCATTAGGCCCGCCTATTGTATTTGTGCAATGAAGCTTAATAAATAAATAAATTAAGTAATTAATTGTGAAAATAAATAACTTATTACACTAAATATTAATAATAAACAAATAATTTTTTATGATTTTATTTTTACTTAAATATTTTTTCTTTTGGCCTAACCAAGGCTGGCAAGGCGATTATAGTTCCTGAACTTGCTGTGCTACAGCACAATGAAAATATATTAATTAATACAAAATTATATTTATCCAAAACTAAACAAACCAGTATAAAACTTGGTGTATCTAATTTACAATTACTCTCTTTAGCTTAGTTTATCTAATCACCTAATTTATAAACTATTCCATTAGGCCACTCCGAGTGATTTTACACAAAACGTACCTATATAAAAGCACAAATAGTAAAGAAATGTTAGTCGTTGAGATATCACCCAAGATTTTATCCACAAACTAAATCAGGATTAAGGAATCAGCAGGGCTATTTTCTACGATTTGATTCTGATAATCCGCAATGGATAGGAAGAAAAAATCGCTGAAAATAGCCCTGCTTGGTTTCCTAATAAAATGGAACAAAATAAGCCGGTCAGTATTACAAGTCTTTATTGAGTGTTTTAACAACTAATACATTTTATTTACAATTTACTATATAACAAGTATGTTTAAAATATAACAGGTAATATGTATACTAAACCATAATTTTGTTTACAGATTCTTCAATAAATAGTCCTGTCACCGTTGCTGTCAGAATAACAGATACAGATACAATAAAAATAATACAACAAGCCAACAGGCGGATAACTTCAGATCCCAGTGGCAAGGTTTACAATGGGGGCTCTCCTATCTTCAGCCATCCTCACAGTAGTAAGTTACTTTGCATCCCTTACTTTCTAGAATAATTAAGCTAATAATTGTTCAATAAATAATTTGAATATATTTTTTGATTGAAATAAGTAGTAATTAATCCACAAGACGGGCAAAACAACTTTTCAAATTAACGTTCATTGTTTATTAAAAAATTACAATGTAGCCTTCTTAAAGAAGGTTTTAGTGAAGTTTACAATTTCAAAACTTTCAGTAAAAATTGTAATATAGATAGTTTGTTAGTAGACATACAATACAATTCTAGATTGGTAAATATTATGTATTTCAAACTTTAAAAATGTTGATATTTTACTACTAAATTTGTCAGTCAATAAACTATTTAAGTTATCAAAAAATATTATTTTACTTATTTCAGTAGGTTATGGTAAATTTATACAACTCTCTTATCCAGAAATTACTATTAGTCCTTTTACCAATGCGTATTAGTTTAAAAATTATTGTACCCGCTTTGTAGCCCAGAGTGTAGTTTTAACTACCTATATATTTCATTTCCAGACTGACAACCAATTATCTTCACAAATACCACTAAGAGCTTAGCCAGCAGTAGTTGCGATGGCAATATACTTATAATTTACAATCACCATGGATCCTTCCATTTACCTGACATAATACTTGTTACAAACCAATTACGTGGTGAATACTTACCCATCTATCAAGAACCAAAATTGTGCTCAACCAAACATCGCCGGCAGCATGTTAAATAACTATAACATGTGTGACTATAATAACACAAACAAAGTCGAAAACGGAAACGTGATACCGAGTACGATCAATAGAGCATAATTGTAATAATTGGACAGGACCAGTTCATAATCAGTCTATAACACGACCTAGCTATAATGTCACAGAGTCACAACAAAGAATCCTACAGTTCAGAAACCAAAAAGAAACCGTACTGCATTTACTCCAACACAGCTAATAGTACTTGAACAGGAATATAAGTCTAATAACTTAATTGATCGTGACTGTCGAGCAACACTTTCAAGAACGCTGGGGCTTAATGAAAGTACTATCATAATTTGATTTCAAAACCATCGCATGAAAGACAATGAATTGAAATCAGAAAGTGAAGCAAGCAGTAGATTGGAAATTCCAAATGTAGTTCAATATGAGCATACAAGTAAAATTAGAATATTATGTTGAACAATATTTACCAGCATCAACTTTCGCGTAACCACTGCAAATGCCGATAGCTCAAGAAAACCAAACCCCAACAGCAACTAGATCTCAACCTCCATATGTTCCAGAAGATTATAATGCTCATCAGCAGCAGATGAATTTCTAAATACAGAATGAATTTCTTAATGACACAACAGACGAAAACATGGATGTTTCTTTGTTGAATAACATAAATGTTAAAAGTTACTGATATATTGTAATATCTTGCAATTTTTAGCTCTGACCTATGTAAAATACTTCATCAAGTTTATGCCTGCTTTGCCCCTAATATACAAGAATAAAATTAACGAGAGTCTGCAATCACAATATTTCGGCCACCTGCTTTTCCAGCTAAATTGGAGTAAATTTAAGAAAGTCTTGATGAAGAGCCAATTTGAGAAAAATAAATACTAACACCAGTAACACCCACTAAAAGCTTTCATAAGTACCATAAAGTTTAAGGATTTAAACATCGATGAAGACGACGTTGACTAAGGCCTATTCATTCACCCTGTTTGATTAGGCTCGAGCCCCTAGGTGGGGATATATACAGTTGGTTAAAAATGGAATAAAATTAACCGGTAAGTATTTAGGCCTTCGTTTAGTGTATATTTAAATCTTCAACAATTTCTTCAAATTATTTGCAAATAACAATATAAAATATGAATGCTAATCCATAATTTTATTTACAGATTCTTCAGTAGATAAAACTGTCACCACCGTAGGAGGCCCTCCTATCTAAAGTCATCCTGATACACAAACAAACAACATTAATATGGAACAAAATGAACCGGTAAGTATATTAGGTCTCCATTTAGTGTATTCCTCTGACTTATTTTTACAATAGACAAACTTTTAGCTACTAAAATATTATTTTATTTACAGTATCATCAATGGATGGATATATCGCCACCGCGGTCAGCAGTCAGAACGAATTCAGAATCCAATGGCTAGTTTTACAATGGCCCTCCTATCTTCAGTCATCCGAATACATAGTCAAATAACATAAATACCGGCACTGTTAACCAGTTCGTATATGGACCGAACTACAACAATAACCCTCCTAGTGCCGCCGTGAGAAATAATATACCTGCAGTAAATAATAATATACGTACAATTCAAGATGAAAACCACTTGTGGGGTGCACCAGTTCCCAACGCAAGTCGTTTCTTAAGACTTAATGGATGGAAACGCCAATGCATAGCCTGCTTTGATTGGTATAAAGAAGAAAAAGAGGATCCGCGCTGCTTTTACCGCTTCACAGTTTAATTTTCTTGAGCAGGAATTCAAAAGCCTTGAAAAATATTAGACCCGCGAGCGACGGATTCAACTTTCTATCACGCTGAATCTCCCAGATCGCGTGATCAAAATTTGGTATCAGAATCGTCACATGAAGTAAAAAAAACCGAGATGGATGATGACGATGAGGAAGCCTGTACCACTGGAATTCCAGTAATTTATAGGGACAATTTCATTTATCAGAAGCAATATTCAGTTCAGTCAACATCTGCCATTCGAATGACTTTGACCGTACCTCAGCTGGCTCCATTTTTTAAAGTAAATAGTTTATCCCGTTATACACAAGAAAAATAAGACCACAGTCAGCGATTACAATATTTCGGCCAGTCACCTCCATATTCAAGGAAATTAAAGAATGCACTGAAAAAACAGTAGAAGACGAACAAGCTCACAGGTACCATTGATGATATACTACATACCATCAATGACAACGAAGATTTTTCAGAGGTTAAGATTAAGACAATATCATCATCGACGAAGACTGTTCGTAGGTTAAGAAATTATTTTATAACCCATGTTTTTAATTTTTGTAAAACAAAATCTCATAAATACCTATTCTTTATGAAACAAGCTCTTTAACCAATATTATTTGATAAGTCCAAAATTATATTTAGTAAAACCAAAAAAATAATAATGTTACAATCCTTTTCCCAAGTAACATTTTCCCAGAGCGAAAAGCAGTGAAATATGTTTTTTTCGTCCGTTACTAATATAAACAAGTTTTTGTTAATAATACTACAGAAATTGATAACAAAAAAAAAACAATAGAATTGTTGCTCCAAACCAGCAGTTACAGAACTATGTATCGCCAACATATCCAATTCATGGTCAAATTTTGGACAGTTCTCCAGAAACAACAACTACTAAAATAATTTCCGAACCCAGTTCTTCTGCTAGTTTATTAAGTAATTTTAGTTTCGATTAGACAATAAATGGACAATGATGACTTTTTGTTTTGTTTTTTTTTAATTAAAATTTCCTAATTATATTTGTATTAAGATCAATATGTATGTACTGAAGCCAGCACATACGGTTGGACATTTGCACTGCGAAATTCACCCCTACCGCAACGGAATACGGGCACTCTCAAGGTCATAATGTCCACCCGCATGTACTGCCTATTGTTCATAGTCAATATTACATAAAACATTTTAATTTTTTTAATCATTTAATTAAAACAATTTAGTATTTTAGGCACATAGTTAATATTGGTGGAAACTTTATGTACCTACTTACAATTTAAGTTTCCTAATGAATACTTACTAATAAAATAAATAAAATAAGTCCATAAATTACCCTTTTCATTTACCTTCTTCAAAACCCTCTCCATCTGACGTATTGATCAATAAATATACTACGAGTATATTGTATTGTAGTGTACAAATTTAATATACAATGAAGGCTTCTGAGGTGTAGGGGTTCAGCCTTGAGCACAAAACGATTACTTTAGAATATTATGAGCCAAGTCACACTTTTATCGCAGATTCAGTTCATGCCGCAATCACAGAAAAGCTGAAATCATTAGGTGATGTTTATATGACCTAGACGACCATGTAGATAAAATCAAAAAACGGCCAATAATTTTGAAACTTAAGCACTTTGACACGTTCATTAGCCACACACACTACTAATAATAATATCATGTTGTTCTTCATGTACAGAAGTTCGTGGTCCTCGTAAAGTTTTATTAGCATATAATCACAGAATACCAAATAGATATAATGCTGAATTAATACTGCTTGAAAGTAATCATACTACTTTTACCATTATCTGAAGAGGCGTGGTATCCGCCTTCGCTTGCCGAAGCAGTTGCAATCGGTCGATAGGTGGGCTTGACTTGCGCACTTTCTTGAACTCAAAAAAGTCATATTGGTGACACTCGAAACGGAGCTGAAGAACTGATAAGAAGCGATGCACACGTTAAGTAGTTTTAGCAAATTTTTGGTAGTAATAGGTTCTTTACTAAGTAATTGTCATTATTCATCATCATCGTCATGCCCTGCAAAAAATATAATAGAAGTTGAAATTACAATTATTGCATTTTTTACAAACCTCTCAGAGAAAGTAAGTAAGTATATTAGTACAAATGAGATACCCAGTCTGCGCGTCGCTTATTCTGTGCCCGTATGCGACGTCATCTTAACGTCACTTAAGTGACTATCTAAAGCCAAAGTAGTACTTCACGGAATAATGACCCGTACGAAACACGCGTAAATGTGAAAGTTCCATGCACACGATATGCCCTGCGGCCACCTACCGGCCGGTTGATAGCTCAATTCAATAGTCACTGATTTAGTTGGTAAAACTAGCTTGTTTTCAAGCACTGAGTAAATAATCTTAAAAACACTGCACTAGGTATCACCGTTCACATTTGTATTAGGATTTTAGACTAAATAGCACCACAATATTTAATAAAGATGCAGAGCAAAGATGCAAACACATTTGACAGTTAACAGATCGGTTAAAGAATGTTTTAATTGGAAGGTAGTACCAACATTTATTTATTAATTTCTAACGTCCTTGGTACAAACACACTGTTTCAATTTATAAACGTAGTTAGGTTTATCTATGTGATAAAAATATATTAATATTTTCACCGAAACATTTTATTTCATGACAGCTTTGGAAAAATTACATAAATACAAATAAGTATTATTAAAATGCCATAAAGATTTTTATGTAGATTTATTATGTAGTAGAATATACTATTCATTGATACCAAAATCAGAACAATGCTTACAAAGGCTTACATCGGATATTTCACATAGTATTTTTTTTTCTTTAGTAAATTCTAAGATAAATATTCAAAAATGTAAAAAAGACAATTGCTCACCTTAAAATACACATTTCATAGACAAAAGTCTTAAATCAAATTCATACAAGGAAAAAAAACCCAATTTTACGTCATCATTTACAATCTTTATTATGATTAATATGGCACTTGATGACTAATAATTTAGAAAAAAATTAACGACGCAATAACATTCTACGAATTCCATGCCAATAATAATTATTTAATTGACAAAAGGTATGTTCGAACTCTAATTGAAGAATCAGTTCGTAATATTCAAAGAAATGTTTCTATTTATACTCTAAGATTCAAATATTATTAATAAAGTCAGCCATACCTGTCTAATTAGATGTAATAATTTGATGCTTGCAATAAAGATTAGCTTATGAAGCCCTATCTATATTTAGTCATAATGTTACATTCGTTGATGATGAATGACTAAAAAAACTCGGTAAAAATTGAGCACCGGCTTAGAACCTGCATATTCTAAGGTAGAGCCTCCCAGAAACTTTTATATTATACTCTAAGGGTAGAGTATGTCAATACTACTCATAAGTAAATTTTAATAGATCTAAAATTCTTAGTGAGAATAAACCCAAAAAAATTTAGAATCTTTTAGAGGTTTAATCAGAGAAGTGTTAGATATCGAGTCAACAAACAAACAACGTCATTAGTTACTATAAGATGGCTTTCGATTGTTAAGATAATAAAAGATAAGACAAACACATAAACAAAACAGTTTAATCCGTTGGTTAAAAACTATCTTTGTGTCCCTGTATATTCTTTAAATCATGACTTTTTAAATTTAAGTTAAATAAATTAAAATTCTGATCTTTTTTAAATTTTGAATGGAAATAAAGTAGTTTTAATCATATGACTATTTATAAACGAAGCGAAAAATGTAAATCATCGCTTCGATAAAGATAAAGATAAAGATATTTCTATTCTATTCTATTCTATTCGATTATAAATACGCTAACAGACGACATTTGTTGAAAAAGTAAAAAGCTTTTTTTATATGTTTTTTTATTACAGTTTTAATAGTACTGAATGGCTAGTACTGAATGGCTTGAGGCCGTACAGTTTTGAGACAACTATCGACGCAATACCACAATGAAATTCGCCTTTTTATTCCTTATCTGTGAAGCTGTCTTCTTCTTCTATCTATCTTTACTATATTAAAACTGAAGAATTGGCGAGTCTGTACATTGATTTGTTTTTCAAAAAACTGACTGTAGGTGATAAAGGGAGTGTAGCTGAACACAATAATACAAGATTTGGGAAAAAATGTCCGTCTGTCTGTCCGTTTGTACACGATAATCTCTGGAACTACTGGACGGATTTTAATGAAACTTTACAATAATATAGTTAATATATCAGAATAACACATAGGCTACTTTTTAAAGCGGGAAAATGCTTCTTTCCCACGGGAAAACCTGTTAACGCGGGCGGAAAGCTAGTCAAACATAAATAAAAGATAATAATATCGATTTTTTTATTTGTGGAGCTTTGTATTGCGACATCAATGGAATACCAATAACAAAGTAACTTTTGAAATGTTATTCTTTCTACAAATGAAAAGGATGAACCATCAGATCTAGACTGCGCGAATCAAGACCAATGTCAAGGACGATTATTATGTACGACTAGATGATTAGTAATTGACTTAGAAAGCAGTTAGAAAACTAGTATTTAGCAAATTATTCTTATAATAAATTACTAGTTGTTATTTATTACTCTTGTTTAAATACTATATTGTCTTTAAAATATCGCGCTTACTGAACAAGAAGTCAGTTCACTGCAGCTGCTGCCTTCAGAACAATAGGTACTGAAAAGATAATTAATTATAGACTGTGAAATTTAAGTGACCGTTTATCCGCAATAAAGTACTAGTACTCATGAAACTGAACAACTTTCCCTAAGAAACATAGGTTGCAATCTCAAAATTAAAATTCAATTTGTCATACAAGATGACGTGACTGAAGTTTATATGAAAAGTTGAATATAATTTTTTATTTCAACCTATGTTCCTTTTTTTTCACTTTCATGAGTGCCTACTAGCGGCAGCCAATTGAATTTTATGGATTATTATAAGTAATATGTAAAAAGACCATTTTGAATTGCTTTCTTCACTATGTCTTTTACTTATGAATTGATTTATACTGTGATTTGAGAAGCACTAAGCACACGGCTATATGACTCTCAAAGTAGAAATCTCAGTTTTACCAATATTATTTTAATATAATTAAGAGTAAAATGGTACGTGTGAAGGTATGTGGAATGGTATGTGTGTGGTACGAAGTGTAGGACGCGCCCCGGCTAGATGGAGTGACGATCTGCGAAATGTGGCTGGCAGCAGGTGGATGCGTGCGGCCGAAGATCGGGCCAAATGGCGCGCCTTGGGAGAGGCCTATGTCCAGCAGTGGACTGCCGCAGGCTGTTAATGATGATGATGATGAAAATGGTATGTTGTTCTTTTATTAAAAATTTTGTGTGTCAGTGATAAGCTCAGCAAAAACTGAAAGGATATGCCTAGTCAGCAACGCTGATCAACAACAACAAATACATTTCCCAAAAAAAAAAACTCCATACAAACTGTAGAATTAATATTACTAAGTATTTAGTATGCAGTTTTTGATTCTGTTGCTGAGAAAAGTTTCTTAGGGAAAGTTGTTTAAAACCATTGACTGATCATGTTCTTCCAGTATTTGCTAATCCGTCCTAGGCACGCTTTTCTATTTTGACAAAACGCTTGTGTTTAAATGTACGACCAATCAAGCTTCACTGGACTTGACCCCTACACCTCATCAACTTGCAACGGAGAACCTAGTAAAAAAAACAGCGGTATAGACTTTTATATTTTTTAGTCTGTTACTGAAATATACTTACACGATAAGCAAGCAAGTACGATAAAGTACCTATTTAATATTATATTTGGACCTCCCGTATCAGCTGGCCTCGCTTATCAGGACCAACGAAGCCTACTTGGAATAAGACAACAAATTAGAAGATGCGACATTTACGAGACGTAAACAAGTTTTTGTTGATATTTGATCGAAATTTATAACAAAGACAATATAATAGTAACTTGAAACAGGAAAACAGCAAAAAAAAAGTAAACACAGTCCTTAGATCCTAATGTGCCGTCAACACTTTTCTCTAATCACCCAATTAGCGAACTCTAGTTGGGCCACTCCGAACGGGTATGATTCAGGGCGAAATGCATATAAAAGCAAACACTCCTGTCGAAAAAATATTAATTGCACTTGGGCTACCATAGCTGCACCATCCTTCATTACCAGTAAATTATATTTTATCCAAAAATGAATTTTGAAGAAAACATCGGAACCCTGTGGACTCAATTCAACCACAAATGCGAGCCTTACGAACCCGTAAGTATTTTTTGATTCCTTTCTTTCTTTCTGTTTGTAATTTTTTCAAAACATTTAGATTGCAGTTGTATACAGCTGTTGGTTACGCAGTTGAATGACCATCCCCTTTTTAATTCTCTCCTACGACACCGTCAGGGAGAATAGTGTTCAATTACTAAGCATTCTTTATTTTATTTACAGAATCTCCAGTGGGCTGATTTGCCGCCATTAGCAGCACCTATACCAGTGTCCTCCATTTCTTCCAGTAATGTATTCTGTGATAAAAACTTCGGTCAATCACAGTTTCATTATTCAAACAATGTCGCCGGCGTCAATGTAAACCAGTTTGTGAACCCTAACTACAACTTTGGCCTCCCAAATGGCATCAGAACTAATACACCCTTATTAGTTCCCAATAACTTTCAAAACGTTACCAATAATTGGATTCCTGCTCAAAGTAAGGCGCTGAAAGCAGGCCAGTCTACAGGCTCAACGCAAGCCGGACTAAATACCAATGCAAAGGATTTGCCACGTGGTGTACGGAAACCCAAGAGAGTCCGTACCGCCTTCACGACATCCCAATTAAACGCTTTGGAGCAGGAATACAGGGGAATTAATAAATACCTACAACGAGAACGGCGACTTGAACTCGCTAAGATACTGCAAATCCCCGAACGCGTGATCAAGATCTGGTTCCAGAACCGCCGTATGAAAGAGAAGAGAGACGAAGCTGAAATACTCGCTAACCTTGCAGATGAAGCCAGTAGTACCACAGGAGGGCCCATTCAGTTCTGCAGCAATAGCACCTATCAAGAGCAGCATAATACCACAGATAATACTGTATCTACATCTGGTGTCACTATGCCGACTCCAGGTGATACAGGAATTCAAGTTCCCCTACCGCTAACAAATGGTTATGTCCCATATAATACACCTGAAGTGTACGCTCAAAGGCAGCAGTCACAATACGAGTACTTCGTATCGCCACCCACACCAACCTATCCGATACATGTCCAAATATTGGACAGTTCTCCTGAAATCCCTAAACTGGAACCTTCTCCAACAACATCC
Source organism: Teleiodes luculella (assembly GCA_948473455.1). Lineage (NCBI taxonomy): Eukaryota > Metazoa > Arthropoda > Insecta > Lepidoptera > Gelechiidae > Teleiodes > Teleiodes luculella. The sequence goes on along the minus strand of OX419592.1, from coordinate 5,036,974 downwards.
TTAACAAATACTTCCGAACCTAATTCTTGTGCTAGTTTGTTAAGTGATTTTAATTTCGATTTAGACTTTTAAGAACTTTGTATTTTATTATAGACTTAGTATAGTTTATAAATTTAAGATTATTTTATACATAATAAATATTTCATAAAACATTTTCTTTTTTATTTAAAGAATCAAAGCTATTTGGCAAATTAAACCAGTCCAGCCCCTCTAACATGCCCGGTCCACGCGTGACAGACATAATTTTGTCGTGCATATTCTCTTATCCTATTGGAGGATATTTCAATATGACGGGTTTTTTGACAGTTAAATGTGCGACAAACTTTTGTCATAACACTGCATGTTACGGGGGCAGGAGTTTGCCTTTTCATTTATTTATCTTCTATTCTTCAATAGAATAGAGCCATCTGTCGTAGCAAGTAAATTAAATAAGGCCCTAAAGGTATATAGGGCTTCAGCCAGAAACACGATACAGCTAAAAGGATTTCAAGCTTGCAAACGTCATCAAAAGTAATTATTTATTACAAGATAATTAGGTTGCTTTATATAAAAAATGTAGCACATAGTTTACTTAAACAGCACAGTTTAGAACCTACAAACCTTCCTTTCCACATGTGTTACGGTAAGCTTACACTCACGGTAACTACCCGCTTTTCCCACAGATGGCGCCTACAGCCACTTTAAAGCTAAAGCAATTAATCATGTAAAATTGAATTAATCGTAATGATACTAAAATTATGCAAATAAATAATGGCCATCATTTCGGTAAGTTTAAAATTAAATCAAATTATAACTTACTAGCTTTTCGCCGTGGCTCCGCCCGCGTTAACAGGTTTTTACCGTGGGAGTGAGGCATTTTCCCTCAGTAAGAGCACAAATTACGTATAGCGGCGGCGGCGGCGCGCCGAGACAGATGGCCCACTCGGAACTAAAGCGCCAAAATCTTACACACATTGATAGCACACGTTTACAGGCTTGCTCGGAACAGATCGGAACGCGTGCAGTCGGGGTCGGGTCGTTGCGCGCGAGTACCAAGTACGTATTGTATGCAATGTGCTAAAAAAATGGATAAGCATTCTTATTACTCTTGTAGTGCATTTGGCTGTTTAAACACAACACAAAATAGTGATTTTACGTTTTTCAAGTTTCCAAATAATATTGAAAGGTAGTTAAACTCTGTTTTCTCTTGTTATTAGGTATAGATAAGTTTTGATAGCGATAATATCAATAATTAATTTCATTACACATTGAAACTCAGCAGAAATGGGCTTTTAATTTTCCTTAACTTCTCGATCGCTGGTATTGTATTATGTGGTATGGTAGGTATATTTTATTTTATGCTCTGTCTACCCATTTAGGAATGTATGTACGATAAGGTGAATGTGTAAACGAATTATGTATCGGTGTAAATATAAAGCACCTAAACTGCTCTATTTCAGAATTTGTACAGTAGCAACCCTATAGGCAGGTACAGTAGCAACCAAGTTTAGGTAGTAATTTTGAGAGCGGCCGGGAGTGGACCTTCTGGAAACTTTTTATTTTGTGGTAAGAGGTAGCTTATGTTAAAGAATTTTTGAAATCGGTTCTGTAGTTTTTGAGTTTATTCATTGCAAACATACAAACAAAAATACAAATCTTTCCTCTCTAAAATAATAGTATATGATATATCTACTCTATTTACTAACTACTACATGAATGTAGGTATTTTATAACGTAACTTTGTGGCATATTGTTTCTTATATGCTCTTCTAACAAAGAGAATAATCAATAGGCTCGCGCGCGTGTAGGCAAATAGATAAGTCACTTTTTACCGCGTAGAATTACTTCATATTCACGAGAAAAATTGTATCATGTATGCGCAAGAGGAGCCCATCTTATAAAAATGCAATGGTCTTTAGGATTTCATTTAATTTCATTCTCCTATCTTGCATGCTCTTAGTTGCTCATTTTATTCAGGGGAGCATTTATGGTAAGTTGCATAACTTGAAAAGTATTGTACCTTAATATTTTTTACTGTGGTAATCCCGCGGTAACTAAATTCTTCATCATTGACAATTTTTATGATAACAATTCATCTGTCTGCTTAATATATTTTCGTAAGCGTAGTATTTCACAAAAAAAATACACAAAAAAGGAGTCTTAAATTACACACGAAATAACCAAGGCTTCAAAATTGTCCCCAAAATTTACAACCGTTTTTAGGCATAAATATTTTTAAATGAGGTCTTTAGACTTGCTAAATTATACATGAAATAACTTTGCAGCACTTGACGAATGTATGTAGAATATTTCGGCAAACTACTTTTACTGTTGCCTACGTCTGTGCTTGCTTATCATCACTATCATCACTATCACTATCACTACATAGTATAAAATAAAGTCGCTTTCTCTGTCCCTATGTCCCTATGTCCCTATATCCCTCCCTTTGTACGCTTAAATCTTTAAAACTACGCAACGGATTTTGATGCGGTTTTTTTTAATAGATAGAGTGATTCAATAGGAAGGTTTATATGTATAATACATGCATAATATACTGAAGGATAACCCACAATAACCATTTTCCCGTGCGGAGCCGGGGCGGGTCGCTAGTATTAAATAAACAAGAGTTGAATAGAAAACTAGGGTTGTAGCACTTAAAACAATTCCAACAGTTTCTTTTTCTGCAAAAAAATATACTTTACATATTCCACCAAGGAAAAAATAGTTTTTTTTTCATAAAGTTAAGTAAGTTAGTTAAGAAGTTAAACCTATTCATTTTTATATTTTATGATAAAAGCTTAAAAATCTAATCCAATCACATTCTAGAAAAACAAATACGCCCAGTCGCAGCAGGTGGATGTCTGTCTTTCAGCTCAAATTATTCAACTTTGATGAAAAATATATTATTTAAAATAAAATAAAATCATATTTGAGCACTTACATAGCACACAAATAATCTTAATATTTAGTAGGCGGAGCCTTTTGTATCGACGAATCAACTCTCAACTGTCATTCAAAGTCAGAAAGGGATAATCCTTTGTAGGGCGAGGCTTGTTTAGTGTATTATGCAAACATCCATAGTTACGTGAAGTTTTGTTGTATTTGACAATATAATAGTTGAGATTAAAATAAGCTAGTTTATTTCTTTAGTTACTAATCTCATACTTGACAATTTCCCTTGTTTGTCATTATTCACATGTCTATTTACATTTTTGTAGAGTTTTTTACTTTTGTCAACTTTAGTTTTATCTACAGCAATCACCTGTCCCTTTTCGTTCATAAGAACGTGAAAGAGACATAACAACTTAAATTTAGATATTGTAGCGGCCACGCAGAGTTGAGCCCATTGTATTGTAGTGTATGTAAATATTCCTGTGAATCAAACAATATTTTAGATTAAATATGTATCAACGGGTGAAGTATAAACGAAATAGAGAGATTTTATTCATTATTGCTTATTTTATTTTTTAAGGGTAGGATTGATTAGGTATATTAGGGGCCTATTTACCTATGTAAAAGAAAAATGTCTCCTATTTTGTTGATCTGCAATTGATTTACTAGGTAGAGTGGTAAATATGAAGATCGTAGTGAATTATTGACACAACAAACGAGTTGAAAGAAAAGATTCATACCTCAAAGAACCCCAGTTTTACGTCATTCATCATCAGCAACATTATATTATAATTATATGGCAATGACTAATAATTTAGAAAGTTGTCAATGACGGAATTAGTAACATTCTACAAATTGCATGCCAATAATAATGATTTAATAAGGTAATTGAACCCTAATTAAAAAATCAGTCCGTAATTTTCAAATATTACTAATGAAGTAAGTCATACTCATACCTGTCTAATTAGATGTAATAGGTTGATGTCATTAGAATCCCAAATACTTAATGCTAGTAAGTAATAAAGATTACATACTATTTGAGCACCTGCGTAGAAACTATTTTGCCAAAAATGTTTTTTTGTGATATAAAATGGATATAGTGAAAATAATCATAAAAATAAAATGCAAAAAAATACTAGAAGCGTTAAGGTTTTTTTCCAGTTAAGTGTTAGCGAGTAAACAAACAAACAACCTCATTAGATACTGTAAGAAGATTTTCTATTGTTAATGTTGCGGTTTTAGATAATAAAAGACAAGACAAACACCAGGACAAAACAGATTAATTAGTTGTTTTAAAACTAGTTGGGTCCTTTATACTTTTTTTTTTATTTGAATTAAGATATATTTTTGTAGTAAATAGGGAGATACTATGTCTGTATTTTATTTGTTATTTATTTTATTTTATGCGACATCAAAAAAAATATCAATGATATTGTAAGTCCACGAAAATAAACTGTTGAAAACAGAATTCTCACATTTGCTCCTATACCATAATAAAAAAAAGATGGACCATCAGATCTACACCTCGCTAATCAAGACCAAACTCAAGGACAATAATGTAGATGATTAGTAATTAATATAGGAAGCAGATCAAAAACGAATATTTAAAAAACCATTCTTATAATTTACTGGTTGTTATAATTTTGGACTATGATTTAAGGCGCACAGCTCTCTAAGGCAAAGTGTTTTTGTTTATCAATACGAGTACCTACTATCAGTTAGGTCTTAATACCTAAGTATGCAGTAAAAGCATAAACAGAAAAAAATAATTTGTTGTCCCACAAATAAGAAAAAAAATTCTTCGCACAAACTGTATAATTAATATTATTTTTTTGTATAAAAGTTTCTTTGAAATAGTTGCTCAAGACTGAGCCTGATGTCATCGTCATTTACACTTTATCAGCTTACATCCCCCTGACTCGCATTTAGCTTTTTTTTTCTATGTACAGACATTTGACCTCTACAGTTTTGTTATATAGATTTTAAATACCTACAAAAATATGTGTAACTGATGAAAGTGATTATTTTTTAATGAAAGTTTTCATATCGAAATAGTAAACATTATTATACCGTTTCCTTTTCCATTTGCTTCTACATTTTTAGCCAAGGGCCTGCAGTTACACTTAAGTTTAGCCGGCTTATGATAGAAGAAACTAACATTAACATCTGTTCGAAGATAAACCTAAGTTTAGCCGGCTAATCTTAAGTTTATGTTTACGCCTATCTTTAGCCGTAACAAATATTATATTCACAAACACACCATTACACACATCTAAGACAAACGCGTTGAAACAAAAGATTAATTCACCTCAAAAAACTTCAATTTACGTCATCATCAACATTAATTATTATTATTACGGTAATGACTAAGAAATTAGAAAGTTGTCATAGACGCAATAACATTCTATGAATTGCATACCAATAACAATTATTTAATTGACAATGAGGTATGTTCAAACCTAAATTGTACAATCATTTTAACATCAACAAAAATTTGTTATAAAGTAATTTATACCTATCTAATTAGATGTAAAAAGTCGATGAGAATCCCAAATAATAATGCTAGTAATAAAGATACTCAGTATTTGAATCCCTATCTACATTTAGCCATAGCCATACGTTGATAAATAAAAATTGGTAACTAGGTAGAACCTATAATTATCGAAAATAATTTTAGGTGAAATTTAATACATAAATATAAAAATTAAAGTGAGAATAAGCATAAAAATTAGGAATCAAAAACATACTAGAGTCGTGTAGAGTAGTTTTCCCAGAAAAGTGTTATCTACTCAACCAACAAATCAACAACATCATTAGTTACTATAAGATGGCTTTATTTTGTTAATGTAGCTTTTATAGACAAACAAAAGATACCTAATAAAACAACAAAACAAAAGTTTAGTCGATTGGTTAAAACTATTATATTTTTATTTTTTTTATTTTGAATGATAATACTATTTTTGAATTAAATACTCGTACGAAATACTGGTTCTGAAAGGCTCAATCTGTAGACAGTACACTTAGGGACAACTATTTGACGCAATTTTAATTAAATAATTTTTTGTTTGGTATTTACTATGTAAAATCATTCCATAGTTTATCTTTACGTGTCTACTATCTCTGTTGAAAGTTGATAGGGTGTAAGTGACGGATTAGCAAATACCTACTGAAAAGATATACTTGGTCAATATTTTAAACAACTTTAAATTGATTTACAATAACTGGCTAAAAAATACACCTGTGTTTTATTTGTGGATCCTTGTATATTATGCGACTGTAACAAAATTTTCAACGATATTGTAAATCAACGAAAATAAACTTAAAAAAAAGAATTCTTATATTTAATTTACTAATAATATGTTGTTATCGTTTTTATTTTATTTTACTCCTTCACAGAATTACAAATTTAAATGATGGGTCATCAGATGTAGATCAATAATGTCTTGACTTACTTAAATTCCTATGTCCCCTCGATGGGGCACAGAAGGCATCCACAGTGCTCCGCCATCCCGTTCAGTCTTGATCTTCGCGTTTAATATAGCTCCACGTCCTGCCAATAGTCGCTGATTCCAGTCTAGGCCGTATTTCCTATGCAATGTGATCAGAATCCCTTCGGAGCGCGTGGCCAATCCAATTCCACTTGCGGCGTTTGATCTGTTGGTCGATCGGAGTCTCACCGCATCGTTCTCACATATCTAAATTGAAGATTTTCTCAGGCACATACCTATACACCGAGAATATGGCAAAAACAGTGGTTGACGAAGACTTGGAGCATGCGATATCCTTGGTAACCGTTCACATCTCACATCCTTACAGTAGCACAGTTTTAACGTTGGACCGGGATATCTTGAGATTAACTCTCCTGGTCAGTTTCCATTGCCACTCAGGGGGTACTACTATTAGGTATTCTGTGCTCAGGGCGAAGCTGTGCGAAGGCTACTTTCCCCTTAGCAATTCTCGAAGTGATGTTCACTTCGGTCCTCCTGTAGACAATAATGTAGATGATTAGTAATTAACTTAGGAAGCAGTTGGCAAAAGAATATTTTGCAAATCATTCTTATAAATTACTAGTTGTTATATAATGTTCTCTTGTTTAATGACGATGTCTTTATAATATCGCGTCTACTGAACAACAAGCCAGTTCACTAAAGCTGCTGGCTTGAGAAGACAAAGCAGATGAATTGGTTAGTATCCTTCACCTTGTCCGTCGTTTAAAATTTTGGACTATGATTTAAGCCACAAAGCTCTCTAAGTTAGAGTGTTTTTGTTTATCAATATTATCAGTTAGGTCTAAAATTTGTATTCAGTAAAAGCAACATTAAAAAATGTGTATTTTCTTTTTATTTTCTATCAATCAACTTTTACAAAAAAATTTTTGTCAGGAATGAAACAAAATTTTCTTCACACAAATTGTTTAATTAAAATTACTATTTTGTATAAAATGTTGAATTAATTTTTCGTTTCTGAGAATTTTTTTAATAGGTTTTTTTTTCATTTAATTTTACACCTTATCAGCATGCGGCAGAGTACAAAGTAAAGATGAACAGTTTAATCAACTTTCCCTTTTTTATTTCCTTCCAATAAACAGAGTAAATAACTAATAAAAAATTGTTTAATTTGGACCTCCCATATCAGCGGGCCTCGCTTATCAGGACCAACCAAGCCTACTTAAAATAAGACAACAAATTAGAAGATGTGACATTTACAAGACGTAAACAAGCTTTTGTTGATAAAAATTGATAACAAAGACAATAGAATATTAACTTGAAACGGGAATCGCAAAGAAAATGTAAACATAGTCCTTAGGCCCTAACGTGCCGTCAACACTTTTCTCTAATCACCCAATTAGCGAACTCTAGTTGGGCCACTCCGAACGGGTATGATTCAGGGCAAAACGCATATAAAAGCAAACACTCCTGTCGAAAAAATATTAATTGCACTTGGGCTACCATAGCTGCACCATCCCTCATTAGCAGTAAATTATATTTTTAAATTACATTATATTTTATCCAAAAATGAATTCTGAAGAAGACTTTGGAAACCTGTGGACTAAATTCAACCACAAAAGCGAGGCTTATGAACCCGTAAGTATTTTTTTTTATAAAATCACCTATTAGAGTATTCGAAACATGGATATTGCAGTTGTAATCGTTGGTTATGCAGGTGAACGTTCCTGACCAGCCCCTGCTTCATTTCGATTTAGTTTGGCCGTACGACAACCATAGCTAGAATAGTGTTCAATTACTAATCGTAACCTTTATTTATTTTATTTACAGGATCTCCAGTGGGCTGACTTGACGCCGCCAACAGCCCCTACACCAGTGTCCTCTATCTCTCCCAGTGACGTAATCAGTGATGACAACTTCAGCCAACATCAGTTCCACCAGTCAATCAACGTCGCCGGCGTCAGTACAAATCAGTTTGCAAACGCTAACAACAACTTCGGCCTCCCAAATGGAATGAGAACGAATACACCATTAATGGTTCCTAATAACGTTCCAAATGTTAGAAATCATTGGATTCCTGCTCAAAGTCAGGTGATCAACGTAGGTCAGTCTACAGGCTCAACACAACCCGGACTAAATACCAACGCAAAGAATTTGGCACGTGGTGTACGGAAACCCAAAAGAATCCGTACCGCCTTTACGACATCCCAATTAAACGCTTTGGAGCAGGAATACAGGGAAATTAATAAATACCTACACCGAGAACGGCGCCTTGAACTCGCTAAGATACTGCAGATACCCGAACGCGTCATCAAGATCTGGTTCCAGAATCGCCGTATGAAAGAGAAGAGAGACGAAGCTGAAATGCTCGCTAACCTTGTAGATGAAGCCGGCATTAACACAGGAGGACCCATGAAGTTCTGCAGCAATAATACCCATCTGGAGCAGCATACTACTGCATCTGCTTCTATTGTCACTATGCCGACTCCAGTAGATACAGGAATGCAAGCTCCCCTTCCGCAACTAAATGGTTATGTCCCATATAACCCTCCTGAAGTGTACGCTCCAAGCCAGCAGTTACAAAACCATGTGTTGCCAACATATCCAACCCATAGTCAAATTTGGAACAATTCTCCTGAAACTACATCCTCAGCAACTAATTCCGAACCCAGTTCTTGTGCCAGTTTATTAAGCAATTTCAGTTATGATTTAGATTTTTAAGAGCTATGTATTATGATTAGATTATTAATGTGTGTTTAGATTTAAGTTACTTCATTATGTTTTTTTTTTATATTTAAGATTATTTATTACATACATAATAAATATTTTATATAACTATTTTATTATTTAATTACTTACCTAATCAAAACAATATGGTATTAACTGAAGTTATTAGTTATCCTTTTCATTTACCCTATTCAAAAGAGCCATCTATCGTAGAAAGTTTAATATTGTTGAAGGCTTTTAAGGTGTAGGGGTTCAGTCATGAGCAAGAAATAACTAAAAAGTTTCTAAACGTAGAATCATCAACAAAAGAAATACTCATAAAACAACAACAATAGAATACAGAGTAAATATTGATAAAAATAAACCTTAAATAAAAGATTTCAATGGGATGCTTTATGCAGCTTAAATATTATATAAAATGGAGCACATAATTTAGCTACAGAGTTCAGTTTTGAACCTTTACGAACCAGCCTTCTCACGTTCCACCCCAAGTAACAAGTGGCGTTCTGCGTGGTAACCTTACGCTCACGGTAACTACCCGCTTTTCCCACAGATGGCGCCAACATGTTTAATTTCGACAATCTAAAGAAAAACATCTAACCACTTTGTTTTCTAGTATTTGCCTTTTATTTATATTATATAAATAAAGGCATGTACATTTTTATAAGGTTAAAAATAAAATCAAATAGGTAGTGATTTATGATGATTATGTAGGTACATACTGATTTATATAATAACTAGGTAAAGTACTTGATTCTCAAGCGATAAAATATAGACGCAAGCGGAGCCCATCTGATAAAATTATAATCATTAGTCATTAGATTTCTCATTTCAACCGTTGCCTATGTCATAGTTTATTCAGGATATCTAATAGAAAAGGTAGAAAAGCATTGTATATAATTTTTATTGTTATTTATGTTGCACAAATTAAAGGTAGGCGATGAGTAAATTTTTTACACAACAAGACATTTACTTTGTTATAAATACCTAATTTCGATTGGAATTCCCGCGGTAATAACTGAAAATTCGTCATCATTAGCAATTTTTACAGTATAATTGCAAGTTTGCAACTGCCAGTATCGAAAATGCTTATTATTCTAATTGTAGTATTTGAAACACAAAAATGAAGGAGTCTTGAATTACAAACAAAATAACAAATGCTTCAAAATTTTAGTAACCCTTTTAATGCATAAATATTTAAAATAAAGATCTTTAGACTTGCAAAATTATATGGAATCTTTGTGGCACTTGACGAATGTAGAATATTTCGGTAAAGTACTTTTACTGTGGCCTACGTCTGAGTTTGCTTATATTGAATAAACGTGAGTTGAATAGTAAACTAGGGTTGTCACACGTAAAAAAGGTTATCATTTTTGTTGTCCACACATTTTTTTGTATTAATTTATTATTTTCGACTATAGTTATTTTAAATTACGTTTTAATTAGTTTCATCTGTAGCTTTTTATTTTGCCGGTTTCATCATATTTACTGTCTGTTAGTAAGTAGATGTCTGTTTTTCAGCTGGCATAATTTAAAATTAATAAAAACATATAATTATTAAAATTGCTTTAAATACACTAAGTGAGCTCAGACATTGCACACAAACATTCTACATATTTAGTAGGCGGAGCTTTCATCTCGACGAATCAACTCGTAACTGTCAATCACAGTAAGCAGAAAGGGATAATTTTTTGGGGGGCGAAGCTTGTGTAATGTAGCTAGGTATTTACCAGCAAAATATCCATTGTTACTTGAAGTTTATTGTTTGACAATACAATGTTTAGGATTTCAATTTTAAGCTTGTTACCTCTTCTCTAGTGATATCAAATTTGACTACTCATTTCGTTTGTTACTTTTCACTTGTCTATTGATATATTTTTGGCTTTAAACAATTTTATTTATTTCAATCACAAACGTAATTTAGTATTTTTTAATGAAATTAAATAGGTACTTTTATTGTTTATTTTTTGGATATTGCTTAGGTAATTTGAACAATTAAACTATTAAACTAAATTGGATGCTTCTTTGTAACAAATGACAATAAAAATACTTTTATGATTTTATTCCTATACGAGCGATATATTTTGTATCATATATTATTTTAAGCTCACTAAAACGTCTAACGATTTCGACGAAAATTACGAGGGTTCTTGGGGGCGACAAAACAATCTAGGTTGAACTCAACTCAGTAAAATTTTATTTTTTGAGATTTAAAGCAGATTTTGGTTTTATGAAACCAAGTCGGTCACCCAGATATTTTGTTTAATGTGTCAGCACCATCAGCAGATACCTGTCGAATTTATTAAATCATAAAATATTTTCGGCAGCCCTTGGGCCCGCGTCGTCGCAGAGATCATCAATCATCGAGGCAAGACAATCACAACCGACGCGCGGCACATCTGCCACGCTCGACGCTGCTACCCCGCTACCGCTATCCTGTTACCCTGCTACTCGTACCCTGGTATTACCATGCTACCCTGGTACATTGCTACCCCGGCCCCGGCGACATCCTGTTTACTATCACCACTTCTGCTTGCAAATTAAATTTTAACCGAACACCTGTAATTATAATGTTGTTATACAATTTTAAACTTCTACTTGATTGTGAAGAGAGAAAATGAGTATGAAACAAAATTTAACATTGTTTAAATACACATTTTTTGTGAATACATACTTGTACCAAATGAACAGGTAAAACAAATAAATAAATATGTGGGGACATGTCACCCAAACTAGACAAAGCCCTGTGCCCTAGTACTAAAAGCAGTGCGAAACTTTTCATGTGGATATTTCAAAAATCTTAATTACTTAATACATTTATATATATATATATATAATTAAATAAAAAATAATATTATGAGATATGACATTGCATTGAAATGTTTGCGGCGACAAGCGAGAAAAGTATAGTAATTTACAATCCCTAGTTTATTACTCTAGTACCAATAAATATATAACCATGAAGGAAGAAAAAAATTTACGCGCCCATGGGTGTGGAATTTTTTTTTCCTTCATGTATATAACATTTTCTTGTTTTCAACGTAAAAGGACTCAATTTTATTTAGCTCATATTTTGTTATATTTATTGTCTTGCAGGAAGTACTTCGTTCGGTTAGGCAGTAATACGGCAGTAAGAACTGTGATTTTTAATATAATGTTTAAAAAAAATGTTCATAAGACATCAGCTGTTACTGCCGCCATTAGAAACAAAATTTAATAAGACTCCGCTCAACCCTCTCGTAGGCGCGAGTTTTAATCTTAGCTATGTTCACCTTGTTATATTCTCGTAAAAAATCGCTTTCCATATTTCACTAGTAGGATATTGTAATATCGCGGCTCGGGGAAAACTCGTCTTAATAAACATTTTTTCTCCGTCGCATGAAAATGTCATTCCGGCGTCACATGTGACATTGATGAAAAAATATAAAAGAAATGATGGGATCGAAGAGGATCGCGCGATCCACTCATATTCCTTCCCTGTTCCTTGTTATCTTCCCTTTGTTTGCTTTTTTATTCAATATACACGCACACAAAATATAAATCCGAATGAGACCAAGCAATATCAGTGTATATGCAGTTATTTTCCCTTTTAAAGGTAAATAGTGTACGCACAAACATTAATATCAAAAAATTAGTACATTGTATTTTAGATTTTAAGTGTTTGACTATTTAATAAAAGCTAAGACTTATATTTTAGAAAATTTTAATTGATAATAAATGTCTTAATGAAAAATTAGTGAAATAAAGTGTGTATTTTTTTCAGTGGTAAAGATCTATTTTCAGTAAGTTTCGGCCAAGTAAAAATATATTATCGTTGTTGCTGCTTATACTGATAAAAAATTGGTGCAATCGTACTAAAATCTAGTCTAGTCCAAACAATTAGGTAATTGATACTATCACATCGAGCTTTTTACTTACTTAGTATTTTTACGATCTAGATACTTCTATTGCATTTTTGTTGAATAAAAATTGGCTGGAGTGAAGCCTTATACCAATTATAATTGCTTTTGCATTAAGTTTGTTAAAGAATTTTCCATTTTTCCATTATTTGTACAGCATTATTTTCCCTGTAGTCCCGGCTTTAGAATAAGACCATCCCATGTCTTCCTATTGGGTGTCGTAGAAGACAATTCTAAGAAATACAGGTATAGTTTCCCGCATAAGCGACAGGCTGGTAAACTGTCACTAAACTTTGACGAAACACAAAGATCAGTGTATCAAATAAAAAAATATCAACACAGAAGAAAATATAGTACTAACCCGTACAGAAAGGACCCTATAAAAAAGACTCTCCCCGTGAGCTTACTAAATAAAACTCTACTCTCCTCAACCTATAACCTCTTTATTCTGTTACAAAAGTCGTAGTGTTTTGAAGCTGTGTTTGTTATAATAAAACCACCTCCTTTTCTTTTTTGTTCTTTTTATTCTATGATAAAGAAGAGCGGGCCCTTCTGCCACAGGCATTCTTATGCTTAAAAGAAGAACCCTGCCGCTAGCTTTAAGATAAATTATGGTAAAAGTAAATAAATATATATATATTTTTTTTATAATGAAGTTTTCGCCAACTTAGAGACCCTCTCACACTAGCGTCTTTCGAGCGTCTTTTGAACGTCGACGTCGTGCCTCGCGCATACAATATAATATTATAATATCATAGGCAGCAAGGCAAGGCGAGTGAAACAGAAGACGGACGCGGATGATTGTATGCATGACGCACGACGTCGACGCTCAAAAGGCGCTAGTGTGGGGGGTCTCTTAAGAACTGATAAGGAAAAGAATCGTGTCTTTACGTATGTATACATATTCGTTTCTGTCTCAGTGGGTACATTTTCCTGACAGTCTGGCATTGCGGTACTTTGTCGGCACCACGAGCGCGTTTGACAAATGAGCATCATTATTTGACAGGCGCGATCGGGCCCGCGGCCCCGGCCGTGTCGACATGTTGTTGTCTTTTGTTTTATTAAACCCACCCCCCGGGATCGAGATATCACGAGCTAGGATTTGCCGTAAGGTACCTACTCAGATCTTTATTATTTATTAGAAAAGTTGTAGTCTTTTGAGGATTTGTAATTATGAAATTTTCGTCAAAATGTAAAGTAAAATAAAGGAAATTATATAAATAAAGAAATAAAAGAAATACCTACGTAGGGATATTTCACACACGGCCGTATGATGACCCCAAACTAGGCAGAGATGTAAGTTTAATAATAAATACTTAAATTCAAACATTTGCTTTTTATCCAAAAAATAAGGGGAATAGTCACAGAAAGAAGCTCAAAAATACAAAATTTAGACAAAGTGCTTTATAATAGGAACTTTTATTTTAGCAATTTCTTGTATCTTCTAATTATGATCAAAAAACAAAACAATAACCATATTATTACAAAAAAAGATAAATAGGCATTAAACGCGTGCGTTTTGCGATTTGTTTGAGAGGTGTCTAGTTTTTTTTGTGTTAAGATCGTAAATGCTGAACACAATTCAGTTGCTCTCACAAAACATTCTCCAAAACCTGAGAATTTATTAGGGCATGGAATCATCAGCTGTCGCAAGGGCTGGCACACACAATGCGCGACATAGGAAGGGAAATCTCGTCGGTAATATATCATAGCGCGGAAGCAGCCCTGACGGCTCTAAACGTTCAAGGGGATTCAAATGTTTGCTTGCACAATATCTCTACTTGGATAGATAGAAATAAGTTTTTTAAATTTGGAACAGAAATGAAAATATTGTCTCGATATTAGACTACTAAACAAAACGTCAGGCACTGACTCGAAAACGTAAATCCTGATCAGAAAAATAAAGATCCTCGCCAAATAACAAATTTAATAATATAAAAACAGACAGATGTTAAAGCAGTCCAAACCCGTGGTTAACCCCATTAGTCCACCTGAGTGTAGCGTTATTTTCTTCCCATAGTTCACCACAAAATAACTGGGTGGACCAGGGGTGATATTTTTTCCTGTGGTTCACCAAGGTTCACCTGGCTGTACCAGGGGCAATTATTTCTTCCCGTCGTCCACTTGCTATGGATATAGCGGGGTGAACCACGGGTTTGGACTGACTTAAAGTTACTAAAAAGGAACACACATGTGGGTACAGGTAGCAAGGTTTTTTCATTTCTTATTTTGTTAAAGATTAACATACAGACCAAATAGATCGTACTGGTATGTGAATGTTCAGGGAAATGATAAGATAAAACCGTGTTGTTATTAGCGGATCACTTAGGGAATTGACCAAATGTCTGTTTTTATCATATCTCTGCGACACACACCATGATGCACACTTAAAACTTATATTTCGTAAAAAATATTTTTATAATGAGATTTCGTTCATTAAGATTGCCTAAAACGTTGTCTTAAAAATTTATCGAACACATTTATTTTTTTGTACAATATTATGATTCATCATTATGTTATTATGATTTAATATTTATTTTTTGCATGAGTACATAATTGGGCTTTAATTTCATTGATTAAAATAGAATAATTAATAATACAAAACAATAAAGTATAACATATTATGAATTTCATCCTTGTGTTTTTTGAGCAGTATGAAAAACAATGTAGGTATTCATAAAATGGATCTTTCACACGGTTAATATTCGAAAATATTTTAATGCAGAACTTGATTTAGTAGCGCGGTAAGGTTATGCCTCTATAACAACTCGATAGAATTTACTGCAGCATTGATAAACTAAGAGCTGATATAACCAACATAAAAATTCTATACTTATGCTCTTATTTGAAACGCAGTTCAAAAAATAGTTTTTTTTATTTTTATTTTTCATTTTATTTTAGTATCTTCGAGAAGCTAACAGCGCTAAGGCTTCGCAAATAGAATTATTTTTATACAAAAAGAACTGAGGCTAATATTGAGAGATTGTTTAGATGTTTTGAATCTAGAGACAAAGGTGCAAATCAATGTTTGACAGGTAGCTTTACAGTAGGATGTCAAGGTTGTTGTTAGAATAGAAAGAAAACAAAATTAAAAAGAGAACCTGGATTCCATTTGGAACGATGTTAATATTTGAAAAGAAACTTTTTATTTCAAGTTGTTATGTTAATGTCTAATTTGGCTGTAGTTAATTAAAATTTTAATTCAGTCACTTGGCTTCCTTTCTATTTTGGCTGTTTACATAAAATAAATAAATATTAAAAGTATCAAATCTTAGTAAGGTTACCACAAAACCTATATAATCTTATTTTTTATAAATAACATTTTGATAAACAAATAATACTCTGGTTGGATATATTATTTTCATATCATTACTAATAGAGTTATTTATTACATAGCTTACTCAAATTAAAAATTGTTGCTGGTTTTTTTTCAACTGCCTGAAATTATACAGTAAGTTAATTATAGAAAGAACGCCATTGGAAAAGTACTAATATCGAAATTAAATAATAATATGCTTATTATAAGTAAAAAAAAATCGAAACATATTTACTAGAAAATAAAAAAATATAATTTCCTTTGATTCTATAATAAAACTTTATAATAAAAATACATGTCATACAAAAAGAATACAAATTATACATTGAATTGTTAAAAAAAAATAAACCAAATGTCCAAAAACAGAAAATTCTAATAGGCCGCCGCGAACCGCTCCCTGACCAAACCAATTTCAACACATGACATGAATGACAAACAAAATTCTATAATACGAGTAGTGATATTTATTAGATGGTTTTATTGCTTATTAATAATTATAAATAGTGTTTTCTTTATTTCTTTGAATCACACCACGTGCGGCAATGACATACCATCGCGAACAGCTCTATACGATTCCTTCGCAGATGATTAGTATCCTTGTAAACCGTCGAGCGGCGAGAGCACTTGATAAATAGTCAAATGCTGGCGATAGGCCAACCTCGCGGAATAATCAAATTTCGTACAACCAGCCACAACGATCTTCTACACTTTTGTGCAAAAATAAGTTTTATGTCGTAAGCGGAGGGTGCACATAAGTGCAAGTCAAGTTGTGGTAATAGTATGCGTTCAGTTCCGTGTCTTTTATGGATTTTATTCCCCTAACAAGACGCTGGGGTTATGTCGTGGAATTAAATGGTGGTTGATAGACTACTTTGCGGCGTTCTCTTCATTTCCTCTTGTTGATCCTAGCGCCTTTTATATAGTACCAATTTCATAGACATGGTATAAGACACTAAACCTAACCTTGTGTTTTGTCAACTAAATTATGTCTATGTCACTTGTATACAATGGATCGGAAACTGGTTTTGTTGCGTTTCCTATTTCAGATGTAATTTTTGTAAAAAACTTACTTTACTCACAGGCCTTATGATACAGACTTCTTATTCGATACAAACCGCATTCAAATTACAGTGAATTCACTTCGGTATATAGTCTCATGGTTTTATAATATGACTTACTTTTAAAAATAAGTACTACTGTATGATTTCGAGCTTCGGAAAGCACGCTAAGCCGTAATTTTCGACCGAAAATTGGCTGTAGTTATGTCAGGCGGGCCAAAAATAATGACATAGATATTGGTTTATGAAGGAGAATTTGGTCGACGAAACAAACTTATCAGTTTAAATAAATTTTATAATAATAAAGTCGTGTTTGTGGCAAACAAAAGTCAATAACAAACGTCACCATTGAATAGCGGTAACGTGTTTATTCCACAAGTTCACTGAGCTAACAATCTTTATAAATAAAGCGGGCCCATTGCCTATTCATGACGGGCCGAAATCCCCCTTCACCCCCGGGTATGAAACAAGCCCCTTCATGTCAAATACTCCGCGCCCCGGTCTGTCAAACTCTTCGCCGACGTTTGACAGGGATCCACCCAGGAGGGGGATACCCACCTTTCAAACTAGGGTGAAGAGAAACAAGCGTTAAAAGTAAGGGCGGTAAGTACAAAATTGCAAAACGGAGTTGCGTTGTAGAGCTGTGATGTGGTGTATTGGAAATACCAACTATAATTTTACGTGGACATTTCATACACTTACTTTGAAATTTTTGCAGGTACGGTCATTTAATTCACCAATTTTTTTGGATAATTAATCAATATTTGGTTACTAATTAATTTATGTAAATTTCTGGAAAAATATAATTATTCTAGTATGTGGTAATGGTAAATCTTTAGCAACTTCTACACCTATGATTTTTTTGCAATGAAATATTCATCCCGTTAGTACTACAAATAATAATTTTATAAGATCACGGACTAGTATTGTAAACTTTAGAATAGTGACGCCTAAATCAAATATGTTATATAATAAAACTGTAAAGGTCAAAAATCTGCATATACAAAAATATTGGTAAGAACCGAGTCAGGGGGATGTAAAAAGTGATATAGAACATATCCAGATTGGTTAACCTACATCTCAGCAAATAAATTACAAAATATTCATATCAGTTAAAAACTTTAATACCTTTTATAAAAGCACAGCCGAACTTTAACACTAAAATCCATTAGCTCCATATACTTATGTATAATTTTCCTATAAAGCCAACTAGTAGCAGTTACTATAATCAAGAGAATACTATGTACCAGTTCCACATTGGCAGCACTACCCCACCCTCTTCTGTCAGGAGTCTAGGTGCAGGCGCCACGGCGAATGATGGATGGCGTCAGGGCAAGCCGGCAGCATCACGCGTCATTCGTGTGTACACAGCCGTAAGGGATACGTTTTTCGCGTGACGATATAATATCGGTGATATGCAAATTCGGCTGTCGGCTCCCGTCGAACGGCAGACAATGCCGTTGGGTTACGTTTTTCTATTTAAAAACATCGTTCTCTATATTTTTTTTTAAATTTTGAAATATGTTCTTTAAAAAAAGAACACTTTGTTTCAACATGCAAAACTGCCAACATCTTCCCCTTAGTCAAATAATCTATCAACATTGGCGAACTAAGTAGGTATCAAAATTGTCTCGACTCACGATGATTTCGGGACCTCTCCCCCAGTCCCTATAATGTATACTTTATGAAAATTAAATATTTCACTCGGCGTGTTTTGGAAGTGGGGATTACAACAAATTTGCATTGTTTAATGGATACCCTGAGTGAGGATTTGTCACAACTCCACTTGTTTAGGTGTATTGCTAGTTGTATACAAAAATACAGAGCCTATTTACATAATTTAGTTTTGATAGGGGATATATAATCAAT
Source organism: Teleiodes luculella (assembly GCA_948473455.1). NCBI lineage: Eukaryota > Metazoa > Arthropoda > Insecta > Lepidoptera > Gelechiidae > Teleiodes > Teleiodes luculella. The sequence goes on along the minus strand of OX419592.1, from coordinate 5,017,788 downwards.
ACGACACAATACAGCTTTATTAAACACCAAAAAAACATTACAGATAAAAATAAATACAATACAAGTAGCTAACATAACAGACCTTATTGCTCTGGTAATAATCACTTCCAGACAACCTTAGGCTATGGGAAAGAAAAGATAAATAATTTTAAGCCTAAAATACCAATAAATTATCTTGAAGAAATGAAAGAAATAACGAATCGAAGCGCGATTTTCCTTTCTCTTAGTTCATAACAGTTCACGAGTAAGACGTGTGTCTTGAAAGGGAATTACTTATTGGCATTGCCGTCTTACATTTGACTGGCGGTTTGTAGATCGCAGTTTTTGTTAGTTACACGAGTGAACAATGTTGCCTCGTCCATATTCAGAGGCAAAACGGTGTTGGTCCAATTCTTTGAATCACACGGCAAATACATAGTATACTCAAGCATCAAGTAACAATAATGTGATACTTATAGAGCTTTCTACATCAAAATGTTAAATACCTATTGCTTATATTCATGTTTGTAGAAATTTAAAACAGCCTGCATAGTAAAATAGTAGTTGGCAAAGTTGTATATCAGCGGAGTGCGCAGAAACTTGAGATTTGCTAGTTTAAATAACTTTGAGAGAGCACGCGAACTGCAAGGCATTCCGCATTTTTCCCTTCTTTATTTTTTCATGAATAAAACAACAGATTTCTTCTTCCGCCGCAAGTTCTCCCTCCCACCTTCGATTTATTCGACGGATAAAGAAAACTTCCTCTAAAAATGTAGGTAAAGTTCCCTTTAATATTTTCCGTCTGTTAGCTATCTCGCGGCTTGCCTTTCAAATTATGTGCATTTAAAATTGTGTTTTTATTTTTCTTTTTGTGTTTGCAAGGGCACCTTTTTGTCACTCTTTTAACCAAATATCACTACTAGACTAAAACAGCCTATTAAAGTTTACTGCAAAGCTAAGGCCTCTACTACAATCCTCATGCATGCCAGGTGGATTGAAGATTGTAATTGATTTTTAGTTTTTATGTCAAATCAATGAGTCTACTTTATCAAACCTAATTAATCCAAATTTTAAGTCATTATCAACAATTTTAGGACTTTTAAAAATAGATATGTTTGCAGTATTTTTTCTATATTTCTTTTTTCATGAAAGTAATTACAAATGAATCAATTACATACATAGGACAATTTTTTTTTTTTAAAGTACCCCATTAATCCTTGGCCTTGAAGGTGAAGAAAAATTACACGAAAATTCACTCATTATCCTAGAAATTCTAGAGATGTCATACATACATGACCAAATTTGGTTAACTATAAGGTCTTATTGAGCCTATAAATAAATGTATCTACTACATAAAAATAGTCCCACTATGAATGAGATACAATCAGTAATCTATCAAGTTGGCAACATGAGTGACACCTGTTAGATAGAGGCCGTGCAATTTAAATTTAAATCCTGCACAATCCCCTCTGCATTCCCAACTGTACATAATATGTATCTATAGAATTTATTCGTATCATACTGCAGTTTAAGTAGTCTTTAGGACTCCGTCGATATTTGAATTTAGCAGCATTATCAGTTCCAGTGCAGATTTTGACGATTCTATAGTCTATTAAGTGACTATAATGCCTGTGAGTCGCAAGTTCGAAACCTGTGCGAACATTTGTGTGACGAGTATTTAGTCCATTGCTGCTGGTATATCTACGTCTACGTGTAGGTATATGTATAATTTAATAATATGAGATTAAATAAGGTATAGCCAAATGGAATCAGGTGGCCGTAATTAAAATATCTCCATATATTGATTTAGTAGTATAAGCTATCTTTTTAATAATAACAATTTATTTATTCAAAAAATTATTATCTAAATTATCCAATATAAAAGCATATTATCTTAACATGTACTTGATTAAAATCAAGCTAAACGCAACACGTTGCTTAAAATGCATGCAAAAATTATAATTATCAACCACAAAGGCTTATAAACGTGATGACGTCACGAGTGACCTCCGCACATCCGCCAGGTTTAGCGCAAATCTGAGCTTCTGTAATCACGTTACTGTAGAATTGTATTGTTTTTTGTCAGTAAAGGTTTATAAATATTCATGCGGGGTATTAGCATGGGGCAGGCAGGGCCTGTGCGCACCACGTCCGTCATTATATCGCCATTTGCGGCAAAAACAACGCACCTTCCCGCCCCGACTGACTCGCATACGACGGAAAAATTAGTATTATTTTTCGTATCACTTTTTCTGGCTTTGGCCCTTTTGGAACTTTTTATAAGTAAAGCTTCGGCTGGATTTTGTTTTAATTTAAATGAAGAACTTTTATCAAGACATAGCCAGAGATAAATAGGTAAAGATAAGGAAAGAATAATGTAATCCCAGTAAATATAAATTTTGTTAAATTAAAACAGACCGGAGCTTAAGCTTTGGGAAAAAAAAGACTTGGAACAAGTGACTGAATTAATAAAAAAGAAAATCCCGCCTACCGAGAAAGGGCAGAAGAAATTATAATCCTTTCTTTTAAAATGCAATGAGGTGGTTGTTAAAAACGTTTGCGGGGAATTTAAAATGCGGCTCCCGGCAATTAGTGATGGGAGTGAAATTAAAACAATGAGGAAACGGGGCACATCGGGCACGCGAACCATTGAGGGGACGCGGGAAGAATGGACCAATGGTCCTAAAAATTACTTACAAAATCTAAAATTTTTAAAAACTTTGCATTTTTCAATGGTTAAACAAGTTAGTTGGTTGGTTGAACAAGTTTAGACAACCCCTTCGTCCCATGTCATAGCCAACTTGAATTGCAAATCTCACATTTTAGAAATATAATAATAATACTTTGCAACCAAGTCTATCGCGAAAAACGAAAGGCTTTGTATTCACAGCTTTTATATTTTAAAACTGTTACCGATCTGTAACCAGCCAGTGCGAATAGAGATATAATGTAGGTATACAGACTTATATATTGAACCTCCTATAAGACCACAGAGTATAAGATATTCAGAAGCATAGCAGTGTGATCCTGAGAAGCGTTATCAGGGCACCGGCGGGTTTACGAGCAATCAGCGAGAAAGATAGCCGTGCCCGTGACGTCATCGACGCCGGCGCTTCCTGTTCCCAGACGGTCGCTCCTAAGGGTATCAGGATGAGTGTTCCTTTTCACGCAAACCGATACAGTGCATTTTGGAGTAAGATAATGTTCTAAATGAAGAATTTTGGTAGCGACGGCGGCGGCGGCAATACAAGGTGAAATTAAAGCTGAATGTTATTTATTTTCTTTTACGCAATATAATACTACCATTATTGTTAACCGCTGCAAGTTTATATTCGATTGTTCCTAAACCATACATTTAAATTTGTAAAATTTCTGTTTCTTCAATTTTACTTGGGCCGTTCTCAGTTTTTAGATCCAAGTCAATTCCACATTTTCTATAGGGAAAAGCCCTATTACATTTCGAATAACACCTGAAACATCTAGTGATTCCAATTCAATTGCAAAGCTCGCTAAATCTCACGGGTTAGGGCTGCTACGAGTACACACCGCAGAGCTTCACACCACACAGTTTCCCCAGAACACCGTCACACCGTCACACCGTTTTGCGCCGTCATCGCGTCAACGGGCAATATTTCCTCGCTCATAAATTTCCCGTACACAAATCTGGTGCTCGTTATCTTTGTCTTCCTGAGACCCTGCCGGGGGGAGGGGGGACGTGGAGGGGTGACGTTTAGTGACGTCATCATCTTACTGCGAGCTCAATTGACATTGTTCTGTCTCCGCGGTGTGTGTATAGTAGGATGTGGATTGGCTGCTGTTTAAATAAAAAACTAAAATATATATTTTTTTAATTTCAACAATCTAACTTTCTTTTAATATAACTATATAATTTGCGTTTGTTTTATATTTATCATTATCATTAAATACATTCAATATGATAATTAAAACTAAACTCCACTAAATAGTATTGCGATGCCCTCCCTATATAGATGAATTATGCTATATTTGTGTTCGATATACAATTTAATAAGAACTGTACAGTTGTACACATATAAAAAAAAAAAACACTGTGAAGAGAAATTGTAATAATGCAATTGTTGTTCAACAGTCCGTAAACAGCTAAAACAGCATTTATACTCATGTTTTTGTACAAACAAACAAACTACTGACCCACTGTCTACAAGTTCAGAAACAATGGATGAGTGCAATCGAAGAATGTAAAATAAGTAATAAGGAAGTACGCATTTAAAAAAATCTGTTTCTACTTCAACTAAATAAAAGCCTTCCACTTCCGGACAATGTCATAGCCAATTTTCTCCATAAAGAGTATGTTGTCATCGTCTGAGGCGAGGTGCGCAAGGATCATTTATCATTCAGCCGCCACAGGGCTTGTAGAACTGCGCCAATACTCATCGAACGTACTATACGTTCGACTCGTCCTGCTGTGGAATCATTCCATTTTGGTTATATCATACTAATATTATAAAGAGGAAATATTTGTATTTTTACAAGTGGTGTGTATGTTTGTAATGAATAAACTCAAAAACTGCTGAACCGATTTCAAAAATTCTTTCGCCATTAGAAAGCTACATTTACCCTGAGTAACATAGACAACCTGTTACCGCGGTAAAATGCCTCATTCCCACGGAAAACCTGTCAACGAGGGCAGAGCCGCGGCGGAAAACTAGTCAAATATAAAAATGGATTAGGATTTATGAAACTGTGGGTGAATTGTCATTAAAAAAAGTATATTTATTTATTTAAAATTTATTTAAAACTTGCAATAAAATAACAAACATAAAGAACGACGACACAACAGTTTTGTTAAAGTAGACCGCTATTTGCTGGCTCGCTTTTTACCCTCGAAAAAGAAGAACACTTCTTATTCGTTACAAAAATAATACATACCATACACACCATAATATTGTCACAGGTCGTTAGTACATACAAATAAAGCATCTTATATATAAAATTCTCGTGTCACAGTGTTCGATTCCATACTCCTCCGAAACGGCTAGACCGATTCTCATGAAATTTTGTGAGCGTATTCAGTAGGTCTGAGAATCGGCCAACATCTATTTTTCATCCCCAAAAAAAAAAAAAAAACAAATAAAAAAAAACAACGCGGGCGTAGCCGTGGGCGGACAGCTAATATTTTATAAATTCTCAATTTTATTTTTTTATATGTCTACTTACACAAACATACATTCCTCAGTATTTACATTGACCTATTGTGTAACAATAAACACGGCAAATTGTATAAAGTTATTTTTGTTAAATTTTTAAAACGTTATAATAATAACATCCGCGCACTTTACTATTGCCGTTACAAAAATCGCCATAATTGTTTTAATAGTTCCCTATTTCCGAACAATCATGATATCTTATTTATTTAAAATATCATTATTTGAGATAGTTACCTCGATTATAGTACGAGATTTTTATCATAAAACCACTGTATCATTGTGAGATAATAATGGCGGATGACAACGTATTATTCGCGGTTATTCATTCCCACAAGCGTTCTATTTTCGATTGAGCCAATCTCAGCGGGACTCCGGATTTGGCGAAAGGGATCGTTTCACAATTGGATTTTTGGTTAGGAAACCGGAATAATACAATCGGGTATCGTCCTGAAATCTCTGATTTGAATCATTTGAAAGGCTGGCGTGAATTGGGGCCGGGAGGTTTTATTTGCCGCCGGTTCTGCTGAATCACGAGGCACAGAGCACAGAGGTGGTTGACGCCACGGAATAAGATTTTTCGCACCGAAATCTCGATATGACTAATATCAATCGTGATGTGTAGATTTGTTAAAAGATAAAGAAAGAAAATGTATTGACATCTTCCTTCTTGATTACGTAGACAAAAGTCTAATAAAATGGACTTGACGCGTATCACCAACTTCATCGATTCGCAAACCGGCGCGATTCGCCAACTTGCTCAGGGCTAGTTTCCAAATTTAAATTTTCAATACGCTACAACAACGTACGCTTTAATTAAAAAATATTTGCTACGAAGACTACGACGCGACGCAGCGTAGCGTGCGTAGCCGCGTAGATAAGTAGGTCTATGTCACGACTAGGTACCTACAATAGCAGGAAATAATGAACGCTTTCTTGAGTCTAGCTCGAAGAATTACGTGAAAGCAATATGTATAATCCATATACAATTTTGCATACAAATCTTCAAAGGCAGGCGGAGTGAATGGAGTCGAGTGCCAGCGAAGGACAGGGCTACATTAGGTTTATCTGTTTCCTCGCGGGCGGCTCACAATGGCGCGCTCAGCTGGGATAAAGTCACATAACGCTGGCTTTGTGATCCGCGCGTTTACGCCGCTCCTTACAAGGATACGCCTCTGCGTGTGTGCTGCTGTTTAAATTTTCTGAGTAAAAGCAATGATTTCCTGAGTGTCTAATGTCATAAGGTCATAACAGCCACCATTTCTAAAGAGGCTTTTGGAAATATGAAGATGTTCTTGACTTTTAACGTTTCTAGTATTTATGTATAAAACATAACCCTCCTACATAATCGGATAGTAAAAAGCAGTAATTGGCCGGCAGCAGGTCGGCTGAGGAAGTCTCATTTTTATTCCAAGTAGGTAGATTCTCCTCCGTTTATTCTTTTTTTAAAAATTTAGTGTAGCCGTAGAATTTAGCTTTTTCAATTAGTACTATTTTATCATACCTATGCTCTTACTTTCTTTGAACAGATATATAATATACCTATCCGTATGTTTATGGTTTGTAAGATTCAACTGTTTAATGAATTCTAAAATCTACATCAGAAATCAAAATCACTAGTCTATTAAGTACAAAAAAAATATTGAAATATGGCGCGTAGAGAAACTCCGTAACCATACAATTCCATTATTCAAGCGAGTACATGGGTCGGTAAGTAATGTTGAGCTGCGTCGCCGCTAGGGTGGCCATCCTTGTAATCATGGTCCAATAAAACAAGGTCTAACAATTAGACCACGTGACTGACACAAGCCTACGTTATTTCTACGTCAGTTTACCTGTTCATCCTTGTCGAATACGTGTAGTTAGACAAAGATGAACAGCGCAAAATGACATAGGCTTGTGTCAGTCACGTGGTCTAATTGTTAGACCTTGTTTTCTTAGACCATGGTTGGAACCTATAATATATAGTTTTATGTAGAACGCGATGGATGGTGAGGAAATATTGTAAAGAGAGTCTTTTTGCACCATAAAATACAATCCTACAATAAAAACATGTTACAGCCATAATATCCCAGGGTGTAAGGAATAGCATTCACCTGAGTAAGCGACAACAAGGCGATCCCCAATTCTCTTGCCAAGCATGGGGATCACGCAACTCTTACTCCCTTGCAAGAGAAGGCTCATCATTAATGAATCAATAACAGTATTTCGCTTTTTTGGGGTGAGATTCCACATAGCGTTACCGTGTGGTTTTGAGTTAACCTTAACAAATTCTGGTGTCATATTTTTTGAGCCGCCCAAGGCTTTTGACGTAGCTTGTGTGACGACCACATACCTTGATAGTAGAGCCCTAAACAACAGAATACCAAATAATAGTACTAAACCAACGACTTTACATGCCTTGATGATAATTCCGAGCCTTCACAAAATTATCTTTTTTTTCCGAGCAATAATAAAGTAATTCGACCTGCAATGTTAGGATAGTAACCAATCCGGGGAAAGTCTCACAAAGTGAAATTCCACTTGCATCCCAATTAGAATATGGTTCGATTTAGAAACCTAGTCTTACCCATGGTCCAAGAAAACAAGGCCTTGCAATTAGAACACGTGACTGACACGAGCCTACGTCATTTTGCGCTGTTCATCCTTGTCTATTACACGCATTTGACAAGGATTAATAGGCAAAATGACGTAGGCTCGTGTCAGTCACGTGGTCTAATTGCAAGACCTTGTTTTCTTTGACCATGGTCTTACCTGAGTACGTACGTACTGCATCTCATGGAAACCCTACTACGTCGGCGATGGTCAAAGCAGGCGTGACCTCGCGAGGCGTGAGAACGCGGCGGCACCGCCCGCGCACCCCCGCACGCTGCCTCACCCCCCCGCTGACCGCATAGCGCGCTCGGTCACGATACCACTCGGGTTCCCAGAATGGTATATATGGTGGAATTGTCAGGTATGCTATGGTAGGAAAAGCCACAGTAAAGCTGCCGGGGTAGCATTCGGTGTCTTGAGGCTCGATGAATTTGTTGCGTCTATTCTGTCATCATATTGCAGGAAAATATAATGCTGAATTTTCACACCATTTTGACAGTAAAATGTGAGAAATTCGCCTGTCGTATTGCTTCATCCATACTACCGGGGCTGCTCAGATTTACCTCTAAGGGTCGGCCTTCGCGGAAGGTTTCAAATAAAGAAAATGAAACAACCACAAAAAATAAAAATAAATGCTTAAATTTACTTTTCCTAGCTGCCTTTTTCATCCAGTTAAAATCCAGTAGGAAAAACATATTATCGCTAATTGGATCTTCTACTAGATATGTATAATAATGTGAAGGAAAGCTCAACTACAAGAATTTTAGACAAGATATTTAAAGAGTGAAATTTATAAAATTGTTAGAACTTATTGGAACAGCTGTTAATCAAGTCGAACTTCAAGAATACGTATGCCACTTAGGGCTATCTTAAAAACCATTTACCTGGAACATTATTATTAATTCAATTTCTAACTAGAACCGTTTAGATACTTTAAGTCGTTAATCACGTTGATTTTATCGATTTTCTTCGGATTGAAGTGGAAAACTTCTATCACTACGAACTCCAGAATAAAGAAACACAAATTTTGTCAATAACGTCTATTATATTTCATCGTTGTGACTTTAAAATATCTTATGTGGAGAAAAAACTATATGGTAAAAAATAAGTAAAAACTTTCTTCGTTGATGTAACATGGCATTGTGTTGTTAATATATTAATAAATAAGAGATTTTTTCGACTATATACCGTTATCATTTAAAATGATAGCTGCATGAAGTTTTTGAGAAACATAAAAGGCGCAATTTTCTTCGACCTCAGAATAATATATCTTTTTCACCCAGATGAGACGATAGGTAATGTTTGATAAACGTACAATATTACGTATAGAAGAACCCTATGTATAAAACTAGTCCCAAATCAAATTTCAAAAGCAGATGCACCGATAGATTTTGGTAGGAAGAATTGATTACCAACCCATCAATCGAAATAGCTCTGACTACAAAAGATAGTGCACCTGAATAATTGATGCAGTAATAACCCTTTTGCCGAATGCCAGAGCGTTTAATTCTATTAAACGGTGTCCGACCTCATTTGAGAGGGTTAATGCTCGAGCGGACGCGTATTGATGAACACTATACGTCATCGCCCCGCTACCCGTGCTACATCGTGCGGCTCACATCACTCGAATTGGAGGTGTTTAGTTTACTATCTAGTGGTAAAATAAGTAAAAAGCTACAATACATAGCCGTGTGGTGCCCAGCTTAATATCTTCCACTAACTCTTTCTCTGAATGGATGTTCCTTTTGTCGCCAATGGCAAGGTCAGAAACTTTCACCTGCGTAATGAAAAACTAATGAAGAACCACTGCGATCCCCAATTAGCCTGGTAAGCGTAAGGATTACTGTAATACATCCCAAGGAAGAGGCAGCAGTGCGCTATTATGCTATAACTAGCTTTAAAAATAAAAACAAAATATCAAATAAAAGTGTTTTTTTTAATCTTCTAATACCACCAAATTGGGAAGGGTCTGCATTCTGCATAGTCTGCAAAAATGCTCTTATCTTACAATTTGTACAGTAGCCAGCACATACGACTGGACATGTTGACTTTGAGAGCGCCCATATTCCGTAGTGGTAGGGAATAATTTCGTAGTGCAAATGTCCAACCGCATGAGCTGCTTTTTGTACATTCTCTATACAATACAATATTCTATTGCTATATTGAGACCCCTCCGGACCCACAGCTCAACCCAGATTGCTTAACTCCATATGAGCAAGTCACATTTTAATTTTACCTTGGACACGAAATACTTGACGAGTTGAACTATAAATACAGTGTTTCATAAAAACGTTATGTCCATGTTATATTTTATATGGATTTATTTATAGTTGCGCTTGATTCGTAACGTTCGTAACGAATGTGTCTGTCGGTACCGTGACGCTATATCCTGGACGTAGAATAAAAATGCTTCAAGTAAGTTATGCCTTGAAAGGGTTCCGTAGATTGTAACGATAAAAAATATGCAAACAATAACTTTTAAAAATCCTCTTTAAATCATTGGTTTTTTTAATGAAGTCGGAGGGTAAAAAAACTTCCTTTAACTTTGCTAAAACCAAATTTGGCTCTACTTTTAGATGAATGAATACGTCTTGTATCTATGTTATGTCTACCTTAATCATTTTTACTTTAAAAATGTTTCAGCCAAAGTCTTAGTACCTTATATAGATGTATTACTTGATTGCACTAGCTGAATAAAAGCTTTTTTTATCACTTACTTCCAATAGAAGGCACGGCTGCGCTACACACATAAGTACATAATACTGCCAAAATTCTTTGTAAGTATAGTTTTTGAATAAGAAAAAAAGTCTTATAAGATTTTTAACATCTTACTCGAGGTATTTTCTAAATACATATGACTAAAAGCGAGGGACCCTAATATTCAAGATGGCCGCAAACTAATCGAGTTAGTGACGCTTGCTAGACAAATGATTCGCTCAAGATTCGTGTTTTCATTTCAAAAATCTTAGGGTAAATTGACCTGTTTTGGTCATTCTTTGGATAACGCATTTTTTTTTTCTAAATAATTTTTATTTTTATTGTTAGGTATTTCATTTTAATGTCCTGAATAAAATCTAATTAGAAACAAAAAGACTTAACGAAAGGTTTCAATCCACAGTCATCCACCCCCTGGCTAAGTTATGTTATTTGTACCACCAAAGATCGGCACAAAACTTTAACTTTAAACTCTAAGTTATACGTACGTAAGATTTACGTAATGAAATAAGTAGTATACTACTCTCCTGGCTATTTAAGGAAGTAATAAATGTTTAATGGAAATATAGCATTAAACCCAGCCAAAATGTCATTGGATTTTAGCTTTTGTTTATTTTATACAAATAAATGTCCATAAACTGGCTCTCATACCAGTATTTACGCTGCAGTACATTTAATTCAACTTTTTACTGGACACACGACAGTACGTGTCAATATTTTGTCACGAGTCCCATTTGAGGGTGACACGTACAAATGTGGTCATTAATATGTTTTTAAAATTAACTAACCGGACGCTTTGATGTCCTGTACTGGCATTTGTAAGCAGTGAACGTGTTAAGCTGTAATACTGTTAACACGTAAACTGGAACGCGCGCATTATTCATTCTCACCTGCGACCAATTATTTATTTTGTTGAAAAAAATCTTAATTATTTTGTGGACGTGTGTAAAAATCTTTCAACCGAATATTTTATATTGATAATAATATTATGACAGACTTAATACGGAGGTTTATGAAAGCTCTCTTTGTGTGGTTATTCGAAAACATTTGAATTAACTAAGTTTCTCTACCTTATACCTTAACTACCAAACTTCGAACGTACATTAACGTGCCTGCGTGTCCGTGCGCGAAAGTGCGTTATAGACTTTAAAAGTACGTCTACTATAACAACTTTTAAGAAAATTTACAATTCATCTTTTACGACAAAAAGATAACGCGTTTCAATATATCGTTCAATCAAGATGAATCAACTTTTTTTTTCTACGTAATGTTTTAAGTAAATTATGACAGAATATTTTCTATTACCTACACAAGTTTCGGATACACAGTGTCAAATAACTTCTCCCTTACTCAATCTATATTTGAAGGAGCAAAATTTGATCGAATTTCAAGTAAGTTGGAACAGGCAAGCACCGAACCTGCCAAGCCGAAAATTTTAGTAATTGCAGCACGCCCCGCCTTCCAGCACGCGAGATCGCGTTTCTTGACAGGTACAGTCGAGAGCACCACAAGCTGAGCACTTTTGACTCTGCACCGTTCTTATGTCCATTGGATAAAGGGGAAAATCGTGATGTTCTTGCTAATCTTGCCCTGCTCTTGACGGTACCTGTGTAGGTACTGTACACCTCCTAACACCCATGTATCGTATCGTGATTAAATTCACGCACAGGAAGCAGGTAGCAGCCCCAAACATTTATTTCCCAATAGCAGGATTTCTAGTGTTAATAAATTCCCTTAAAATTTCCCAAAAGATATTTAAGTACTTTACTGTGACAGGGCTTCTTCAGTTACTTCAATATAACTAACTTCTTAAGGGTGATTATTGAAATATAATAATAATGATATGTGGAGACATCTCACACACGACCATCTGACCCCAAACTAGGCAGAGCTTATACTATGGGTGTCAGACAGCTGATAATACATCAATATATCAATATACAATATCACACGAATGTTTGCCCTGGGCGGGATTCGAAACTGCGACCCTGTGCTTTAAAGGCAGGTACTACCAACTAGGCTTCCGAGCCGTCTAACGATAAGACTGGATAGGTTGTTCATTTCCGTCAAATAATTTCATAATCATGAAGAATTACATAAGAATACTGATTTCCCTGACTGCAAAAGACCCATTTTCAATTGGAAATATTTTTCTTTCAACTGTATTCTTTAAATCGACTTTATGCTATATGGATTGTATCAAAATAGTCATCCATATCCATAGAGCTAACGATAAATCTATATACTTGATAAAAAATAAATTTCAGCTTATCAGACGGAAATATAGTGGTTGAAAAACAGAAGTTATGTATTTTTATACACCCTACAACTATGTAAATCAATTTTTACTAAATCCTCTTGCCGATCGGATCTCGATCGAGTTATCGATCCCTCTCTCCATTGGCTGCCAGCCAGCCAATCACGACAATCGATACCCAATTTCGATCGATATTACATAATCCGCCTCTACATTCCACCTGCTATAAATTTTATTCCGTGACCGACAAAAACTTATAATTTCCTGATGGCCAATAGGAAAAAGTTTATTAAAGGTTGAAAAAAGGAAGTAAAATAGATAAAAAAGCGGCGCGGGCGCTTGCAGCCGTCTGTGGGCGGATCGAATGCTCGCCGGCTTGGTTTCAACTTCAACTTGTATTTTTACATATTATTAAAATAAATAGGTAGGTACTCTGCTCTTTGATAATAACTACAAGATAGTATAAAGCATTTAATTTATAATTTTAAACTTATCTTGCGGCTACAACCAAATCCAATTCGACCATATTGAACAATCCAATCCAGCTTAATGTTCCTTTTGATCTTGAACTTTTTATGGTTTTATATCGAAGCCCGCCACTGATGGCTCCTGGGGGCCATGGACCATACATAATTTACCAATTAGATCGATAGCCGACGAACCATTACTAGGGCTGCAGGAATCTAGCCAGCTTCGGGTAAAGACTGATGGTTGAAAATTATAGATAATTGACCGATTACAGAGAGCCCGAAGGCGGCACCGAGCGCGCCGAGACAGGACGCAATGTACTGATTATAAATGAAGCAGACATGTAATAGCATCGGTTTCGATCCTCAATTCAGCGAGCCTTATTATACTAAGTGGGGACCGAACGGAGATCGGTGACGGCGTAATCGTCGGTAATCATAGTGTGTAGATGCCTCGACTCGGTCCCACAAACTCATGTTTTACCTAGCTGTTTGGTAAATGATCGTGTCATCCATCTATTACATGTTATTTATTAGCTCTGCCTATTGTCTTAGGTACATTATTTATGAGAACTTTATATAAGCGTGTAAAGTTTAATGTATTTTATTCGATCGATGCCTGTCTACACGAAGTCTCACTTAATTTTGTTAGCCTACGTCAGGCGCCTTTTTCGTAAAATCCTTTACCTTCGTGAAATCCTCTAATATAGTTGCGATAGCCTCTCTGACCCAGCGTTCCCTGAAGGGTCATCCCTTTATTTCTGCAACAATCGCTTGGAAATTGATATTGATGTGGAAAGGGCAGGTTTTCCATAAAAATAGGGTTTATTTGAATAAAGGATGGTCGGTGTGTGAGGGAGCTGACGTGTAAGTCGGGTACTTTATAAGATTGTCTAGTTGCCCCGGTTCACCCTTGCCTGACGCAGGGGACCCCGACTCAACAAATATCGCCGGATACACCATCTGTCAAAAAACCTTGAGTCATTTTAGTAATGACTACCCGATTTCAGAAAAATGAGAAGATTGATGGCTGTGTGGAATCCAAAATCAGACTTGTAACAACATGTAACTGACAACTCTGTAAAGATTCCCATATTACTTAAGACAAGTCGCATACTTGATCAATCATAAAGTCATGACAAGAAAGTAAGTGTGACGGAAAGGTTTCTAACAAATTCTTTCACAGTAAATTCGATTAACACAGATGAACTGGCATGAAGGGTAGCACGTAATGAACTCCCAAATGGACAGGAATCTACGAAAATAAAAATATTGACGTCAACAGAAGATATATCGGGCAGTAATAGGCGTGACATTACAGCGGTGACCCCCGCGGGAATCAAACCCGCGCTGACACATGGCAAGCCGGCGGTGGGAGAATTAGTTAACTTTACCCCATTTCACGGAAGTTTGGGACATCGCTTTTGTTGTGCCGCCGTGAAACAAATGCTACTTTCTGGTTTTTTGTCTACTACCTACCTACTTCACTTTAATTCATAGTGAATGCAATTATTGTATTTAAAGTTGAATTAAACTGCATGTGTAATAGTAGAAGAAGAAATATCGTTTAGTTAAGTTATTTAGAATTTACCTAACGCATTTTTTATGATTAGCTAAAATAATGTTCAAGAATAAATTACAGTAATATTCAACCACTTCACGAAGTATAAAGGTTTTTTTTAATAAAACCAGTGATCTAGGTTAATTCAAACAAAATACTGGTAATGTGTCAATTTACTAAAACAAACCATTAAATCAAGTCAACTTCTTACTTGGAGAACATCAAAGCAAACATTGTATTAAACAGCCTACAAAATTACAACTCAAACATTTCCTTCTAGAACAGACAAATTACCAAAAGTGTTTGCATTCGATAGTAGAGATAATGAAATAAGTTAATAATTTGTTTTCTTCGTAAATAACACGTTATTTATTGAATGTTTACTTACAAACTTTTGTAATGATTGACACTAATGTCTCAATTTTAGCTGGACTTCCCAAATTTTCCATTAGAAGTAATTTTTATAGTGAGAAAACGTATAAACTGGAGTAAAATGTAGGGAGAAGAGTAAGTAGATTTGGAGTAGACAATGGCGATGATTCTTCCAAGCCACACTCGGGACTTAAAAATTCTCGGGTCTGTTTCATTCATATGCGGAGAAAATTACGGGTGCTGATTATATCAAATTAATACATTTTTAATGAGTTATATCTATCTACTAAAACTGCAAAGGTCGAAAATCTGTACATAGAAAATAAATGCTAAAAATCAAGGGGATGTAAGAAGTGATATATAACATACCCAGATTTATTTCTATATTTTTGTTTCTCTGTCTGTTTATCTGTTTGTACAAATAATAATATGTCTGTAAAACTAAAATAAAATAGTTTGTAAGAAACTGTAGGACCGATTTGAATGACATTTTGCATAGTGGTACCTTATATCCCCGGTCAAAATCTTAGATAGTTTTTACTACGGTAAACTGCACGAAGGAGTAAAACTCAACGCGGGCGCTGCCGCGGGCGGACAACTAGTTTAAAATAAAATAAGAGCGTAGCTGTCAAATTAGATGCAATTTTCATCATCATCATTTCAGTCGAAAGACGTCCACTGCTGGACAAAGGCCTCCCCCAAAGATCGCTGCCCGCATCCAGCGGCTTCCCGCGACCTTCACCAGATCGTCGGTCCACCTTGTGGGGGGCCTGACCACGCTACGTCTTCCGGCGCGTGGCCACCATTCAAGAACATTTTTGCCCCAACGGCATGCAATTTTATCTCGGATGTTTTAGCATGATGGACCCAAAAGCTTTAAATTGATTTTCACATAAATGTAAAAAAAAATGTTCAATCTGTCCCTTTTTGTACTTAAAAGCTTGAAAAGGTTTCAAATTTAAGTTAAGTTAGAGTGTATCTGAAATCGGAGCCAAATATGTTAAAAAGTTAATAGGTCGGCTTCCTCGCACTTATGCAAAACGTAACAAAGTATGCCCCCATATCATTAACATTGTACCAAGTTGGATTGGACCGTGACAAACCAACGGGAGCTTTCTGTGTTCGAGTTAGAATCTAAAGTCGATTGTTCGTAAGGAAAAGTTGAAGCAAAGAATTGACATGTACACCGCAGTTCAATTAGGCTAATGGGCTGAGGCTCGAAGGGATTAAATTAATTAGTAAGAAAGTTTCGCTCCATTTGGAGACGCCTTTGTTTGTCGTCTCCGATTTTTTGTCAAGAGCAAATTGGACGCGTGTTTTCCGATTGGAGTTTTTGTGATCATTATGTCAACTTGTTTGTTTGGACGTATGAATTTGAATATGATAAAAAACGCGTAGTACGCAAAAAACAGCCGCAAATTTAACAGAGGATTTTCTAAATCCAAAACCTACGATGAGCTCTGATTTACTTAAAGTTATATTCAGCAGTTATAACTTTATAATATTTTGGTGAATGAGTAAGCACGCACTGTACCTACCTACCTACTAGCCTTCACAGTCCACTGGAGGAAAAGCGAATCTGTCCTAAAGCGAACAAGGGAATAGTCTTTATTCTTATTTTCGTTCTTTATTTTTTTAGGAGTTATTAAATAAAAAAGTACAATAACAACACAAATTTCTACTTTAAAATTAATGTATCTATCTACCTGTGACTTTTATGATATCTACACAATTTTTTAAGTACCTTTATAGTACCTAAGTAAGTACCTACATTTCATAACGTTCCCAAAACGAAATATTATATCCGACCCAAATGGCTAAAGCGAGGAACAAATAGCTGTGCTGGGACCAAATTAACGATATTAAAATACTATGGCGACCGCAAAGGAGCGTCACAAACATTGCATTCGCACGTTGTAAGCCATAAAACGCAAACGCTACCCTCTCCTTATTTATACGAATGAGAATTTTAAATTAACTGTGTAAAGCGTCCCTTGCGGAAAGCGGACCGTGCCCCGCGGTGGTTGGCTTGTTCTACTTTGAGCTCTTTTGAATCGCCCCCTGAGCTAAAGAATTTACTGCGTTAAAAAGTTCGTGACCATAGATATCAGAATTAGTTTCTAAACTACATCTCTGTGGTTTTCACACTAATGACGTATTGCACTAATGTGAAACACTTTTTTTTTATATATAATCCCTATAGTAGTTTGATGCAGTAGCAACGACATTACTAAATTTACCAGTAAATATTATTATGCCCTTAGAGCTACCTACATTCAGTTACTTTTTTTTTTCAATTCTCTTTCAGAAAAGGACAGTACGTGTTATGTTTTGATTTTTAATGCTATAGAGACCACAAAAAGGGCTGTGAATAGCTCTGATTTTATTAAACTAAAGTGTAGCTAGTTTTAGCCCGTCTGCTGACATTTTGGCCAAAATTTATACTAAAAAGAAAACTTTGAAACAGTCAGAAGCAATATATGGGTGCCTACATACTAGTACATACAGCGTACCTATCTTTACAACCTCACCATACCTAACATTTTTATTTCTAGTTTTAGTATCTCAAAATTCATGGCGCGCTCAAAATAGAACAAAGCAATATTTTATACGGGGGCCATTACGAAGCGTTCTTGTAAACAAGTCTCGGCCACTTGTCGCTGATATATCTTGGTGCGGTCAGCGGAGGTAGCTCTGCAATATGGAGCACCATTACCATTGTCATTTTTGCAAATGAGACAGCTTTAATGGATTTGGTGGGCCACCCTCTCTTACAAGGACAATGCTTAACTAAGGCTCTGACACCCGTTTGCACTAAACTTAAAATCGCTTAAGTTGATGCCTAAAGTATTTAGATGAGATTTGGTGAACATTTTGTTTGCTAACCTTCAGACTTTTTTTAAACTCCTTTTTTTTGCCTACCTTTAAAACCAATTCTTTTTTTAAGCTTTAGTTAGCTTAGGTCTTTCTTAACTATGAAAAGCCTAAGACAAGGTTAGTGCAAACTGGTGTGAGCCTTTTAGTCGTTTTAGGCTTTACGGATTAAAAAAAAGACAATCGTGTTTCATTTTCCTTACCTCTTATTTCACTTTAGACTGAAAATATTCTATAAAAGCTCTTTATTCCACCATTTATATGTATGTATGTATATTTCATCATTACGATTGTTCACGGATCTTTGCGCGATAATTGTATTACGATATCTTATTTTTGCCCGACGTTACAACGTGACGGTATATTTCATCATTTCAGATTTCCTAATTACAACCGAAGAACATCCAAATCGTCGTCAGTCCACTTCGTGAGGTATTTTCTCTATTTTGCCGCATGTAGGTATGTTATATTAATGCACAATATGTATCAAAATCGATTAGAATGTAAATATTTTTAAATATATTCTTCATACTCCAGAATGGGATCACGAAACATACTTTCATGTGTTTCGTACCGTGACATAATTGAGTATTGTATGACAAACTCCCTAACAGTGGGACACAAGCAATGAAGCATTTTATTGAGTAGCAAGAGTTGTGTCGCATCGGAGAGGGCGCGCTCCTATCAATCATTGGAGGCTTTTTTGAATTTAATAAAATAAAATTTGTATTTTGTCATCGCTGCTCCCTCGCGCTTTGCTACAGGGATGGATTCGATGCAACGGGTCACATAATTTAATCTAAGTAGTACTACCCTGTACTATTATTTATTCTGTGGTAGTACCTACTCGTTATTTATTTATTAAGTCAGCCAATTTGGTACAGCAGCCAGCACATGCAGCTTCTTGAACTTGAGAGCGCCCGTTTTGCGTAGCGGTAGAGGTGAATTTCCTAGTGCGAATATCCAACCGCATGTACTGGTCTCTGTACAAACAGTGTTTTTACACAAATTATTTTACAGAAAAACAATTCAAGTTATTGATACAAGTCACGTTTTTAACCTTTATTAACAATGGGTTTAAACCATACAAAGTTTATAAACACTGAGAGAGGCCTTTTGCTCTAGACTATGCTCTAAGCAAAAATAAGTCGTGCAAGATGACGAAAAATAGAGCCAGTACCTTGTTTTCGTAAAGATCCTTGTTCGTTAAATGTCTGTAAAATTTTGAAGCAAATACCTATAAAATAGATTAATATGCGATTTTTTTACTGAATAAATTTCAATCATATCCTATTGCAAAGGCATGTAAGCTCTTTAAATTATTAATATTTATTGTATATATAATAAAATAATAAATGTTTCCTAGAATCATTTCGTAGACAACCTAGCTTCCTCCCTGGAATGCACGTTGGCACTGCAGCGCATCTGTTGCCTCCCCGCTCCCACCCCTCCCCCCGCGGACGCGGATACCTGAAAGCGAATCGTCATACTTTCGCACACTGCCGACTATTGAGTAAATCAATGCTTCTTTATTGATCTCCTATTTCAGGCATATTTCTACGTAACAGCTGACTGTGACGTCACAGGCCATTGGTATTATACTTTCTTTATCTTACCTACTTTACTTACCAATATTTTGCAGGTTATTATACGCTACATGATTTTATAATATAGGTAAATAATCGATGCCCCTTGGCTAAAATGACGAAAAAAAAAGTAATCATTTTACATATCCCAACCAATCTTGACCGAAATTATCTGCCTACCCAATCACCTTTTTCTCCTTTCGCAAAATTTCATGCAAATCATATCTACTCACTCCATATTTAATTCAGCGAAATTGATCCCTTACACTACAAGGCTGCATACGGCGGAGAATTAACAAAAAAGGGTTATTTTCTCAAATTGTGAAGTTACGCCGGTCTTGGGCCGAAATAATGATTAATGATAGCAAATAAGCGGGTGCAGGCGCAGCCGCGTCAAACGCCCCGGAGCAAAAACTGGCCGGTGCAGTGCGCGGTGCACTGAACTTGTATGGCGGCCAGTGCGAGCCGACCCTTACCACGAGAAGCAATCACATGAACACGATTCATCATCATAAATATCATGTTATCTGTGACTGACCTCACTAAAGCTGGTGTCAGAGCTATTAAGCAACCAAATTCTTATGACATACTCACTCGTATCATCTAACGACTCTATCTATGAAACTTAACGTCTCTACATTTACATTAATTCATAATCTAAAAAAGTGTAAATAAAATAAATACCTTTAGTTTTTTGAACTGAGGCTGATAAGAATTTTCAACTCACTAGTCGTAACAAAAATTATCTTAGAGAGCGTTAAGAATTTTAGCGACAAAATGTTATACGCTGAGTTGATACGTTTAGCAAGGCACACTTTTTAGCAAGGAACAATAGATTTTTCTTACCAATATAAAACAGCCTCACCGCCATATCTGCTAATTTGTTGCAATAAAGTCTTAATTTTCGTTCCGAATATTTATTTTCGATTTGATTATTAGTTAACCTCAAAAGAATTAAATTGTAGATTAACTAAATCTGATATTAAGAAAAAAACACTAGGGATCCATTTGAAATAGTCGAGATGATTATTGTCTAAATACTAACTTTCCTTATTAAAGACTAGGTGTCCGCCGCGTCGATTTTGACTTTTCCGTGCAGTTTTCCGTAGCAATAAGATGTTTTCCCGTGGTAAAAACTATTTATGATGTTGACCGGGAATATTAGGTACCACCATGCAAAATTAAATGCAAATCGGTCCAACAGTTTTGGAGATTAGCCCGTACAAAAAGACACACAGGCAAACAGAGAAACAAACAATTTGAAAAAAATCTGGATACGTTCTATATCACTTCTTTTTTTTTCTATGTACAGATTTTCGACCTCTACAGTTTTATTAAATAGATGATGATTAATAATTATTAATTACCCACCTTCTTTTTCCAAAGGGCACAGAACCAATCTACCTTAAGGTACCTCTAAAGGTGCAAAATAATTTCCCAAACGAACCGAATACGGTTTCATCGCTTGTATTAATCAATGTAATTAATTTTCGCAAGGCAAGGCGGCGATAGGTACGCCCACTGACAGACAAACCTAAAGACTCTGAAACAAAAAGTAATTAATATTTCTTTATTTCTTTATTTATTAAATTTATTTATTTTTATTTGTGTTTTAGTAGGTCAATCAATCCAATCTAATGCTCAATTATACATCCAAAATGTTTTTTTTACCTTTGGATGCTGTTTAACAGATATATAACTATACTAGACTAGAGTCCTACTCATACCTATAGAGCTCTATGAAGGAAAAATCTGGGGTCTTCCTTCTACTCAGTCGTGAGTTAGCATTCTATACTCAGTCAAAACTGACCAATTTGAGCCTAGCTAGAGAAACTAAACATGTATTGAATATGTCTCATATTTTAAAGATTTATCGTTAACAGCTTATATACGTCCCCACCGAGGAGTTCGAGACTACCCTGATATCAGGGTGAATATGCCTTAGTCGACCACGCTGGCCCAGTGCGGGTTGGTCAAATTCACACACAACCTTTGAATTTCTTCGCAGTTGTGTGCAGGTTTCCTTACGATGTTTTCCTTCACCGTAAGAGCGTCGAATAAACGTACATTATGAATTTAAAAATCGAAAACACATTAGTACGTACATGCCGAGGTTTGAACCTGCAGACTTCTGAATGGAAGTCAACGGGCTTAACCACTTGGCCACCGACGCTCTTCAATTCATACCATATAAAAAATACACGCCTTTTCTCCCATAGAAAAAATGAAGGTGACGAAAGAAAGAATTTGAAAGACACTAATGGATACCGAAGATACTACCTTCAGTATCCATGAATGTTATCTAGTCTGTGTTTGCGTCAAAGTCAGACGCAGTATTACCGACAGGTGGGCAATCTACAGGAAACCGCCTAATTACTGAACACCTTCCAATACCAACCGGAATTATAAATGGAACAAATTTACCGTACCATTCTGGGCAGCTGAAGCGGTGTTTATTTCCTATACTTGCTTAGAGATAGAAGTAAGTAAATAATATTCCTTTGTTGGAGCAAGAAATCAATGTAAGAAACTGATCAAACGTAGGTAGATATGTCATATTTTATTTCATTTGAAGGCTTAACGTGGTTTAGCTAAAAGTTTACTTTTGGAAATAAATTCGTCTATTACCATATGAGTTATCTTATTTTAAACGATACAGCAGGACACAGCTTTTATGAGAAAATACTTAAAACTAAACTAAAACGTGTAAAACGAATTAAAAGAGAGACCTGGGCAAGGAGAGAGACGGTAATTCAAAAAGCTCAATACTAGTTTTTAGTAATGTTATGTTTTTTCGACAGAATTTTTCTTATTCTGTACAGTTGTACACCTATTAAAATTATTATTCAATTCATTAATTTATCGATCATCGCTATATCGACGACAAGCTCTTTTGACTCGGGCAAGCGTCGCCGATGTGTCAGTTTAATATTGACAGTTGCAGGATCAGCTGACACTGTGCGTCTAATGAGCTCCACTGCGCATGCGTGGCCCAACCCTTGCGCATTGACATATGGCGCGCATAAAGCTAAATTACTGCTCATCGTATCAGAGACGTCCTTTTTTAAAAAGCTCTGTTTTATTTTTGTATGAAACAGAGGTACAACTTTACTAATAGCATGATTATGTTATGTGGCATGTATTTTTATTAGGAAAAAGGCATACACGTAACGTTGTTGGTCTCGGCCACAACACGGCCGGTTTTAGGCGGCTCAATAATTCTGATACCAGGGTCTGAGAGACCCACATGACCAAGCAAACAAAAAGAAAATCTAGGTCTATGACTTGTTTATGGTTTAATTACTCCTGAACATCCTTGCTCCTGTAACATGATTTTGGTTTTACGTAAAACCACCTACTACTAACAACCTAGATTTTCTCTTTGCTTGCTTGTCATACTCGTACGAACTGAAAGTAATTTTGTAAGAGATGGGTTCGTGTGGCTGGCTACCTGAGGGAAAATGATGACGATTCCCGATGCCATGTTCTTAAAAAAGTCTTGAAGTTGCTGTGTTATGGTCAGTCAAATATGTCTGTAGATACATACTACGATTTATGGATAGTACAAGAAATTGTGCAAGACGTAGTCAACGCAACTTGTGAAATTTTCAAACTTTGCATTCAATCTGGGTAACCTCCTCGATAAATGATTTCACAGAACAATAATTTATTCATCCAAATAGACGCATAAAGTGCGGCACAGTCTCACGCAAGTAGCGTTGTAATATGAACCATTAGTGGAACAATTAAAGCCTATTAACGTCTGTTACCGCTGATTAGAGGTGGATAGTAATAATTAGCGATCTTTACAACATCAATCATATTATAAGCACTGCGATTGTGCAAAACACTATCGTTGCTATTTATGTCTCTATCGACCTTATTTATATAAATTTAAAGCCCATATTAGAACAACTAGTATAAACGCTTATTTACAATTACTGACGCACGCAGTTATTATTCTAAACGCTCCAGTTGATACTGTCTAAATTGCTGCCGCTGATGAAAAATAGAACTATGAAGTCAGTGACTTACAGAGAATGTATAATTAATGCCTTCTGTAGTTCCGTTCGTATTAGAAGATGAGTGGAGGATACTGCAGACCTAGAGTTCATCTTGTTTATTAGGGGCATTTATCTAACTGACCGTGATCTCGAGCTTTCGCCAAGAAATACCTACCAGAATAAATGGATTGAAAGAGATGATTTTGTAAATGGAACAAAAGAGGTGAACGTATCTAATTATGCGTTTATCATGATATTGAAACTATTTGACACTATATTATGATCTGTTTGAAAAAGCTCAAAAATCTTAAATTCATATTAGGAAAAGATGGTACCATTCTTTGTTATGTAGGTTCCCGTAGGTTGTAGTATATTCTGTGAATCAAAGGGCACTGAATACCAGATGGGCCTGAAATTGGCTCACAAATCGCCAATTTATTTCAAGTGTCATAACATCTGTAGTATAATTTGTATGCATCTATATCTTTGACAATAAATTCAAACATGAATAAATATATTTTTTTAAATATATAAGTTAATATGAATATGTGGGGACATATATAAGCATATACGCCCATTTGACCTCAAACTATATGTAGTGCCTGTACTATGAGTGTCAGACAGTTGAGCATATATTTTAAGTATGTAAATATTAAACTAAATTATTCATGATTTGCTGTACTAATTAGAGCCAGTCCTTGAATATCTGATGGCCACGGATCGCCGCTCGCAGAATACTTAAACAAGTTTTTTGCTTCTCTATTACTCCTATAAAGCCTTGCCTTAAATATTCATGAGTGCTCAAGCAGGCTAGAAACTAGATACAAATTAATTAATACTGATACTTCATCAAACTGGGCAGAGCCTTTACTATGGGTATCAAACAGTTGATGACAGCAGCCAGCACATGCGGTTGAACATTCGAACTACGAAATTCACCTCTACTTCTACGGAATACGGGCGCTCTCAAGGTAACAAGTCCAGCCGCATGTGCTGCCCGCTGTACATTAATATATTAGGTAAATTAAATGAATACTTTAATGCCGCTGGATGCAGGCAGCGCAGGACCGATCGTTGTGGAGATATTATAATGCATTTTTGGAGATTTGATTGTTTGTTTGCATTGAATAGGTTCCAAAACTACTAACCCGATTTTAATTAAACTTGGTATAAAGATAGAATAGACCTTGGGAAGGGACATAGGCTACCTTTTACCGCGGGAAAATTTCTGATTCTTCTGCCGACCTGCGAGGCGAAAAGCTAGTAGGTAGGTACTTATAAATATACATCACCCAGAAACAAGGCAAACACACGTGCTTATTCCTGAGCGGTGTTCGAACCCGCAACCCTGTGCTTCGAAGGCAGGCGTTAAACTATAAATGTCTCCCAAGTAGAAAAACCATCCATGAATTTGAGTTAAAATACTAGCACTGAAAATATAAGACTGTGTGAAGGTAATATTTTTGAACATGAATGTCAATCAATATAGTAATGAAAACCAAACAATAGCTTCCTACATATCTACGTTAATAACGTAACAGATGTTGGTATGTACGATCGATGATATTGGAGGTAATTCTCCCAAGACACACTGAACTTGTAGAGTCGCGATTTTATCCGTTTATATGGGAACTGAAAGGGACTTGAGATAAATGGTTTATATTTGAAATTAGAATTTAATATCGGAATTCTTTGCAGGCTTTTCTGTCGAGTCATCGTTTGATGGCTAGTTCTTATAACGTAGTTGCTCGATATCCTGCCACCCTGACCGCTCTTTCTGAAGTTTCTATGAACTCCACAGGCGTACAAGACTCAGGGCATGCAGGACACGACCACACGACAATATGGTTGTGCCATGGTTTGCGACTCTAGGCTAAACTTGCATGGGAGATCCGTCCCGTCAGTTTTCACATGCACCCTAAACTAAACTAGAACAACCGATTTTTGACGTTTCTAAAACTACACATTTAATTGACGATCTTCTGTCCCTTTTTTAGCGTGAAAAGGAAGTAAAGAATAAGTAAAAGAATATATAATATTTAGAATCAGCACCAATGTAGTCTTTCTAGCTTGATTAGTCGTCATGCCCACGCTACCGTGGTGTGGTTTCAACCATCGCTTCAATATTGACATAACTGCCTTTAGGCTATTTTCATTAAAGTAGACAGGTCGTTTTACAAAAATTAAGCTACCGTTATAAAGGAATTATTGCAGCTAAAGTGCGGTAAGCTTACTAATTCTTATTCTTTAAAAGATAACCTCTTTTCGACTGAAGACTTCCTGTTCCTCCTCGTATTCTAAGCCTAATTACCGTAGCATTTAATTAATCGTAGTATATTGAATACAAAACTAATTCAGTTGAAATTTGTCACGGAACGCGGAAGTCTAGACGCGCCAGATAAAATTCCAAAAGAGCAAAGCCCGACAACTGCACTTCCTAAAAAACAGTAAAGTCAGACAACCACAGACATCTGAGTCGTAAAACGGCAAAGAATCGGAGAGAGCAAAACGCGAGAGAAAGAAGCGGAGTCCCAAATCGTAGGGTGTAATTAGAGGCCACCCACTGCAACGACCTCGAGGCCTTGACCGACAGCCCTAATGAGTTTACCGAGACGCAGCCGACGCCGGGGCCAGCAGCTAGTCTACCAAACAGCTTGTGTTTTAAGGACTTTATTCTTAAAAAGACAGATGAGGCAGCTCCTTAAAAAATATATTTTATATCCGTTCATTAATTTCTTGAGATATGCAAAATTTATAATCGTTTTGAATCAATTTATTAATTAACTTATTTTAAAGTAATTTAAGTAGTTATTTCTTTATAAAACTTTGATGTAAATATGTTTCCTTTCAATTGAAATGCCTCTTAATTTACACAAGTAGATTTTTTAAATAAATATGTACATTTATTTTTCATGTCAAAATGTAGACAGTCAAAACACAGCTGCTGTAAATAAGTATACACTGATCTCTAATACTTATGGCTTAAAGAAACAAGTAAATGAAAAAAGTTGAACACAGCCAAATATATGCAAACATTTACAAGTACAGCTTGTAAGCTCCAGGAATTGACCCCGTTAACTTTACAAATTCATCTTTCATAAAACGCAATAAGCCATGAAACAGATATCTAAAGATGAATACGACGCCATATTGTTGCATTGCATTTCTCATGCAATGTCCCGTTTACAAAACAAAAATCAAGCAACAAAAGGAAAATACCGACAAGCCGGTTACTAAACTTTTTTATTTTATTTCATCGAGACCAGCACGAAGCGACTCCAGCCAGACGCAAAACGTTCTATGTCACTCCAACGCTAAACTTAAAACCTCCATACTCAAAAGGCTTAAGTTTCTCAAAACAGGTTTTCTTTAAAGACATTCTGTTTTTCAATATAAAAGCTCCAACACAAGAGCTCCGCCTACACTTGATTTAAAATTAGAACTCTTGCGTGACAAACGCCGGTAACTTCAAATTACATGCTAAAAAGTTAAACTTTATTCACGAGTGATAGAGCCCAATATTCTACGCTAGTTTATCTGTCGTAAGGTGGGTTGCTCCGTAAATGCTATTGGCCCAATCGCGCAACGTGAAACAAACAAGAAATATGAGAGTGAACGAGATGGCGCTATCTGAATTGTATTGCTCTCCGCGCGGATGGAACATGTCAAGGGTTATAAAACTCTGAAACTTGGGAAATTCTGTTTTATCTAGAGATACGCATTGAAATGAATGATGAACATTTTTTTTAACATATTTCTATAGAAGTATAGAAAACTAAAAGGAATTTTAATTTTTAAACCTAAAACTTGTAGATGCCAGACAAATGAGAAGGAAGATAATCTCGCTCTACAGAGTGAAGAGTAAAGAAGATATATTTTGTAGACACTCTGTTTGGCTTCGGTTCCATAACTGCGCGGAAGCTTTGTGGGCAGTTCTGACTCCATTTTAGCTGAAGTAGAGTCGCGTTTGTTTTTGTAGAGTATGCGAGTTAGGCCGTTCTTCCACGTATGGTTTTATGGAAGTGGGCATGGCGGCAAGCGAACAGTGACGATTCGTTTAGTAGACAGTTGACAGTCGCCACGCCACACTGACATTCCGATAGTAGCACTGATAACAATTTTCTATAGATATTTTTTGTTGACTGTTCCGTATAGTGCCTCGTGTTTTGATGGGTTACGATATTGGACTGTGCTAATAAGGATTAGGGTTCCGTTGGAAACTTGTTGTTTTAGTGGTCACAGTGAAGTGTTGTTGTGGATGATGACTCCTGGTGTAGTGGACTGTACGCAGTTGATGATGTGGTGTTGACATTAGTTTAATTAAAAGTGAGTGTCTTCATGTAATATTATTTTCAGACAAATAATGCACGCTTGCTAGTTACTGCTTGAAGTCTCCCATTATTTGGAGAATTTTAAATTGTACCTGTATGTATACATACATACACGAAAGTATATAGTTATAATTATTTTGTAGCTTAAAATATAATAAAGCACCATTCAATTTCGATTTCGATTAGGACAAAAACGTATCTTCACATAAATTAAAAGCAAATTGAAACTAAATTATTATCTAGTTAGTATTCATCTGGTATTATGACTAGAATATAGGTAGGTACCTACATACATACCTGTACCTATAATGATTATGAAACTTAATTAAATTTCAAAAGCAAACAAAACAGAATAATACACCCTTTTTGAAGACGGTTATGAAGGTACTTTTAAAAAGTTATTTAAAAAAAATCTATAATTACTTTGGTGATAAATATTTAAAGAGTAGATTTACAAAATCAAACAGTAAAAACCCTGTACAAATGTTCAAAGTTCAAAGTATTTATTTTAAACATTAGGATATTTTCATCACTTAGTTAAGTCAGTTACAAATTCTTTTGTGGAGAATTCAAAAATTTGGCTGTCTTCTGTGGATATAAATGTAGGTAACAGATATTCTATTTTATCACATCATCATCATTTCAGCCAGTAAAATTTTTAAAATTTTAAAACATACATAATTTTCCTAATATTTTTATTGTTTTAAGCACACCTAGTAACTAAACAAAGAAAGCACGACACTAACAGTTAATAGCCATGCCATGTACATAATGTTACGTTTCGATTCACGTAATAACGAATTATTGTGATTTATTATCAAGCTATTATTATGGTAGGTACAATATAAACATAATAAACAGATAACTATTGAAGAACCTATTTATAGTACCTAAACAAAACCGATCCACGCTTAGAAACATCTTCTGTTCTTCTATATTTTGTACCCGTTCCTTTCTTGTTTGTAATATACTTTAACACAAAGTCATTCAAGAAGCAAGACAATTTGTATACTTTTGTGAATCAAGTCCGGTGAAGCTTGATCCGTCGTACTTTTTCGAATCAAGCATAGGAAATTAAAAATAAACTTATTGGAAAGTTAAAAATAAACTGATGGAATAGTTCATCTTCATGGAAATATCTACTCTAGTATTTGAATACTTTGACTAGATGACTGGATAACTGTATAAATTACATTACAATCATCTCTACATTGTTTTCTTTATATGCACAAAAATTTTACACAATATTTTTGATGATGCCACTATTTAGTCTGTCTCTAAACTCTTGACAGATATATTTTTTTATTTAAATATAATACAAAGGCAATTTTTCCTTGAAATAAAGAATAAAGATTTACGTTAGATTCAGAACATAGTTATACTGCAAATAAACAAATACCTTGCACGCCGAGTCATAATTTGTTTAAAACCAAATTTTGGAAGCTATAATTGTGTATCCTTTTTTAGATTTGAAAGGAGTAGGTAAACACAAATAAAATAGCGTCGATACACTATTCAAATATAACAAGTGTAACTAAAGTAAAATTTTATGAATAGTTATTAAGAAAAATAAATAATGTCCAATATGCAAAACTGCGCGAGTCAGATTGAAAATAATTGAAATGTTCATCAAACCGACGACGAGTGAAGTTTTTGTAAAATATCTACCGAGAGATAATTGTCCTTACTAACATATTTAAATTAAATAATGTACTAAGAATAACAATGTATGTTTTAAGAAATATTCGTAGCGGGAATATATTTTATCATGTTTTAAATCAAAAGCTTCAAAAGCAACCTCATGTAGACAACAGTCAATTAGAGCAAAAATATCAAAACTTCCATTGTTATTACCAACATTTTTGGGAGTTCAGGTGCACATAGGTACATTTTAAGATCTTGCCACCCCACTATACGGGAACCTAGACAGCTATCAAAGCTATTCCGTCTAGGCTGTCCTGAAGACCCGCCTCCGACGGGGCGGATCGCGACCACGCCCAGCGAAACCGTCGCACGCCTCGCGTGTGTGTCCTATAACTCGCCACACTACCCTACCAGCTACTCTATAACAGGGTAAATAGGGTAAATAACTGTCTCGCTAAGGTTTCTCGCTATGAATACAAAACGTAAGCGCTCCCTGAATTTCGTAAGCGGTACAGCGCCTTTGTGGTAAATAAATGTTTGTAAAGGCTTTATGAACATTGTAGCTCCTGTAAAGCGTAAAATTTAAGTTAATATGTGTCTTCCTAGTTAATCAAACTGTATGTACGTAAAAGTGATACAACTATATAAGCGTTTTCTTTGAATAATTGTCGTTAGCGAGCTCAATTTTGATTCAATTATTTATCATCCCTGCGGCTTTGCCCGCATCCCTATTTTAACCCGTCGCGTCGCTTGGGATAAAGGTATTCCTGTGTAAAACAATTCATTTAAACCTTGTCTTAACAATATATAAAAATCCGATTTGTAATGCGCCTACATGTATTTTTGTACATAAATTTTTTTTTAATAGATGGTAGATAAGATTGTCCTGGTAATAAAACACATGTAAAAACAAGTATTATTTTATCTAAAGAACCCAAAATTTTACACTACGTTTTTCCAAAAAACACCTACAGATATAGATCTGAAACACACCGCTATATGTAAATAATTAATAAGATCGACTCGGCGATACAATGTAACCAGGTATTAAGCACCAGAAATCGATCTCTATGGTATTTACTTTACAAATCACTTGTAGTTATTTTTTACATCAATCCTTATAGTTATTTACAACAGTTAACTATTAAAATTAATAAATACGCTGGTAACCAAAAACAAATTAAATATACAGTTAAATATTAGGTATGTAAAGAGGGAATTTTTAACAAAAACAGCTCCAGTTACTTCAGTTTCTTTTTTTAATCTATTCAACAGTAAAAAAATAATGTAAGTGTATTGTAATAAGTACCTATATTATTTTTGCACTTTTAAGACCTCTCATAAAATCACTTGGGTGCAAAAACAAAATTGTCTTTCCATCTGTGCTGATTTGTCATAGACATCGGATTACTTACATTTGCATGTTTGCATATAATTCCATTTTGATAGCGTTATTACATAATTTGGTACTTTTTCATCGATAGTGCACATTTCAGTAGTTATTATACTATAGTATCTAATTGTTGGAAAATTATCTAAAGAGCCCTCTACTCCCCATTTGGTTGCTTGCAAGGTCCTAGAAATAACAAAACCATACAACTATCGGCCGCTTTATAAATGATTCGATCATATCACTATTTCCAGATTTATATTGACGAGAAAATATGTGTTTTTGTTTCTGACGGTGCGCCTTATATGGTGAAAGCTGGTCAAGCTCCCAAGTATTCTACCCAAAATTGCTAAAAAAATAAATATGTAAATTGCAAAAACAAAATTGTAGATCACAACAATGTTGTTGTTGTAATTTGTGCATGTTTCGCCCTTTTTTAGTGCATATTTTCATGCATATTTTGGCATTTTGATAGTGCATATAATCCAATGTCTAGTCATAAATACATTGCCCATGGTCAACAATGGCCGGTCATCCTTATGGCCCTTCATAAAAATAACATTATAGCAATTATAGTAAAACAAAATGAGCACTTAATAATTTCCTACGATTCATCTACTCAAAAACTGTTGTTGTGGAAATCAAATATGGGCCACAATTTTGTCAAATTTACATGTCCGTATTAGTGTAAGGTGATTTTGGGGTAATACGCAGTTAGCAAAACTTAAATATTCATAAAGCTATTATAGTCAACCAGTAAAAAAATAAATCAGACAATAAATATATATTTTAATCCGGTATTTGACCATTACCTAAATAAAAACAGAAATAAATTAGGTTGTATATTTTTAGTATCAAAATTTATTTTTTTACCATGATACACCACTTTCAATTTAACCTTTGTTTGCTAATTAACACTCACATTTTCCTTGTTTTGTACAAAATGTTTCAATGTCAATAACGTATCAAGATTATTGACATCAAAACATGAAAAACAAGAAAATGGTATTTTTTTTTGGAGTTGATTATTCGTATTGCTGTACTTGTTTGCTTGGTATTTTATTAAAATTTATTAATAAAATCTTATAAATAAACTACTTGTTACAAAATTGTTGTTGGTTGAAGTTCCTAGAATAGTTTTGTTACCACACTGAGCATTTGTATATATTTGTAACAAATGTTAGTCTTTACTCTAGAAGTCTAGATACTAGTAGGTATATAAATAAGCCTTCTGCTTCCCCGCAACTCCTATAGCTTGCTAAGTCAGTGTTGTTAAATAAACGTAATTCAATAAAAAAATAACCCGATACTAACATTCTTTTTCAAGGTTTTATAAGTGAATCCATAAGTATATTAATTTAGAAGTAAGTACAAAGTTTGGCTGCACCCCTTCCCATCCATCACTTCCTGCACCTAAGTGCCAGTAATATATCTCCTTATGACATCCGCTGATTGTATTAGTGGTATTGAGTAACGTCTTAACTTATTATATAGACGAATATTACATACACTAAGATCGACATTTATATCATAAGACGGAAATATTACTGATTTTTCTTTATGCAATAAATTAATCAACAAAATCAGAAAAAAAAAGAATTATTACAAATGATGACAAAATTTGAAAATGCACAAATCACGTAAAATGTCAATACCCGATATGACATAATATTCGCAAAATTACGCATATAAAAATCTGTGAATAAAATTTCGTTTTGTTGCATTTTGGGGTAGAGATAGTTTTCAAAACAATATCATACAAAATTTATCTCAAAATGCAGCATCCACCATTCATTAACAGCTCATATAATATGTCCCCACCACCGAGGGGCTTTAACGATCGATAAAAAGTATAAGTAGGTATAAGTATTTTTATCGATCGTTTCAGCCTTTCACTGCCTGTAGAGCTACAGGAAACAGGTCACTTGCTTTGAACAAGTTTTTTTACTATCTCTAAAAACCAATCACTTACCAGCAATTAATTAAATCAACAACCAATCAGACCAGATACAACATTCTCAGCCGCGTATTTCCGAAATCAAGTTCCCCCTAGCGATCCATCACGAATCCCATCGCTACGGGACGTGTACCCGCGTCGTAGCCTTTTACGACCAGAATTATGACGCATACCTTCCGCCAACACGACCTTACGACACTTTGTCACTTCGCCTCATATAATTTATTTGTGCTACATGTGTTAGCAAATTTCATACAATGATTATGAGGCGAAAAACTGAGGAAGAATTCTCTCGTAGCAAGTGCTACGGTTTTGCTACGAAAGAGAGTTTTAAATTGTCATTGATTTTTTTTATATATTTAAAATATGATATTTTCACAAGTCAGTTACTTCTTACATATTTGTTAGAAGTGTATTAGCTATGGCGGTTGGTTCTCGTCTGGCTGGAGTCACTACATATCGTTTGTTCGGTTCGAAATTTTATACCATAATTATCTTAATGGGAACTGGTCTAGCGGGAAAACTTTACAAAGCTACCTAAGGAGAAATTGAAAACTGTGTTTAAAAAAATTTAACTAGCACACAATGGATCAGTTGACCGGCATGCAATTCATGATTATTAACTTTGGTCTAGGACAGTGTTTTTCAACCTGTGGGTCTGTAGGTAGGGGGGGTCGCCAGAGGTAGAGTTTTTTTTTTTTTTTTTTTTTTTTTTGAATTGACCTATGCTTGTGTCGAAAAGGTACGACAAATCAAGCTTCACCGGACTGGCGGGGGAGTGGAAGACTCTACCCCAAAAAAAGTCATATACCAACGCGTCTAGGGGCGGCTCGAGGGAGCCTCGGACCACGGCCTAGCGCGTTGATATTGAAAAATATCGTGAAGGAGACGATGCCTGAGGGGCTCCGTCTCTGATTTTCAATTTTGATTTTGGTTCTGGCCGCGCCCCCGCCGGCGGGTGCGGGCGTTATTACCTGAAGGGCAGAGGTAGAGAGAACTTCTTCTGTAAAAAAACAATAAAGATAAAGAAGATTTATTTATTAAGTAAGAAAATTTTAACAAAAGGATATACTTATTAACATTCGTTTGTCAATATTGTTAATACAAACGCACTGTGGTTTATTTATTACAGTAAACCCGAATTTCAAATAATTGATGTCATATTGACGTTTTTTCTTTGTTTTACTTCCATTACTCTCACCAGAAGTTGGCGGTTCTGTTGATCTTTTCAGGAATTTATCCATTTTAATTTATTACAAATTACTTCAAATGCTTAATTATTACTAAAAGTTCACTTATTCACTCTCAACAACTCACAAGCTAGCCACCACCACACTTGCCGGACGGCCGGCATATAGGCCTTGGTCGTACGTTCGTATACCTATGAGTATAAATTGCGTTAGTTAGTTATCATTCGGCGACGTATTCGATCGATGTATGTAAATGTAAAATAATGTGTTTTAAGTACTATATTATGTACTTATATCTGAATCCTAAATATGGAGACGCATAAAAACGTCGTATGGAATGAATATTTGTAATATTATAACATACATACACAATATACATACATAGGTACATGATAAAAAAATGAAGGGTCGGGGGGGTCGCAAAAAATTTTTTCATACCAGAGGGGTCGCATCATGAAAAAGGTTGAAAAACACTGACTCTAGGAGACTAAAAAGTGTTTTTAAATAACTACGAGCAGCTATTCAAGAAGCCATATTTTACTGCAATTTTCGATTTATATTTTCTGTATATTTAAGACACGCAGACTTGTTGCAGATACTTAAATATAAACTCAGTCCCAGAAGCTAATTACATAGAACGTAATTGTGCAGCTTTTTTTTATTTTGCTATAATTATATGGTATTCCCTAGACCGTGGCATGTTCAACGAGTTCTTAGATAGTCTAGGCTTGGTCTATTTGTAACCATAGTTGTTATACGATAACTGATCGTTGTTTCCCTTCAATATAATTAAGTGCACTTAGCCAACTACTCTGCATTTACGTCGCGTAAAAACTCATTAGTAATGCCATTCTATGCAAGATGTCCAGTCCACGTACTTACTTAACATGTCATAATATGTTGCGTATTTTAATGTATTTTTTCATCTAGTGTTGGCCTATAAAGAAAGCGTGAGTTACCTGTAATACTGAAAACGTACTTTATGACCCAAGGATAGAGAACCAGTCAGAGTCAATAGGTGACTCTATTTCTATGGTAACAATATCTTACGTGCATCTACACAGAAGTTATATGACTTGTGTAATACAAGCATACTGTGCACCTATAACTTTTTGCCCCAACATAAGGGGAAGGTTATGTTATAAATAACCATATATGCACTTGTAATTTATTGCGTGAATGTATTGGAGATAGTTACACAATTTATATTACTGCTTTGTAAATGCACCATTACAGAAAACTTTTAGGTACTATCAGCAAAGTTCCCGCTAGCCCTGTTTAAAAATATTTTCCTTGCACGCGACGATTTTCTCTAGCCCCGTCTTTTTGTTTGATTTACCAATTACCGATGATTTTTGAAGTATATTTCTGAAGAAATGAAGACTCAAAAAAGAATGTTTATAGTTGGGTAGGTATGTCAATATAACGTTTATGACGAAAAAAAAACAGCAAGGCGGGGCCTAATATACTTTGTCTCGAGCCACTGCACACAATATTATCCCTTAAGGTGGGCTAGCGGCAACATTGCTGATAGTACAGCGAATGTAATAAAGAGAAAGAGTCATAGTTGATAGTACCAGTCATGAAATATACTCACAAATACATAAATCGTTACCACCAAAGATACCTTTGGTTGTCTATACAATAACACCTTTATCGAATTATTACGTGTCATTCATTTAATATCCTAAGACTTAGGTAATGCGTTACTTCAAATTTAAAGCAGAAGTATATTATCACTATAAGTACCTAATGCTGAAAATAAAATCTATGTAACAACAAATGTTATAGTATCCAGTATAACCTGAAATACGATACCACCACTACTGTTGGTATGGGAAGATCAACTTACAGTGGTTTTGTGTACGTCTTGTTCGTACATGTGTGTCATCCGTCATCAGCGCACACACAGTGGTTCAGCGTGGTTCAGCCGCATTGCGTGCGACCGGGTTAATGGCCACACACAATAATCCTATCAACGACATGTCCACGATGTCATAGTACTTGGATATAGGCATCATTCCATTGGAGGTTATGTTGTTATACGTATGGTTGTTATTGTATTTATAATCATCTGGTATTGGTCAAGAAATGTTATACCAAAGAAAAGACCGCTCTATTGTTTGTTACTAATAAATCATCACTCCTCAATACAGAATATTAAAAGAAAGAGAGGGAGAGAAAGAAAACATTTATTAACACTATTATTTTCACTGTTACTTTATACAGTTACATTGCCCACTATCCCACACATATTAACTTGTCACCCGAATGTTTTAGCCAAATGCGTATCGGGTACTACTTTGTTGCGAAAAGGTATAGATAGGATCTAAGAAAATAAAATTAAACTATGTAAGACTTTGTAGGGGACTTAACTTACATTATTTGGTTTGACCATCTCAATCCTCTAGTGAGAGTTAAATAATTTTGTAGTCAAATTGATGGTAATAACAAAAACAGACTGCTACTCACTTTCAAAGGATTCTTATTTCTGTTATGTGGGCAATGATAAGGCTATTGAGTCACTTATAGTTTCTCTATATCTTAACCAGGTTTGAGTAACGACATTTGTGATACTTTCTTACCCTGCCTTACGTCGGATCACAAGTCATATCAAAGAGACCTAACTCGTCTATAAACATTTTCTGGTATAAAATCCTGGTTTGCCAATCTTTACTTACACCCAAGTATGTATGTTAACTGACAGGCAAAATGACTCAGATGATTTTTACGAGCTCTTTCGTGATCTCGACAAATGCTGCCCTTCCAGTAGTTATATCTTCTGAGCAAGATGCCCCTTGCATGCACGTACCATGTACCTAAGGCATGCGCCTTAGCCCATCAGAGGACTGTTGAAAATTTTATGTTAATCATCACCAAAAACCTAACCAGGACTCCAAAACTAATGGCTAACTTTCGCGTTACCATTTTGGCAAATATGTATTATGTGTCATTTTGTATGTATGTGAACTGGAAAAATTAATTGTTATGAGTTTTTATTAGAAAAATGAGTCAGTTACTCTGAATTGTAGAGTCTAACCCGAGTGCGATGACTCGTGACTTTACCAAGTCCTTTCGTGATCTCGACGGCTAATGCTGCCCTCCCAGTACTTACAACTAACAACGCAGTAGCACGGTATGTTTATCGGTCATTTTCTGTAATTGCTGCAATTTCTCCAAAAGCTTCTTACATGCACACCAACTTCATGTTTCTATAGAACACAGTCGAATACAACACGCACACACACACAACTTACATACTTGTCACAGGAGAATAGGTCCACCTCACTACTACATACAGCCTATAAATAGTATTCTGTTGAACTGTGATCTTTCCCTAGGAAGGGATGTTTTTATAATCCTCAAGACAGTCAGACAGGTTGGGAAGTACAGTTGTTGGTAAAATAGGTAACACAGGTAAACGCAGCTGCCCTTTCCCTGAATATACTTATTCCTTTAGTCACCTTGTACGACACCCAGAGGAAGAAATGGATTGTCTTAATTGTCGCCATCAAATACGACAATGTATAATTAAGGTACTTTCAGCAAAGTTCCCGCTCGCCCAGTTTAAAAATATTTCCCTTGCACGCGACGATCTTCTATAGCCCCGCCTTTTTGTTTGATTTACCAATTATCGATGATTTTTGAAGTATATTTCTGAAGAAATGAAGACTCAAAAAAGAATGTTTATAGTTGAGTATGTCAATATAACGTTTATGACGAAAAAAAAACAGCAAGGCGGGGCCTAGCATACTTTGTCTCGAACCACTGCACACAATATTATCCCTTAAGGTGGGCTAGCGGCAACTTTGCTGATAGTACCTACACAACTAAAGCTTACATTAACCTGCTGGATTCATAATGTGCAAAGTGTTGAGTTAATCCCTCTTGAGTGCCTACATTTACAAAGTTCAGTTTCCCTAAACTATTAGCCTAAGTCAAATATTTCCGCATTCCTGATTCAAACACTTCGTTGGCAGGCGTAGGTACTAGCACTAAACTACAGAGCCAACATTGTACATAACAAGAATAATATAGGTACATGGTACGTGCATGTATTCGTGTGGGCGGCATCCGGGGCACGCCATTCGATTCCCAGTAGAGGAAATCGTTACAGGGGCCAATTTGGACGGTAACCACTAGTTGGC
The DNA here is from genome assembly GCA_948473455.1 of Teleiodes luculella. NCBI lineage: Eukaryota > Metazoa > Arthropoda > Insecta > Lepidoptera > Gelechiidae > Teleiodes > Teleiodes luculella. The sequence continues at coordinate 4,979,535 of OX419592.1, read as the reverse complement.
TGGCCGGCTTGACACGCAGATGTCTGGTTGTTGGTTGTTACTGCTACATGAGTTATAACAGAATCGAGGTCCACTATAGGGTATTGTAGTATGGTATTTACTGAGACGCCATTTTAGTTGTTTTTTTTTGTTTGCAATTGTCAATTTCAAATAAATAATGTTTTGCATTTTTATTAGCTTAGTTTTTAGTTTCAATTCTTTTATTTGTATTTTTATGGATGATAATACAAAATAATAAAAAGAACAAAAACAATTTAAAAATCACAATTCTATAGCAAACGTGCAAAGTCTGGTCTTAGTTACTTACTTACTAGAGTCGCTCAGGTACCCAAAGTCTGGTCTGGTCGAGATTATTTATTTATTTATGAGAATACTATATTTTACCTTTATATGTTACCTACCTTATGTTTTTATCCAGATCTGTTTTTACCCAAATTGTAACAACAAACATCTAAAATGTACTGAATTGAGAACATAAAATTAGGAATATTGTTATTGGTAAGCTCGGAGATTTGGAACAGCCGGTGTCGCATCCTACAAGTAGCGCCATAAACAAATTCATAAGTAGGCACTGTTCTCCATTTTATGTGTTTTTAAGGGGCTGCTCTCCCCGAGGGAGCAGCAAAGTGAAACGCGGCGTAAAACCTGAGGCGCCCTGCGACACGAGGGGATCACAAGCTTCCACTAAACTCCAAACTGTTACGCTCCTCTCCAAATGCAAATACTGTAAAAAATATAGAGCCCCAATTTCCTATGCAGATGTCGACAGTCAGCACACACCATCTGAAAGAAGGAAATTACATTTCATTGTCCGTCCGCATACGGGAGAAAATTTTAATTCAAAACACAGACCAACCCATACGCATTAAAATAGGTTTAACCGCCAGCCGTTCCATTTTCAAAAATAAAACAAAAAAGGCGCGTTCCCGCCATTTCTCCCGGGCGCGCCGCAAATTCCAGTGGAAAAAATCGTATTTCGAACGCGGTTTGAATTTTAATTGACATTCAGTCACCGCGGATTCCCTTTGGCCAGTATTCCGTTAACAATTTTGGACTCTACATCCTGTTTTTTAAGAGCTCTGCTGGGCTGTACGAGTTGTATTTTGCTGCTTACCAGTCCACCAGTTGCGGGCTATAAAAGTGACGCCACACGTCCGCAAACCTCGGTCTCCTTAAATAGGGTGCGAGGTACGTGCTAAACGTCTTGACAAACCACTTGTCAGTCATTTAGAATGCAATAAACTACCTCACATACAAATTACTTATTCTGCACTTTTTTTTAGAACCGTGTCAATGAATCATGAATCGAGCAAAAATGGCTCCAACTTTCGTGGGTATTGAAATATTATAATATTACGAAAATTAAGTAGAATACCGATTCTCATGAAGCTTTGACGAAGTTATGGATATTAAAATAGTCTTTTTTATTTATTTTTGAATTGACCTATGATTGTGTCGAAAAGGTACGACCAATCAAGCTTCACCGGACTTGTATTAAAATAGTCGTAAATTTTTCATTTCTGCGGCGCGGTAAAAAAAGTTTGTAATCTTAAAAAAAAGTTTGTAATCTTAGAGTATAAATAACAAAAATCTATTTATACTCTAACGTTTGTAATATCATGACATTTGCAATTACCTGGAGAATACAAAAACTAATAACCAAAAATGTTTACTTTCAGAGTGACGTTCCAAAATAAATTATTTTATCTGTTTAAATCGTAGAGTGGAGCTCATGACAACGTTAATAACTTTATTGTCGTGTGGCGTCACGTGCCTTGCTTGCTAAATTACAATAAACAATTTGGTGTGCTCATTATCCAAGTTCATCACGACGACGCGACTCTGGGCGGCAATTATGTTAAACAACGCCGAGTAATGGCGAATATTGCCGAACGTCCGCGAATTATTGCGAATAATTACAAAATAAATGCTACTTCTACAGCCTCTTTGCGTACGTTTGTAGGCTCAGGCTGACCTATAAACGTAATATAGTATACGAGTATACGTATATACATAGCTTAAAAGATGTATCTATATTCTATAACTAATGTCCTGTTAACTTTTAAACTGCAGGGCGATTGCGAACCGTTCATCGACACGGCCGTGTCGTTGTCAGGAGGAAATCCCTCTGAGGGACGAAGAGGAGCTGAAAGAGGGTCCAAAGAGGGTCATAGAAGAGCACCGAAGATAGCAATGAGAGTGAAAACATAGACAATCTCATTTACCTCGCTGTTTTTTCTTGCTCCATAGACGTAAACTTATTGTCAATCAACAAAAAATATAAAAATATCGTATTGAAGCAATAATTGATGGAATGATTGAATTATTAGACAAACCATACTGCTCTATCCCTTGAAAGTGTATTATAAAGTATATTTATAATGTATTGAGGAAGTGAGGAAGATTTTCCGCAGTTGTTTAATACCTGGCAAATTATCAGTAGGTACTCAATAAGCACGGGGCACCTTTCAGAATAATGTACTTTCTTTTTAAATCACTCCTAACTTTTTTGAAATCAGATATAATATGCTTTTATAGTAAATTTTATGTGTATAGGTTGGTACTAATAAATAATGATTCCTTTTCTATTCCTTGAAATTATATTTGTAATGCATTGTATCCCAAGACATTGTTTCCCTATTCCCGAGTTCATCAAAGGGTACACGTGCTAAAAAAGGAACCGTGCTGCCCATACCTGGCATGGTAGCAGTTCTCAATAAGCAATATATTTTCCTTTTAATATATTTAAAGTACACATAATGTACTTTCTTTTTAAATCAACCCTAAGATTTGTGAATTCTGATAAAATATGATTTTCTAGTAAATTTTATGTGTATAGATAGGTACTAATCAATTATGATCTATTTAAACATAATCTGACCACAACCGACCAAGGGAATAACTTCTATATCTTTATACATGTAAAATAAAGGTATATAGATAATTGCCTTTGTTCGCAAAAGGACTGATACTCAAAAAGACACGATACTCATAGACCCGACCCTAGTAGGTTTCTTATTTCTTTGATCAGGCTTTACATACCTTTACATACTAAATCAGATTAAGAAAAAAACAAGAACAGGTGTAATGTTAAGTAGTATATAATATTATACCAGTTATAATTTTTACAAGTAAATACATACATTAACAATAAATTATTTGTTGTTACTAGTCTTGTCCTGGAGCTATAAGATTTAATAATATTATCTTTTATTTTTCAACCATTAGTTTTCGGCAATAATAACCGCCACCAGATACCACATAAAACGTTGATTTATGCGATATACATGTCCTTTGAAAGTACTCCTATAAAAGTTTAAGTTTTTAATAAAATCTGAAAAAAAAAACGATAGTATTAGATGACAAACTAATCATGTCTGTTTACAATTATCTCCGTACATACAAAATTAAATAGCGAGGCACTAGTCACTCTGTCAATAGCCAGCTTCTTGACTTCGTGGTACGATATAACCTCAACTTTTTCCTTTATGATCAAAAAATTGACGTCTTAATCATCTACATCCTTTCCTGCCTTCTATCTTTCTCTCCATTAGTACTGTTACGGACGTAGGGTTCAGGATTTGTAAGGAAAGCCGAATGACTTGATTTGCGAATTTATTCGACGATACGAGTACGAATTTATTCGAGTACCACTTATATATGACATAATTTAATTTTATATTAATTATTACAATAATAGAATTATACCTATATTGTTAGAGGACACCTATTATATTGCTACTATGTACAGGAATGCAAATAAATAATCTTATCTAATCAAATATTTCGAGGGTAGATTTATAATAAAATTCATCTCAGTTGAATTATTTGTAAATGCAGGGTAGGTGGTTATAATCTAAGCAGTTTAAAGTTGGTGTAGTAGGGTAAGCGATCAGTAGATCTGTAGCAGCCATAGTGATCGGTTGGCTGTCTGATTGATTGTGATTCTGGATGAATATTCTGGTTATAAATAAATGTCATAAACCATGGTAATTCGTCCAAGTCATAAACAACATTTGACAGACAAGAGGCTGAAAAGAGTTCCATTATTCCTCTTTTAATATGGGAGAACCTCCGCCACAGATGATTAAAATCAGGGATCCTTTCAACAATTAGTGAGAGCCAGATCATGATTACACTTGAAATCTTGTTTAGTTTATTAAACAACTAGCTTTTTTAATTGATGCAGATTAGGCAAATACTTTGGTTCAAATAACAGCGAATGACAGTTTATAATTAATATAAAAGAATAATAAAAAAAATGGTTTGTCTAATTTTTAGTATGATATTGATACAATTTTCTTGTTGTCGTCGGGAGATACTTTGTTACGATATATTCCCAAATTAAACAGAACCATGTGTCTAAAACATAGATACACAATTGACCCAAACTCTGAGTGTGTCTCTGCAGTCCTCCGAAATCTCCTGTCAGTGGCTGACAGGAGATTTGAGAGGGGGAGGACAAGGCCATGGACTAGTTTTTATATTTTTATATTTTTGAACCGGAAATCGACTGACAGAAGTTTGATGGAGTTTATTCGATAATTCAGGCAAATTTTACAATAATACCTATACTGTTTTAACTTATTTAAAACTTTGAACGGTACATTGACTTTTTTGTCTTTAATAAAATATTTATCGCAACATTTAAGTCCATAACAAGATGATTCAGAAATCAAACCTCCATATTGAAGATCTTAAATATAATTTCTGTGTCATAGATTATGATATAGCATCAACTGGCAGACAACGTCATACAATATTTATTTACTTTCTGATACAAAAACATAAATATTGAATTGATACTTTTAAGCCATAATTATAATTAAATTGCAATAATTGTTACACATAAGTTTAATATAATCAAAAAGAATCACAATATGGGAAGTTCAAACTAAAAATAACAACAACAGCTGAAAAAAAATAAAGCATTTCTAATGTCTTTGCTCAAAGCCTAAAGCGTTTGGATTGGGTTTATATAAAATTATTTATTTATTTAACCATTATTGTACACAAAAAAGAAGAGGACACAACACGTACCTACTGCTTATATCCAAGGAAATGTCTTACAGCAGACCAAGGAAGCAAGAGAAAAGTAATCACAGAAAAGCGAAACAGAGACGTGCACAATAAACTCGTCTACGGCTTAAAATAACTCTGATAGTTTCATACAAGGACGACGTTAAAATTGTAATTGATTTGATACGTATTGTTTGTTTTCCTGAAAGAAAGACTGTGTAAAACCTTACTTTAAATATATTTATATCACTAATTTAAAATTGTATATGTACCTATATATTTGTTTCGTATAGCTTTGTTATTGTAATTAAAGTACGAGTATTAATAAATCAGTCTCGTTTGCTTTATTTCACAAAATCTACGAAGGGTATTTTCATACTGTATGTAAGGAAAAAAAATATTTTTAAGATAATTCTCTAGACAGTTTATAAAGTAGGTAAAAATAGGCTAGGCCTTTTTCTTATGGATACATCTTTAAGAAAAATCATACTATATATATATATTATTACTAGCTGTCCGCCCACGGCTACGCCCGCGTTGTTTTTTTTTTATTTGTTTTTTTTTTTTTTTGGGGATGAAAAATAGATGTTGGCCGATTCTCAGACCTACTGAATATGCTCACAAAATTTCATGAGAATCGGTCTAGCCGTTTCGGAGGAGTATGGAATCGAACACTGTGACACGAGAATTTTATATATAAGACTAGTTTTATATATAAGATAAAGTAGAAAGATTTGTATTTGTGTGTGTGTGTGTGTGCTTGCGTGTATGCTTGTAATGTATAAACTCAAAAACTACTGAACCGATTTCGAAAATTCTTTCACCATTAGAAAGCTACATTCACCCTAAGTAACATAAGCTACCTTTTACCCCGGGAAAATGCCTCATTTCCACGGAAAAGATGTAAACGCGGGCGGAGCCGCGGCGGAAAGCTAGTTCATTAATAATGATTAAGATCTTTAGGAGAAGTCACGTATATTCAGTATATATAGTTTCAAGTAAAATATTGCACGAAACCTAAATATTTTATGAGATATTAACATTTATAATGTCGTTGGTGGCACGGATTATGGCAGTTTGTAAGACTCATTTTCCTGCGGTCACGCTGCACATAATACTGGATTTTTTTATACAATATTCATTTTATACGTTAAATATATCCTCTATTTTCAAAAACAGTCATCACTTTTAAGTATTATTCATTTTTAAATTAAGGAGACTTATCTCTCGACACGGCTTATAGTGACAGTTTCGAAATCAGCTAAAATTTGCTAGGCCTTTTACTTACAGATATATCTTCAAAACTACTTCATGAATTAGATCAAAATTTTAAAGAGATGTCACGTATATTTTTAAGTTTTAGTATCAAGTACAATATTACTTCAGACTTGAATAATTTTAAAGATATTAACATTATATGTCGATGGTGACACGGATTATAGTAGTTTGGTAGACTCGTTTTCCTTCGATCACGGTGCCAAAACTACAAAACTTTTAGATACAATTTTTGTTTAGCACGTAAAATATATCCCGTATTTTTAATATCAGTCATTAGTTTTAGTATTATTCAAGTTTTTCTATGAAGGAGATGAATCTATCGACACAGCTTGTGAAGTCTGCAGAGACAGAGGTTGAAATTTGCGAGACCTTTTTTCTAACGGATATTATGAGAAGACGGCTTTATAAATAGATCTATTTTTTTGTAAAAATGTGTCATATATCCTGTAGTTTTAGTATCAGTCATCAGTTTAAGGTAATATTATATATTTGAAGAGAAATCGGTCCCGACGACAAAGCCACGGCACCAATTTTGGTGCCGTGGGTTTGTCGTCCATTTTTTTTTAATTTAACTTCAAAATCAATTTGTCGATCGTGACATGAGACTTCAGAGGGCCAAAATTTGGGCGCGAAACAGAAAGAAGACCACCGGAAACCTCCTGAAATGTCGTTAAATAAGGACAGAAAAATGTATGACGTCAATATATCTCTGAAAGGTATAGTTTTTAAAACATTAAATCTCCACAGATTATCGAATCAACTGCTATAACTTTTACACAACCACCCATCAACATATGACTAGAAGCAATGTTTCAGTGTAATAGTGTTATTGTGTCATTTTATATTGTCATGTCTTTTAGTGCATATTCCTTAGCAATGTTCGCTTTGGTCAGAGGGTGCGTGTCAAAGTTTATTTCAGAAAATGACATTGACATGTTTACAAAAAAGAAACCTCAGTAAACCTCATAAGATCCTCAATGAGCCTCTTCTGGCCCTCAGTTACCTCACAACTGGACCTCGCCCTCCGACAAACCTCTTGACAACGACACGGCCGTGTCGATGAAAGGATCGCGCTAGCCCCCCAGGATATTACAGATTACAGTAGTAGTAACAGATTGTATTTACTTTACAGATACGATGAGGCTGCCATCAGGGATTAGTGCAATAAACAAACTATTTACCATTAAATAGAGATTAAAAACTAGGGACAAATGAAAATGTTAACGCATGCGGCGAAACGGAAAACTAACTCGACACGTGAATGATCACGGCTCCGCTCACCGGCAGCGATGCAAGAGATATGCAACACCGCCGCCCTGCCGCTCGACACTAACCCACTCGTGCGCAAGATAAAATGCGAAGAGTTCCCGACGATCAGAGGGAAGCAGCCCGCGAGAGTTGGCATGGGGGTGCGCGATGAGATGGAAGAGGAGTTCGCGGTGAAGACGAGGAACACGCCGCCGATGGGGCCGGCGCAAGAGCACCCGCGCGTTGAGCATGGCGGTAATGGGTTCTGGCTGGCAGCCGTCACGGCCGCCGGCGCGCCGCACCCCATGCTCGACACCTGCACTGAGACCGGCTTCATCAACAGCCAGCCCTCCATGGCCGAATTCATGACGGCGCTCCCGCAGCTGGGCGGCGGCGAGCTCAGCCCGCAACACACGCCGCCCGGCTACGTCCCCGACCTCCCCTCCCCCGGGGGCGGCCTCAATGTGCCTGAGTACCCTTGGATGAAGGAGAAAAAAACCACAAGGAAGAGCAGTCAGCAAGGTGAGTCACGCTTACTTTATACTTTAACTTTTTTTAACCTAGGAAAATTTTACATCGCCGACCGCAGAACTGACAAAATATTTATAGCTTCGCTCAAACGCGCCGTTCCTCCATCACAAAACGACGACGTTTCGTTTCGTAAGTGCGCGTAACTGCCGCGTGAATAACTACTTCTGAATTATTATTGTGCCTTTCAACGGCAGCAACAAATGGCTATTCAACCATTGTGTTCTGGTTCACGGTCCCAGAGTTTCTTTAATGAACATCAAATTACTCTGAAATATATTGAATTGTATGCCGCGACGACGTTTTGTGTTGGTAACTGTATTTGGCGGGTCGTGTGGGAGTGCTCCGCATTATCCGAGGCACCGACCCGCCAGCCGCCAACATGCCGTGTAACGGAACGGAATATTCGACATGCACTATAAGCACAAATTATAAGTGAGAACATTTTAGAACATTGTATTTTTACATGCCGACAAGTCGGGTAATGTATCGAATTTGTGTCACTGAACTGAAATTTTCCCAAGACACCACGATATTAAGCGAATCGTCAGGCTATGATTAAAATTCAAAAACAACTCATTGTTGTGTGTTTTTTGTAGTTTTAGTTTTAACAGATTCAATTTTTAACAAAATATAAATATTTATTATCACAAAGAACTTTTTTACTTTATTATTTTTCGCAATGGCACAATAGCGCTGAGAGACGCAATGACCCCAAATTTGTCGGCGGGACAAAACGCTTGTGGCTGAGAACAAAGCCGATGATCCATCATCATACGTCCGCGGTGGGAATGTGACCTCACCTGGTAGCCCATACATCATGCTGGATGCAACAAATTGCGTCATATCTGTTCTGTCTGTACCAGTTCTTCCTGCTTCCTTGGGAATATCATACGATTTTAACTTTCTTGTCTTCGTCTTTCACTTTAATTACATCGGTAAAATCAATTAAAGTAAAAAATATTTCACATTTTTCATTTTAACATTTTGTAACTAGTTGCAAAGCAGATTTTTGTAAGTCAACAACAGAACCATAATTCAAAAGTCAGAGTCATGCGAGCTACCCGAAATCCTGACGGGGATGCTTTTACAAAGCGCTCTCCAGAGATTCCATCTCTCTTCCCAGCGGTCAATAAATCTTATCGGGGTCAAGAGTGCGCTAAGGAAATCTAAGTTTAAGCGTGTCATAGACAATATTTTCATATTTGAAGGCGATTAACGCTTGTTGGCGCACAGAAGCGGCCCCCTGCGGTGCTTTGCGGGGGGCTTGTAATCGCTCCACGGCGCTTCTACTGAACATTAACACGATGTCCGCTACTTGCTTGACAAGCAGGTTTATGTGTTAAGAGAGATTCAGTAGGGATTATTTCAAGAGCTTGGTTTTTTTATATTTAATTTTTAAAGGTAATTTGTATAGTAGGCTATTATCACAACCTACTAACAAAACTAAACTACTACGAGTATTAATCAAATTGATAACAAAGTTTTCTCCACGCAAAATCTAGGAGGAAATTTCAGAAAAAAAAAGAAGGTAGATTCGAATATGATTTCCATTCTCAAAAGCAACCTCCATATTCGGGTGTCACCTCGCGGAAATAGTTTGTAATGATTTATTACAAACTGGTGTTTGCCATATACACTTTAAAGGTTTTACGGTTGATGATTTAAAACGGGATATCTGATTTCTTTTTCTTTAACAAAATCATTATAAGGTTCAGTAGCTTCATTTTAATCAGTCCGCTAAACAGTATCTGTAGTATTATCCCCGCGAAGTTTATAGTGATGTGATAGTCGCGCGGCCGTGAACGATGAACCGGGGTAATCCATCACTGTCGGCGTATCGAACGATGCAAGGCGCCCGACTACCCGCGCCCGTTCCCATCCCAACCCACCGGAGACCTATGCAACTGGCAACACTATTCCGGTTAACTGGGTGACGCTTGCGAAAATCGATAGATTTGAAATCTTAAACGAATATTTATCTGCTGTCGAAAACAATGTTTATGAGTAATAAAAAATGTTTGTCATCCATTCATGCACTTTTCTTAGAAAACACTTTTTTTTTGGTGGTGGTAAGATATAATATAATTTTAAATATGTACATTTATATTTTTTATCTACTATGTTTAAAACGGGATATTTCCTTTGATATTTGTTTAAATCAATAATAGTTATGAAAACAATCGTAAAAGCTTGAAAAAGTTCATATTTTATTTAGTTTAATAATATACTATTGCTATTTCAGCAGGCATGACTCGGCATGATTCATTCGTTTTGGACCACAAGTTTTGGTTTACGTGTACCGCCCAGAATAAGGCGGCGCAGACGTGCGACGCTTTTGTGCGCTCTCTAAACTTAGATATTGGATTTACCAAGTTTTGACTGATTCCCTTAAGTGACACCTCGACGTCTATTTTGAAATGTTTCCTCTCTCTAATATCCGGGTAAAATATACCTATTATTGCTTCGCTCCACTTTCTTTGGTTACTTTAAGGTTACTTTGATGTATTTCTCGACAATCGCCTCGGAAGTACAAAGTATACGTTTCGAAGACTTTTGAAATAAAAGTACTGACGCCTTAAATACATGTTCTGTGAATGATAAATACACAAATACGAGCCAACAAAAACGCGAACAAAAAATAACATCGAAAAACATTTTCCTTGTAAGACATGGTAACGTTTATATATGGAGGCGCTCAATAAAAGGCAATTTCTTCTATCTATTCGAAGGTACGAGTAGGTACCGGGACATGAAACAAATCGTCCGCGGCCACGCCTCCGGGCCTATCTCGAGATCGAAATTAAAACGAACGCCTGCCTCGATCGATCATTCGGAATCGTCTTTGATACAATGCCCTATCTGCACTGTCTCAATTTGTTCGCCGACACGCTTGACTGACGTATGCACTCTCATTTATTTGTAAATCTAAACTTAAATTGCGCTCGAAAAAATATCGATGTTTGATTAGATATTTTTTTTCTAAGACAATGCACAGAATCGCGTGTCACAGCCGTACTCTACAACTAACAACTTAAATATTCCCCATAATTCGACCCATCAAATTTAATGATGATGGCTTGAGAATATTTCTTACGGCTTTGTCTAGCTAGGTATAAAATGGCTAGACAGACATGGTCTTTAACCAACTTCTTTTTCATATGGTTCGATATTTATCGTGATCATAAATTCAGTAGGTACCTACTTTAAATTTGATCAGTCTTTTTAATCGTAATTATAAGGCATAGAACTGCTGTATTATATATTTTTTAATCGACTTTGATGTACGCTTGCGTTTAAATGTAAAACGAATGCGGGGCTTATAGTAGTTGAACCTGTGGACTTTGTCCCTCTTCATTGAATAAATATTTTTTAGATATTTCTTAATTTCCCGGATTACTAACCTGTGTTTATCCTCAAAAAAAGAAGTCTTTTCTATGATCACAATTTTGTTTTCTCCCACTTTCTCACAAACTTCAATAAAAAAATTATTTCATATAATCAACAAGATTGTGTTATTATTAAACCTATAAATAATTTGATTGTATGATAACTAAGCCAATATCTTATTATCAACTTAATAATTGACAGGTGACTTGTAATAGGCTAGCTGGAAGACATTTCGTGAGAGATAAGCTGTGCCTGTTGTGTCTACTTTTTAAATACCTGTAATTGTAAAATGTTCTGTGTGCAATAAATAATAAAATAAAAATAAATAAAATAATAATGATCCCATTACATTTACTGATCTTGACGATGATATTTGATAGGAACACAAATAAGGAATACAGAAATACTGAAGTAACCAACCAAGCTACATAGAGTACTAGCTAAGAACACGTATATACTTAGACAGACTGAATTACAACAATAAATTAAAAAATAACATCAATCCTTGGATTGTAAAGAAATCAATTGTACGCATCTTTGATTGAAAATTTAAATACTATATTAAAAGCAATAAGCTTTGAAAACCCAGGCATCGAGCTTAGCTTTGATGTAGCCGCATAAGATCTGTTCTGTACTTTAGGAATAATCAGCATGAAATTGATAACACAACACATTATAAAAAAATATATTTTTTTATACATTTTATCTGGGTAAGATAAACTCTGGACTTTATTTTAATGAATCGTAAATAAATAGACATGTAAGTAGGTATTATCTTACGCAAATAAAGATAACCAATGTTTATTTATCATGCTTTCAAATTCTTAACAAACACAACAAAAAGAGCCAACTTATCGCCAAACATTTTTGTCATCTACAATACTGTTTACACTTTCGCTCTCCGCAAAAATAAGTCATAAATTCTCAAAAATTTGGTTCGGTTGAAAAAATCTGCAATCTTCACAGGTAGTATGCTTTGTCTATGGACAAGTAGAAGTGGCCACAGATAGCGATAAATCTTCCCGCCGGTGCTCTTTGATTTATGTGAAAAATGAACGTAAATTTGAGGTTGGGAGATATCCAAGGACAGCCCTCGGCCAGGGGCCTGGTCCACACTCACAACGCCTATTAAGTTCCATAATTTTAATAGGCCAAAAATACTGGTCTCTCAACTAAGAGGATTGGTATTTCCGGCATTTGGAAATGGCATCTGTCAAAAATTTTATACCTACTGTCAGAAATAGTGAAGCCTAAACTTTGAGTAGGTATAGATAAATACAAAGGTAGAGCAACAAAACAAATATTATTTTGATCTGTAACTCCAATTACTATTAATTATTGCAAGAAACTGGTTATTTCACTTTATTTGATTTGCCTTTTTTTATACCCCAACGCAATAAATTAGTACCTCCTTAAGGCAGTTATTCACTTTCTGTCAATGCATCCATCCTCCAAATATGATAAACTACCTACAATATATTACAAATTACTACCTGTAGATGTATTCCCTCTCTACCTGTATTTTTATGTATAATTTTTATGTATGTACATATTTATAATACTTTTTGCTTAGTGGTTTTATATAATAGAGTAGTATAAACTGACTTTGTGTTTATTTTTGTTATACTTGTATATATATTTTTAGAAACTGGTTTCGAATAAATACCTGAACATTATTTTGGTCTTTTTAATAGTTATCTTTTTATTTTATATATATTTTAGTTGATTAAGTTGTATACCAAAAAAATATCAAAGTTGCAATGCCTCTGTTACCTAGGCAAGTTCAAATTGTTGTTGCTAAACTTGCTCTATAAAATGACTAAACCATGCAAGACGTCAAAGGATTAAAAACAAGTATATACTCGTAATTTTCCGCTTCAATTTAAGCATATAAGGTAACCTGCCTGACCACGATATAATATATCCTATTCGGTGGCACGAAACAATAATTCATAATCCCAAATGAGGGCATTCATTCATAGGCTGTCAATACGTCCACCGACTATCGTACTCCGTTAACACTTTCACTGCGCGCCGCTGTATCACCGCATCATCCCCTGGACATAAATCAGATGACTGACAACTGGCCTTTTGTGTCCACCATTCGAGGGCTATGAGTGGCAAATGCTCTACCAAATTGTATGTGTTAGCATAAATATGGCAGTAAAACAATACATAAATTAAAATATTTACCTAAAAATTGACGCAATTTTTAAATAAAATGATAACATGATAAATAGCAGTGCGATAGAAATATATGAGAACGCCGATTCATATACTTCCTATTAAAATATTATTTTTGATGCCCATTGCCTACAGGCTATTTATGAAATAACTAAAGCTCTTTTAGTACAAATTCAAAAAGTACATACATTCCATTATATTAAAAAAATGAGGTTAATTGTACTTATTTTATTTCATTTTCTATTAATTTAGATACAAAAGTAATTCCGATACTCATACAACCGACGAAAATACACCCGAAATCGGTAACAGGATTACAACTCGATTCCTTTTTCGGCTCATGACTGTCCATTCTTCCCATGACTTGTAGTTCGTCCATTGTAGACACCGAACGGGAGCTCAACAGACAAACAAACAAAGCATAATCCGTCTAAACCGACATAAAGAACGCCAATCAATAAATCACTTTCACTAGCTAAGGGCAGCGGCACACGGCGCGGCGCCGCCTTTTGTAGAGTCGGCATCGGCGCCGATTTTTACAGCAATTAGATGCACTTACCTGCCGCGGTGTGCCCTAATCCTATTAGAGGATTGAAAGGTGTGTGGGCCGAGAAAAGAAGCTGCCAGTGTTTTTTTCTATTTGGACTTTTGAATGGACACGTACGATGACTGTGCTGTTTCTTAACCTGTTTAAGGTCTATTTTTGGACGTTGTTGTAATCAGTGGTATATCAGTGTTAATATTTCGGTATAAGGTACCTTTATCATCAAACAGCTCGAAGCCTTTATACTTTTTCCTATTTTTTTTATTTGAGCGTTACCTATAATTTAAATTATGAATTCTAAATTTGCAAGTTACTTGAACGGGAGATAAAGGCCGCAGTAAAATTATTATGAGATCAAAGGATCTGCATCCCAGTACAAAAATTACAGACTTAACATACTTACAAGGTGCTTACAAGTGACCGATCGAAGAAAATCTTTGTCAACCATGATACACAAAATAATATTTTCAATAATGTAACTGACAGAAGACAAAATTGGTCATCATCCATCAGGGTGGATTTCAACAACAGTCAAAAATATGTTTTAAATCGTATTCGCACTATACGCGGCGCATGAAGGGTGAAGACGCAACCATACAAACAAATCCAACAAATCAATTTGCTCATTTAACGCTAGATTGTTTAGCGCTCTCACCCCTGCTCTCAAGTGAGCTGTTTGGCGGCTGTAAACTGATTTATCATATCACCGGGTAGCGAACAAGCATCATCTTACACGCATAAACCCCGTATCGCCGCCACAAAACATTCCCAACAATATGCACTCAAACTTGGGGCACATATTTGGGTAACCTTAGTTTGGACCGTCTTTCACGAAATTTCTATAACAAGATGGCTCACCACCCCTCGTTCGTTAAAATATTTTCGACCTTCTGCTTCAGGATTAAAGAGTAAAATCCGATGCACTGCATTGGCGGTTGTGTTGTTTTAGTAATACAGGGTGTGTGTGTATGTGAGTTGAGACGAGGGTGGCGACGTATCGTGTTGTCCGGTTTCCGGACACGAGATCGCCTGCCAGCCGGTAATTAACTAAGTTTCTTAGCTCTACATAAGTGCTCATTGATAAAACTTGGCTGTATAGTACGAGAATAGGAAACGAAAGGTGTATTTATTTTTTACTAGTTCATTTCTTTTTGATCAGGTGACGTGTTTTTACGGATATTACTATTTTAAATCGAAGCAAAAATTTTTTAAAATGTACTTCCGTACTTATACCATATTCATCGCCTTAGCTAGGTTAGAGTATTTTCTCAAGCACAATGATTTTCATTTTCGCTATGATTTAAAATTGTGTTTTTTTATGGCATTAAAAGAGATACGGTTATTTATTACTTTGATTAAAACATCTTGAAGACTTCCTGATTTGGAGCGTTGTTGACTATTAGACCGCGAAGGCCAGATATTACGTCGGCTCTCATCAGTCACATCCTAACAAAGCCGCGGCGCATATTAAGCTCGCACGTATAAATCAACATCTCGAGCCAAGCCGCGAAATCCGTTTAATCATCTCGCACGTTATTAATAACTCCTTTGAAATTAAACAATAAATTTGGCGGGGCTAATCTCGCGACGCGGCCGCAAACCGCTTGCTGAGTCAACATTTATAGAGACAAATTGTTGCACCACTAACACGGCCTCGTAGATGTATTAATCTTCGCCGTAGCTGCCGGCTACGACGTAGCGGCGTAGCAGGGCGTAGCGGCGTAGCTCCCCTTGCGACACTTACTAAATGTTTACTCACTACAAACATTTCTTTTGTAGTAAGTACAAAATATCACATTCTCTTGTAAATCGCTTACAGAACAGTTCTTCTGTAAACATGATAAATGCTTTATCACAAAAGAGGCTTATTTATGCTAATGTAAATACCGACGTGAATACGCACGAATGTCATTTGTTTGATGCTTGTCGTTATTTTAATGCTCTTCGTGTTTAATTCTTTATAGTATCAATTTCATAAACAAACATACGTTTGAGTAACGATGTCGGTTAATATTATGGTATTGTTCTTGAATGGCATTGCCGTTATCACGTAATTTCTTATATGAATCTTAATTTAGTTTTATTGTGAAGATATTCCAGCTACGAGAATTAAAGGGTTTATAGTCTCGCTTCATTTAACGTATAAGTAGTTATAATGATTATGAATTTCATTCTGCGCAAACACAAGCTGAGCTATCTCCTTTTGTCATAGTATTATATTATAATTAAATTTAAGTGTACTGGTCTTTCTGTCATGTTACTCTATATCATTATGTTTTTATTATGACAATAAATGCATTCTTATTCTTATTCTTATTCTTATTCTTATTAGTGTTTATTTTAACACTTTATTATATAATCTGACTAGAGCAGACTTCGCGTGGTTTCCCAATAAGATTTATGTATAGATTCCAGATTTTTGACAATTTTAGTGCCAATGCCAATGTTTACAAAGATCTAAACCAAATGGTATAACGGGATTTGTATACCTACATATATCCCTACTAATATTATAAATGCGAAAGTTACTCCGTCTGTCTGTCTGTCTGTTTATATATAATTTATTTTCATTAACACAGTTCAAAAATTATTTTTTATTCAGTTGTAATAATTATAAAAATAATATGGGACGATGTTATTGAAGAAGACTGTCTAAAAAACAACTATATTTTATTTTGTATTAATATCTCAAACCTGTCTCTCTCTCTGTTTCTTTCTGTCTCCAATTTGCTTTTTTAAGAATTTCTTAGTTCTATTTAATTAAAAATAGAATTATTATATTCCAAATGTTACAAAAATTGGAACTGTCGTTCACAGACACAGTTAACTAAAACCCAACAATGGTAAAACCATCGATTCCTCGGAAGCCGGTCGCCCAGACGTGCGATTGTTGACCTTATCACGCGGGGAGTGATACGTTCGCGGCCCCTCGTGATATATGACTGGCACTATTAGTGCATCAGTCATTAGTCTCCGTCAGTACGGCGTTTAGCTGCCCCACGCTGCATAAACACGTCCCCAGACGTACGTAGGCGCCTTCGGACGTAGCGTCTTCATACGTCCCCAGGCGTAAATTTTCTCGTCTGACGAAGAGACGCGTTTGAAAATATATGTCACTTTTAGTGGCCAGTGTCAAAGAGTAAATATTCCAAGGGTGTTATAAATACTAAATAATTCCTAATGTAGTATTACTGCTTTTTTTTTCTTTGCGTGTCAATGACTGAAAATCTAGAGCCAGACATAGAGATGCGTTTGAAAATGCGTCTTACCCTTTGTGGCCAGTATTCAATTCCATACTTTCCTATACTTTTCAGTTTTTCAGTTTATGTTCCATGTTTACTACTTAACCTCAGTATTTTTTTTCTAGGATAATCAAATTAGTAAGCAGGCATCTGAAAAATATTGAAACATTCCGTCACGATTTTAAACGAGTTGTCACTTCACTTCGTCATACTTTTTAATTAATATTATGCTTTATTTCTCATAGATACTATAGTTCTAGAAAATAGATACCTACTTACGAAATAAGAAACGGTAAAGTTATTTAAGGGGATGCTATCGCGCCAGTTCGGTAACAAGCTGGAGCGAGGTGAAAACAGCAATTTCCTGCGGGATTCTTGCGACCGTTATCGCCGATCGCCAGTTTCATTAGAGCCGAGACTCGCCCGATTAACGGTTAACACTCAAGAAGACTAACTTTTACACCGACTTGAAAGTTTACTTTGGATAAGGCGAAGCTTGGCGTGTCTGTTCAGCCTATTTCCTTATTTCAATGAGGGATTTCAAAAAAAGTTTCTAATTAATTCAATAGATGGATTAAGGGTAAGCCGAGCTGGTGTGTTGCCATAAGTAAAAATAACAAAAAATACATTTATTTTTGACCACTAATTCTGACGGTATCGGTGACGAAGGTTTTTTCGAGATTTGTATATATATATATATTTTTTAAGTTTACTGTTCCATTAACACGGTTTGGCCCGGCCTGTAAGTACTAGTGCTATCTATTGGTAGGTACATATTTACAACTTTTTTTTCTTAATACAGCTTTCAGGAAATCCATGATGACTGTATGAATGACTCACGTTTGTGTCGCCTGCGAACTTTCATTTCGTATCGTGTAAGTGTAAGGTTGATAATTGAAAAAATCAGCTAATTAGAGATATAGTTAATAAAAGACATTGATGACATAATAAGAGTCGATGGCGTAGTGTATATGGCATAATTATATCCAATTTGGATAATGCTGATCCAAATTCCGCAGCATAAATATGTGTTTTCTAAATTTTATAGCATTTATTTTAAAAGCAATATTTTGACAATTGATCAAAGTTTCAAATATTCAACATCGTCCAATTAAAGTCCCAATACAAAAATCCTTTTTAAAAACGCGACGTACTCTTAATTAAACGCGACACGATATTCAAATAAAGCCGTTCACCCTCGATCATAACACTGCTCTAATATCCACCGAGAGCGATCGATTGGAGGGAATCACTCCGCTTTGGAACTAATTTGGTTTTAGCATATTAAGGGGAACGCATCTAGATATACAGTATAAAAGTCTTGCAGCTGACGGACTGTGATGCGATAGCAAGCGATATACATACAATGCTCGCTTTTTTAAGCTTAAAACGTGTTTGAAGCAGCGAAAGTAGCAATGTACGACGTATCTATTGTTAAAGCTGCCTGCTTCTACGTACATGGAGATTGCGCCAAGGAGCGCGTCTTCCCCGCCCTTCCCGTATAATAACGCAAATGATGTAAGGTGTGCCCTTAATATCCATCACACGCGTCCCCGTATTTGCTTATCTATGGAAACACGGAAGTGTAAAAATCGTCGTGAAAAAACCTGAGGGGTTTCGAATGCTCGCTAAACAGACGAAACACTTAAGATTATTAGTTTTCAAGGAACGTTTCTTTTCAATTGGGTATGCTTAAAAAAATCAATAGTCACTTCGTAGTTAAATTTATACAGGGTGTAAGAGGCGTATTAGCGAACTAGAAAGGGTATTATATGCTCTGTTTGTTATTTTCTGTTACCGTGAAAAGTTTTGTTAAGAAAGTTGCTCTAATTATTGACTGAGATTATCCTTGTATTTTAAGCTGCTACTTACATCCTGTATACACACAGAGAGACGTACATATTAGATAGTAGATATAGAGATTTGTTTGTTTTATATTTTTATTCCGTTTTATTTCTTAATTATCTTCAAGTTTGAAGACCAAAAATTACCGAAGCGTTGATTTAATTGTTTCCTAAAATAACAATGAAAGCATATACATATAAGTACGTCCATATATAACCCTATGTAACTTCCACCGAGCGTATCGTAAATGTTTATCAGATCGAGTTACGCAACAAAACGCAACAGAAGTAACAAAACCCGATTAGGTACTCCGTGGCAACAAACTCATTTAACTTTACGAATCTCCCTTCTCAAAAATACTCAGTAAATATTGCCCCGTTTCGATTTTATTGTCCCAGCGTCCTCAGTGTCCTCCTTTTACGATACATTTGTTTTATTTATCAAAATCCGGGGATTAAGTGAGAGTTATCTGTAGGTACTGTGATTTCGATATCCGCGATATCTTTTCAAACTAATTTCCGCAGCAATTTCATTATGATAAAAAAGAAAATTGTCTCCTTAAAAGATTAATCAAAACACACTACACCACGACTTCTACTCTACAAGGAATATTTATAGTAAATAACCTTATTTTATTTAAATGATGTATGTTTTTATAATTTACTAGCTTTCCGCCGCGGCTCCTCCCACATTAACAGTTTTTCCCGTGGGAATAAGGCATTTTCCCATGGTAAAAGGTAGCCTATGTTACTCAGGGTGTAAGTAAGTAGTGGTGAAAGAATGTTTGAAATCGGTCCAGTAGTTTTTGAGTTTATTCATTACAAACATACACACACACACACACAAAAATAAAAAATAAATCCTCTTTATAATAATAGTATGATTTATTTATGTTTTCTTACTTGTTATCATGGCACAAATATTGACGGCCCCTTAGCCTAGTTGATAGTACGTCTGCCTTCGAAGCACAGGGTCGCGGGGTTCGAATCCCGCCCAGGGCAAACCTTCGCGTGATGAGATTCGTTTTTAATAATAAGATGAAAGGGACATTTCTTCACAGGAAAATGGCGTTTTACATAATATAGGACTAGATTTTTTAAGAGACGCATTTGTCCCGGAAACGACTAAGTTTGTAAGGCTTGTCGCACTAGGTGTAAGGGTCGCCACACAATCAAACGGCAGGAAGCCCACGCGGAAATAAATGTAGCCGTGGAGGGTAGATAAGTCGCGTGCAAATGTGCTGAGGCATGGAGCTGTGATAGGGTATGGGAACACATTTAAGAAGGTCGCTAAGAAAGGCATAGGATACCCGTCAATGCCATAAATAAAATTGATCAGTATTTCCAAAACTTTTCCGGAAACCTTTTCAGTTTTCCGTACCATAGGAACCATATTTTTAATTGTGTATTTATCTATTTACTATCAAGATGTTGTGTCTCAAAAAGACTAACGACGTCGATAGATTTTTTAGGTAAGATTTTCTTTCATGATTTACAGATCGTAAAATTTATAAATTCCTATTTTATCGGGTGATATTTTCTTCTTAGTATTGGTGCAGATGTCATTAAGTGACACTATCTACAACCATTCCTTTATCACTATCATGGAAGACAAAGAGTCCAAAGAGGATTAAATTTATTCATACCTAACCTTACTTTCATAATTTATTATGTCATCTTTTATTGTTAAACTCGCTCCTATATTTACTCTGTTCTCAGGGTTCGACACCGGTCTCAGTAGAGCTCTCAATCGGATGCTAAGCTACATAAATAAGGCTGTAGGAAAGGCTGTAGGTGTGTTATCAGCCGAAACCGCAGTTCTTACCTTTGAGTCTCTTTTGAACTAGTTCCATCTACCCTCAATGTACAACTTTTATGACCATTTTTCAGTAACTGACTGGAAGCAAATTGACAATGACAGGAAATAATAAGGAGCTTAGCATTCTTGGAATTCGGATTTGTTTGATTCTTAATTTTTTCTTTCGTGCCCATTTTTTTATCTTCTACGAAAGCTGTAAGAATAACTTGAGTTTATAAATCTACCAGTAAAGTAAGCGATATCGATAAATTCACTACGGTATGATTTCTTATTTTTATCGGTTGAACTTTTCTTGTTAGTATTGTTGTAGATGTCATTAATTGTTTTGATGTCTTATATTGCTGTTCTAATTTGGGGTTGCCTGGTAAAATTTGCTACCTTGGCAATAAGGCCAGCCATTTTTACACTTTTTTTATTATAGGCTGTATTTTTTATTATTATATCTAATCAAGTGTATTATATTCGATTCCATTAATGTACTTCATTTTTACTTCGAAATAATGTAATACTTCAAAATAACCCGAATTATTGAGTTTCATTCGATTCCACTTCATTCCGTCAATTCAGCTAAAACGCGGTATTCTCAGAGGGTTGTTTATTGAACCGCGAAGCATTTGTAATCGTTTAATACCCTCAATTCTTTATCAGGAGAGGGGGATCCCCCGCAGCCCCCACGTTCGACGACAGCTCACTGATTATCTACCGCAATATTAACATAATGCACACAACAACTCATCTATTTATCACACCATTTTATAACCGTAAAAAGTTATTCGCAAATCAATAAAACTTCACTCCCCTTCCTTGCGATTTATTAACTGAAGAACTTCATAAAACGAAATGAGACGCGAGCGATACAAACTAAGACGGTCTCAATAATGACGTCATTTGCTTATCAGCTGACCATTACCGAAAATCGAACGCAACATTACGCACCGTCCGAAGCCGAACTGTACCGGACCGATATAAAGTCACCTTATCGAGCTCCGCCAATGAAAACTGCCTCCAATATTCACTTTGAAAAAGACATAAATTCTGGCCATTTAAAAAAATAAAAACATTCCGGCTCTTATCGTGTTCGATTTTTAAATAACGGTACGCCATTGGTAGCCGAGTGGAGGACAAGGTTTTTGTCCTCGGTTCCCCTTTTTTTCCGGGAAGGAATTTCTTTTAAGCAATTTAGAGGCGAGCAGATAATAAAAGGGCTCTAAACGCTCCGATCGCACCCTAATGAAAAGCTGAAATCTCCTTACTTCTGTATCAATAACTTTCTATAATTCAATTAGATATTCTGTAGCTGGCAAAAGATAGTTTACTACTTATTTTCGGTGTTTTATCTACATTTGTGAATATATCAGATGTCTGGGGTCAGTCAGCCGACTGTGAGATGTCTCATAATAATATGTGGATCCAAATAAAAATCTTCCTTACTCTATGGTCCATTATCACTATTTTCCATTCAAAGAGATGAAAAATTAAAGGTAGGTCTGATAATATATACTGCCAGATAACTATATTTGGACGAAGGTTTTGATCGTTGAGTATTTTTACCTTCCCATTTTTAGGAAATGCCATTATTTATATGCATATTGCAGGTATGACTCGTTGTTTTCATGAAGGAGCACCTTCGGATGCACATTGCGTTCCTGTGATGATCAGATCGGGCACTTGACCCAATTCTGAGCACAGGAGCAAATCGAAAATCGATGTGGCAACGACCTCCCCGTGACGACTCGTAGGCGACTCCCGCGCTCTTTGCCTTTGCCGCTACCCGGGACTCAAACGATTGAATCATTTGCTTCTGTCCTTGAATTTTTTTATACACAATATTTTTGAAAATTGAACGATTTTATTTTATTTTTCTCTTAATCCACAATACTGTCTTCGTGCCAGTTTCTTTCTTTGTGCCACTAATTTATTACTGTGCCTTTACTACCTAGTACTATTATTTATTCTGTGCCTTTAACACTAAACAATGATAAATTGAATCATTTGCTTCTGTCTTAGAAATTTTCATGGGAATTTCTTAAATTGGAATAAATCTATTCATTAGTTTTTATTTTATTTCCAGAATATCCAGTAGGTTTCTTTGTGCCAAAATTTTTTCTAAAAGTTATGCATACTGCATAATAATATGTTCCGCACTGTTCAAGAAGAGTAACTTTTTTAACTATTTTAAGGGAACTACTAAAAAGTTGTAAATATTATATACCTTTTACAAACTGTGGCCCACATTGTGAACGACTGTCCACTCTACTCATTTTCCGGTGGCATTACCGAACTGCATTGTGTCACCCCGGCCGCCGAGGAGTGGTTAAAAAGCCTAAGAATTTCTATATAGGATCCATTGCGGTAGCTGCCATACGACATGATGATGATCTTTTACAAACCATATTATTATACAAGCAAAAGAAGATACAAGCCATAACTAAACAGATATCTAATACTTCAATAAAATGTTTCGATCGGTACAAATATCAAAATCATGTGACACAATCTAGCTATAGACAATTCTGTGTAACGAATATCTCAATATGCAGATAACATGCATAATGCAATCATAAGTTTTTATATAAAATACATTTTGCAATTTTTCGTTTATACTTCTTTACATAATTATTATACAACACGCATCTAAGATTGGTCAATACGTCAACAATAAACCACCTGTTTCTTTGGTAGAGATTACATCATAACTTCATCTATTCACTTGATGTATAATGTAGCAATCAATGTAGAAAAATGTGTCAATAACTTATGAATGTTTAGTCGACTAAGTTCTTTTAAAATAAAGACTTCAAAATACTGAACAGTTGACTTGGTTAGCTAAGAAATCTCTCTACTTTAGCTTTTGATTATAGAATTTACTAGGAAGCTGTTTGAAGCGTAGATGAGGCCTATGTATCTGAAATTAATATTATAATTTTGTCTGCTCTATTTATTCTATTATTATATTTCGTTTTTGAAAATTTACTTGTAACATCATCCGAACTTGAGAATGGCAACAGTTTTCCCAATATCTTGATTTATCCAATCTCAAAATTTTACAATCTTAATTTTTCCCTTTTTTAGCTAGTAAGAAAAACGCTCTCTCTCATAATTTCCGAATCTTTATTTATCTGAACAACGAATATTCCCGTTTTCTATAGCAATATGTAGTAACAATCAATAAATTCATTTGGAACTTGTCGTATTTGATGTGGGAATATCAGGTGAGGACACCTATTTTGGTCACGATCGTTATTTGGGCGCTCCGTCCGGTAGGCCGGGAGCACGTTGCGTTTTTTCTACCGCCACCGTTGATCCCCTCGGCCACGTGGACACTAATTACTCAGCTGGGAGTCGGGACACCCCATACGTACAACCAAATGTGAGTTTTCCACTTAAACAAACGTTTTATTACAACTAAAGCATCGACTACACATTTGAAGATTTTGTCGGTATTCTTTGCTATCAGTAGGAGTATACAGAATATTTTAAAAATCTGAAAAAAATCGTCTTATTATTTTAACCTATGATTTTAGGTGTTTAACTACAGCTTTTATTTATTATATCAACGAAGCGGGTGGTTAAGCCGTTTCTTATCTAAAGAGCTTCAGCAACTTTGCACATACACAAGAGAAAATTAACGCACACCCGGCCGTACTACAGATTGCTTAAACTCTGGAATTATGTACAAGCAACCGCCACATGTCCTTTCTGGGAACCCGGCAACTTCTCGCGTATTCGAATTCCTGTATGGAGTAGAAATACGGCTTTATAGGAGTAAAATCATACTTTCTCCGCGGCGGGCGCGGGGTTCGCGCTACTAATGACCGCGGGGGGCGAGGACTCTGCTCTACCTACCCATACCTACACCGTACACATGCCACCACGACAACCACACTTTATATTGCGTTTAGCAGGCTGCCTACCCACACTCACACACACAACTTGGGCACGGCTTGTTTTTTTAGTTATTATTCCAACGTGCACTATTTTCTTTTTGAACCCCACCAGGTTGCGGTTGGTTGAGAGTTGAGACACACAGTCGCAGAAGAATTAAATGTCGACACGTTATAACGTGAGCATTGGTTATGTTATGACTATGTTACGACGTCAAAACAGGCAACCGTCAACAATCGATTACTTCTATAGAAATTACAATATCGCTGGCTACTTATACTAAACAAAGAAATTAATGATAGCAATGGTAGGCTTTTCATCTGAATGTAACAGAATAGATATAGAACTTGCCAGTAACATATAACCTATTGGAAATCGTCAATCTTTTAATAATGGTGTCAGTTTCAAATTTCGAACTGTCGAACATGTCGAAGCAATGGGCATTGGGCAGGTCTAAATTACAGCCAATTAAAAAAGCGTGTCGCAGCGTTCGCGCAAGTCATTCGCCGCGCGGCCGGCATGTGAGCAGAGTCGAATACTGCCACGTCACGCTGCCCCCGTCAAATCTCGATGGACCGACGGCTGCTGTTTAGCATATGTGTTGTGTTTTCCTTTTTAGGTCTATATCACCCTATATGCATTAGATATATTTGGTATTATGACCAATAGGTAGTTTACACGTTATCTATTTACCTACGTTTTCGAGCAGCTAGGGCACGGAGGCGGAAGGTTCTGTTTTCTGAAGACTTATGTGAATTTTATTGTTCTACCAAATATTTGCATCTGAAAACTGTTTTACGAAGACATGACATCTATATGGAGATTTTCTTTTACATTTTCTTCAGATTCGACTTCCATCCCATAAAGTTGTCAGAGTACGAACAGGTAGTAGATACATTTCTTGTTAACAAATAAATTGGGATCACTTTCTTGAATGACCGATCTTCTTTCATAGTTCTTAAACATTCTGATAAATATTACATTTCAATTTACATGGAAGCGTTCTCCTCATAAGATTTGATTCCACATAAAAAGTATGTCTCATTGGTATATATGTGTGATAGCTATGATATATCCGTTCGCACGTTGGTTCATGTCCGTGATTACAGTGCGGATTGGTGGCTGGCTCTCAGCCTATACTTACTGCCCGCTTATTACACACTCCGATTATTACGTCGCCATGTTACGTGGCACGCACAATTATTATATAGCATTATCTAAGGTAGGTATACAATACACTCCTTAGTAGTATTATTTTCTGAAAACGTAAGAGTAATAAAATTTCCATAAGCATTATCGCGTTTCATGCTCAAAGGATAGACAGACAAACGGCGGTCCTTGAGGCAATTACTGATTTTCTAGATGCGTGCATCTTGCTCGCGGCTAGAGCTTAACGATTGCACTCAGTTCATTGACATGGCAATTTAACAAACGCTAGGAACACTCCTATTCTCCATACATATACATATCATAGTTACATTCACATGTTATATATGAAGCTTCAGTTTCGTAGCTATGATAAATCGTTCGTATTAGGAACGCGCAATATAGAGCACAACTCTGACTTTCACATATTCGACATCCACGTACGTATCCAAATTGTTATTGGAATAACGCATCATCCATCAGACGCTATGCCCGTCATGGGGTGAGCAGATCGTCGCAGCGATGCGGGACGGAGATAGCGCGAATCTCCCGCGTGGAAGAGGGACGGACGTCGAATTTCAAGAATTTGCATAATCTGCTCGGGTACTTTATCATAGAACCACGTGGCAGTGACTAGTGCACTCGCGGATTACGCGCGCCGGATTAAATCGGCACTTTCGAGGCCGTTCCTCTCACGCATTCGCTTACAACTTACAACCATGTGTTCCCTTGAAGACGCGTAGTCCAAAACTTTGATTTATGATGGCAATGCTACAAAATGTAACCACGATTTTCAAATTAAAAAACGTATAAGCGTAGACTCCAAATCAAACTAAGAGCACAATTGGGTATCCAACTTTTATTCGAAATGATAAATATCACACCGCAGCAGCCGCGGCCGTCGAAAAAACGCTTAACTTGTCCCGCTACAAAAGGAAAAAGCCAGCGTCTTCCGTTCGGCCGGAGCCAAAGAAAAAATCTTCGCGAGGGATCCGGGCCTTCCATTTATCATATTCCATATTCATTTATTCGTCAAGTTCTGGATTCATTTATTCGTCATGTCTTGATTTCGTCTCATTTATTATTAAAAATGAACTGTCTGGAGCAGAAAGCGAACACGACATCGGCCTGGGGCCACTGTTTCAATCTTAGAATAATTTCATGCTGAATTAGGTCAGTGTGCACCCAGGTTTTTTGCTGCAAACTTTTGAAATCGCGAGACAAAAGAACTGAATTCGTTCGGATAATGTTGATTGGCAAAAACTAGAAAACATAAATTGGTCTTTACGTTTATGCTGGTTGTATGGAAGTGTTCTATAAAAAAAAGAATTACTGCCAGTAGTCCGGCGTCCAGCAGTGCAGGTGCTAATAGAGCGGTGTCGGGCGACGTGTGACGTCATTTATCACGCTCGCTCAGCGGTCGTGAACTCCGGTCAAGATAATCCCACTGGTCGCGACAATCAGTCGTTTTTCAAAATGGTGCCGGTTGGATTACAAAAAATAATGAAGACTGAATGTAACTTGTATGTGCTACATTACAGTATAGGTACTGCTTCAGTTCAACAGCGCTTACGTGGAAAAAGGGTTAACTAATCAATCTAACTAAAAAATCTATGTTACGCATATTCAAGAAAAATAAATACATTACATCATTTCCTCAGTCAGCAATCCTGTGTATCTTTAGGTCGATACACAAGCTGATAAAAGTAAACATTCCCATCAAATCGAGTTAAAGGTACACAAAAGATTTTTTTAAATTTTGAATTTGATTTTGGAATAAATAAATTCAAAAATCAAGCACAGCTTATGGCTATCAGCTACTTGTTGGAGTGAATTAACGCGTGATTCCCTCGGTCGCCATCCATCATCCGGCGGCTCCCGGCGCACCGGGTCAGCAGATCCGCGATAGACCTGCCCCGCCGGTCACAGGCCACTGGCTCTACCTGCACTGAACAGAACGCTTTATATTTTTTTATTTTGGATTTGGAACTCGCGAATTCGAATGTGAAATACAGAAATATGCTGGAAATTGGGTCGCGATCACGATACCATCATTAAACAATCGTTTGACATACCTACTCATGAAGAACTACCCTCACGGAATCCTGACTCCTGACCAGTAAGCAGATTTTGCTCCTAGCTTGAACACTGACCTCTTTTGAGGAATTAAATATTAGATAAATATTCATACTTAAGTTACAAACTAATTAGTAACCCTATATCTTCATGAATTTTAGTCATATTGCAAAGATAGTACCAAATTTAAATCATAAAAGGTTTCTTATGTCCAATCCGCTTAAAATCCTCCGCAACAAATTCCCATGAAATGAAGAATGCACAAAAACTTGTATGTTGGAAGGAACTTGATTACGGCAGATACGTTTATTTATTTACATTGACCTCCAGATATGATTAATAATGCCCGCTCATCGGCCTGACATAAAAACCGACAAGGTCACTTCGTAAGGCTCCTCATTAACATCACACGTTTTAAAAAGGTGTCAACAGTACCTACAGCTGGTCAATTTTTCAATTTTATAGCCTTCAATACTTATACACAAACAGAAAATCATACTTATTTAAAATAAACAGAGATAAACTTTGGCCTAGTAAGAAAATACTAATTCAATTTACGATTATAAATCTCAATGGTGAAAATATTACTTGATCGATATTTGACCGTCCGAGTAAAATAAAAAGAGAAATGGAAACAGCTAAACGTGAAAAATTTGAAAGTTTGGAAAATGTTCTAAAAACTTTCGTTTTTGAAGTACATTTTTTTTACCAATGAGATGGCGATTATTTTGTTTTGTTGAGAGTCCTAAAATTAAAAAACAAAACTAAATTTCACGGTAACTCCGTTAAAATGTCCCAGAAGTGTAAAAATAAGAGGGGAATAGTGACCGCGAATGATTAAAATTATTAAGTCTGTCAGGTCATCTAGCTAGAACTTAATATCAACTGAAGATTGAATAAACTTAGGACATTCAAGATACTTTGAAGATTGACTTCCCAAATACATTGTGACCTAACTCGGAAACCGGGGTCGAAGGCAGGATGTATGGGATCCATTTGTAGACGATCTGCACAATAAAACGTTGTCAGTCTTTGTGCTCCGGCGGGGCAGTCGCTAACAAATGGCCACATTACGAGATCCCTGGACTACATACGTCATACCTGGATATGACTTATCTACCGCACTTTTTGAATAGTTTGTGGTGGTTGTTTATTACATGGATTAAAAAAATCTAGTTGCATAGAAACAATATTAAAACGTAATAAAATCTGGTGGTTTCAAATATCTTATTAAGGCTCTATTTTATAAAATAATCATTTGTTCTTTTGTTTCTCGATAAGCAAGGTGACATCGCATCGTCTCGTCAACGATGTTAAGGAATTACTTGGTTTTGCTTGGTTTGGTTCGGACTTTTAAAAATTAGGTGTACAAAAGTATTTATTACTATTTAAAAAAAACTTAAAACTTTACTATTTAGTTACGTAACTAACACAAGGTAGAAATAGTGTATTTTTTTTGCAATGAAAAGAAGACTTATTTAAACATTCAATAATGAAATGAAATGTTGAAAATCTACTTCTCAAGAAGGGCTTTAGAATTACACATTTAGCAGATTTCGGTTAGCAACCATTTCATTTAATTTTAATCTCTGTTTAAGAAACAGATAAAAAAAGCTGTTCGTGAAGATCGCGGTGCAGTCTGCGTTACAGCAGAGATTACCAGCTTAGTTATTCTAGTTACATACATGCACATAGAGGTATGGACCAATCCTGTTCAAGGTCATCGTCCTCACTAGACTACTTACGTCAGAGTGAGAGCTCGGCGTGTCTCCGCATCAGACATCACATCACACGCTCGCGCCCAAAAAACTGGTATCGGCCGGTTTGATGGGCACAGGAGGACCCGCCCCGGGCGCCCCACGACAAGAACAAATGACCCCACGCATCATAATAAATAAAACAATTTCTTCTTAATTAGATTTCGTGAATTTAATTTTCATGCCAGTAATTGGTCGGTGGCCACAAAGAGCAGCTCTATCGGTGATGGATGATCGAACGGCGCCTTCTTACTATTTACCTTCGTCTGTTCGACGTAATTAGGGGGTTCGGAAGTTTACTTTCATTATTGCTTATGAACCTATTACCGTTTCTAATATAGATTTCATTTGATTACGTTTTTGTCTTATTGTTTGTCAGAACGTGGGAGCCGGTGAAGTTTTTATTAGCTTTGCACTACACTTAAACCAAACAATGCTTAATTTCTGTTCTTTTAAGACGTTTACACCTCTCAAGAAACACTATTTAAAAAGTTGAAGCACACAAATCATCTTAAAAATAATTCGGGAAGCGACCAAAAGGCACAATAAAAAGAAATGGAATGAAATAAGTAAATGAGGAAAACAAAAGACAAATCGGAAAACGCTCGGTTTTATATAGTCGCTACTCGCTACAGAATGGCGCCGCGCCGAGCGTAAACTTTAAAAAATAAACGCCGAAAAAATCTTGAAAAGTCACGGACGCTTAACTTTGTTCCCCTGTTTTATTTTTCGTTCCCTCTTCTGCACTTTACTGTCTCTTTTTGCCCTCTTGTTCTTGAATAGCGCTGTCTTACTTTCTTTAACTGATAAGTTACTTTTTAAACTGCAGGAAAATCGAAGTCGTTCTCTTGGTGAAATTAAAAGCTGGCACACGCAGCCGTAAGTCATAAAACTAAAATATGGAGATAAATTAGATTAATCTAATGATTTATAATCTTGTTCTTGTTTATTATTTCGTGTTACTATTTAAGCAGTCCTTTTGCATACTCGTATATTGTAAAACTTAAAAGTAATAGCAAAATATAAATTATTAACCATGCTTGTGTGAAATTACTACCCATTTTGAGAGTTTAGTAAATTAATAGTACCTATATTCTAATAATAAAACTACAGCAAAAGATAAAAACGATGATTCATTTGCAAACAAAAATCAATATTTGGGGGTAAAATGGCTTCGTCATTCACTGTGATCAGATCAGAAACCGAATAAATTCAACTGAGTTTCATATTTCAAATACAGCTTTTCTCGGCATCATTTTCTTATATAAAGGTTACAGGGCAGATGTACTTGCTTAATGGTGAAAGTTATTTAACCGAAGGCCTACTTCTACAAATCGATAGAAATTACATACAGGATGTTAGTAACGGGTGAGCGAAAATTAAGAAGATTTTCTAGTCAATGGATCAACTTTTCTTAAGTAACTCTACTATGGAACAAAAAAAAACGTTTCCATACAATGCGATCATTATTGCGACCTATGAAAATGAAAGTGGCCAATTTGTTCTTCTTTGTATCCGAAAGAAGCTCTCTTTCATTTTCGCTGACACCCGATATAATCATACATTTTCCGAACATTTATCAAATATCCCGATGAAATTGTGACATGTTACACTTACACATCACGAATTAATCCACGTCAGAACCTTCACAGTTGAAACGAATTCGTATTTTAAATCGACATTTAAATAATGTGTAGATTTTTTATTTCTCTAACAGTACTGACAAATGCAAATGTAACGGACGCAGCCACAACTAGGACGCCTCCGCAAGGTACTCTACTTTGCAAATACTTGTACGCAAATTGCGACAATCACCGGCCGAGTAGAGCAGCAGTCCGTTCCGGGAAACCAAGTCTTCCTTTAGGGTTGCAAAAAACTGTCTCTGTATTATTTAAGTACTACTCATTTACTGTTATTTTCGTAGAAAAATATATTCACCTACTTCGTAAATCAGAAACAAAATTAACAGGCTTCTTACCTAAAAATGCTCACAGCCTATCTCGAGAAATACTAAATACCCCTAATAAATACATCTGTAATAATGCATTTTGATCACAGTAAGAATTTTATTAATTTCCATATTATATTATGATATGAAGGTACTTGATAATCTCAAGCTGATTTTACTGAATTAATTACAGCCACCTAGGCAATGATTTACTCGTGTTTTAATTAAGCTATAAATGTGTAAATGGAGAAAGAATAGATAGGACAGAAATAGCGAAAGCTAGCGAAAGCTATTTCTTCTTTAAAGATTTCCCCGTCAATCCTCTAAAAATACTACAGGTATATCTGCAAAAAATTTGGTTGAAGGTAAGTACTTTTCTTTTATATAAAACAGTAAGTTCAAAGAAGTTCCTCACTAATGATAAATAACGAACCATTTGTAACACAAACTCGAACAAAGTCGGCGTTGTACTGTAAACTGGCAACTTGGAGTTGGCAAGTTGCGCAAAAACCGGTGTTACAAACCCCGCCTGATATTGATATGAGTGACTTGCAGTTCGCGCCCCATGCCCTATGCCCCATGCCCAACAGCTATACCGCTATGGACAACTAGGGCTCGATTGGAGGTTTCTACCAGCTTAGACTTCAAAATGCTGCGGATGACAGAAAAGGCAGGTTGATTCGGTTGATTGTTACCACATTAATTTGGACTTTGTGCCTTCAAACATAGAGTTGAAAAATTGTTTTTATATGCTGTGCCCAATTAAGAATTTTAAAAAAATTGAGATATTTTGAGGCACTTAGCTCAACATGTACTAAATGCCAAAATTAAAAAAAATCTAAAAACTATAAAGTAGTTTTATTTAACCAAGATATATTTTACAATCTGCAAAAAAGGTAAGTAAACCGGTGCGGTGTCTTTGTTAATATAGAGCGTTAGACGAATGAACCAGAATACACTATCCCCAACCCTCGAAACTGTTTGCTCACCAAACATTGTCCACATAACAATATTTACATCGTAATCTTTAAGTTGTGGCAATAATGATGTTTGACAACAAATACTCGTACATATCTAACTAAACGATTGACCAGTTCAATCGTGATAAAGATAATGTTGGTTTTTTATACTTAAAATCTATGAATGAATTTATTATTTACCATTCAAACTATGATAAAAATCGATTAATTAAAGCTTGTAGGCTTATATCTAATTAGACAAAAATCTAACTAACAAGCCCTGCTTGGCAGAGCCTGTATGAGTGTCAGACAGCTGATTTCACCGACATATATGAGCTGTTAATGAATTATTAGCATTATATCCTGATAATGTAATTTGTTTTGTTTTTCGTTTATCTACTTATTGCTCTTAGTTCAAACATTAACAGATAATAACAATTTCAATAGAAAATTATTTTTTTAAGGAAATTTTAAACGTACTTATTGTAAAATCTATTTCTAAAACCAAAACTATGCTATTAAAATTCAACCCTTCCACGGGACGTCGGTAAATCTAATCGGGAGACAGTTAACGGGACATTCGCACGAAACTTGCGAAGCCACAAAACCGGGGCCGAATTACCGCGGCGTCCATAAACAAAACGCGGGAGGAATATTCAAGAGGAAAGTTGGTGCAACTCGCCGTCCACTCAATGACGAGCGACACTTGCCTCCAACGGCCGGAGTTCGGACATTGTAGAGAAGCCAGCACATGCTGCTGAACACTCGCACTACGAAATTCACCCCTACCGCTACGGAATACGGGCGTTCTCTAGGTCAAAGTTTTCAGCCGCATGTACAGTACTATTTTGTACATCATGGACATTGTCCACATGCGTCGCCCGTCGCCCCATAATGAAGCAACCCAAGTCTCACAACTTCGAGACTATACGCTAAGTTATTGTGATCTGAGCGTGCTTTGATGGCCACTTAAATGTTGTGACTCTACTTAATAGTTCGGCAAGTTTCGCCATTATAAACTATGGCTATTGGGAGTTGAACTAATGGACGTTTGACCACATGATTTTGTAGATTGCATACAATACTGAAAGTTTGTTTAAATTTACAAAATTCAAATATTTCTTAGAGGATTATTCCCAAACTATTAGTTTAATTTAATGCATGTCACTTCACTTCATCGTTAATGCAATAGGCCGGTTAACTGGGTATAAAGGGTAGAGAGAGATGAAAACCAAAGGATCATTGTAATGGAATCTAATATTTTAACTTGGTGGGTTTTTGAAATCACAGGCCCATGGTTGAAATGAGAAGACTTCCAAATAACCTTCTAAAAATACCATAGGTACGAGTACCATTATTTGAAAAATATTAATTCTTGGATACCACTATCTAAACTAACATTAAAAACTCTTTGTCTGAAGATAGGAATATCTTATGAGAACGTTTTGGGCTTGCTCGAAAGTATACTCAATATACAATTAATGTAATTTAAACAAAAACTTTACACAGAAATAAAATGTTCATTGTACGTCGTCGGGTCCCGCGAAACATTGAGCTCGGTCGCAAGTTGGAGCAAGTTCAGCGTATAGTTGTAACAAAATGTCGGAACTTCTGAGTTCGGACTTCACCGCCCGCCCCCGCACGCCACGGGCGAGTATAAGAATCATACTACGCGCTACGTGCAGTCTAGCATGAAGCAAAAGTTTCCCCGCAAGTTCGGTGAAGCTTGATTGGTCTTTTTCTGTCCTTTTCGACACAAGCATAGGTCAATTCAAAAAAATAAAAAATAAAGAAGCAAAAGTTATCTTGGTAACTCAAACAACTAGAATAGGTAGCATGAGCATTAAAGTGTGATTCGTTAAGACAAGACATCCCAATTGGAAGAAATTTCAACAGATTTTTGACACTTAAATGTGAGATAATAGTATGTGGTAACATGGGCAAGAAATGGTTATTGACATGAAAATGATGATTGGTGTTGTCAATATCTATACTTATGTTTTTGTGTAAAGCTCTTCTGAAGCCTATCTTTAATTTCTTTGGTCTGGAAATAAGACTACTTTGTCAGCGACTGCGCGCCGGAAAACGCAGTTGTGGTGCTTTTAAGAAGATGACAACAAGGATGGATGCATTATAAATCCTCGTAGATATAGATATAAATTGTATTGTAGTGGTGACGTGGTACACTATCTTTTACTGAGCCTTCAGCAATGAGCCAACGGCTATGAATCCTATTATTTGCTACAATAAAAACTTTCTTTTGTAACACATTGAGGGCGAGAATTTCTTTGCTCTGTTCTATTTTTGTCTGCGAAATATGTATTGTAGTATGAGTATGAGACTCCCACACTAAAGTAAAGTTACCTATAGCTAAATACACGTCGAAACTATGGTCTTATTGTTTTTAGTAATGAAATTTTTTATACTTATTTTCGATTTTAATCTGATAGTACATTAAATAGTTTTTCTATGTATCAAGTGTAAAAAAGTTACAAGAAACTACAATGAAAAATATAAGTAATTATTAAAATATCTTAGAAGTGGGATACATTTATACTGGAATCTACGATTTAATTTTAAATATTTTTTAAGTTCGATATAAATCAGATTTTACTTTAGGTACGCATGCTTTCGTTTCTTAAATACCATTAATGCTATATTTACCATGACTCTTTCTAGTCTAGAGCGACCCTCCTGAATTTTACTAAGGCGAAAAGATAAAGCGATATCAACAGAACAATAATGTCATACATGTTTTTCCGATGAAATTGAACGCTGCAAATGACAGAGCCGGGTTCACATGTCGCACAACGTCGACCGGAGTCGCGCCCGCGTCTGTCGTCGCCATGTCGAACGTCGCGGGCGCAACGTTGGCGGATATGTCGAAACGTTCACAATATTCAAACGTATATATTTTTTATTTACGCCCTATCTGTTGCTGGCAGCTTACACAAATAAAAGCTTGTCATATTGATGAAAGCAGCAGCTTCGGTTTACGCCCTTGGATATTTGGTGCAAGATTAGTATTTTTAGAACACGAATAATATATTTGTTGTAAGATTAGATTTTTAGGTTAACAGAAAATTATATTCCTTTAAAAAACGGAAATAATCATAGAAATCAAAAATATAAAGAATATTTTTTTTTATTTTTTTTTTATCCGACTGTAATAGAGTTCGTGAAAAAAGCTTCTAATCTTAACGCAGTTGAGGCTCTTAAAATCACCCGAATCTTCTAGTTATGAGGACGGCAGGCTACTGCCTACATCCATCCCACATCACTCCACGTGGTTCGAGCTCCTCGTTCGAGAACCTCGTTTTTATCGATTCGGATAATGAAATCTCTGACACGGTTGAAACAATCATAGCTTTCGGGAGACACTTTGCAGAATGCCCTTCAGGTAGACTTTGGCGAAGCTTGATGCGTCGACTTTGTGATACGACCTAGGTCAGTTCAAAAAAAGAATCGGTAAACACTTTGTCAAACAATATAATAAAACTTCAATATAAATAATTTCAATAACAAATGTCCCCCGAGACAAGAGAACATTGTCTCCGGCGGCGCGGTCACACTGATCCATCCATCGACACCTCATCCAAAATAGCACACGAAAATAACTCTTCCAAACAGAATACGACAAAAAATTCAACTCTTATAGACTGGGCGAAGACAAATGTCTCAAGTTTAAATAGAACGTTTTAAAATCAATCTATTTTCACAGTAAATACTCGCTGTCATTATTTGGACGGAAAATTTTGAGTAAAATTGATGACCTATGTTAAACTTTAAAAAATACGTACTTTATTGTTTCATTCCTCATGAACAGAAGAACCATTTGCTTTATGATATGAATGATTGTGAAGTGGTGATAAAAATATAACCATACATATTTTGGTGTGCTTATGGAGGGGTTAGACACCATACACCGTAAAATTTAAATGGTTGTTTATCCGTAACATAGTGATATAGTACTCATAAAACTGAACAACTTTCGAAATCTCAAAAATAAAATTCTACTTGTCATACAAAGAGGCCTGTCACGTGACTGAAGTTTATATGAAAAGTTGATTATTCTTGAGATTTAATTTATGTTCCTTATTAGGGAAAGTTGTTCAGTTTCATAAGTACATATTTCCACTATGTTGCGGATAAACAACCAGATAAATTTTAAGATGTATGATTGATTTAGAAGTCAATTCAAAATTTATCTTTTAGTCATATTAGCAGTTGGAATCCTAATCTTATTCCTTTTCCTCATAACGACAAGAGATACTGTACATATATTTTTTGGCGCAATATTGTAGTGAGTTTAGTCACCGCGGACAATTCCCACATGATTCAATATCCATACCTACCGTTTTCAAAGCAGTCTCCGACAAAGACTGAAGTGAAAAATAGATAAAACGCGCATACCGACACGCTTGTACGGACTTCCGTTCCGTTGTCTCGCCACCTCGGTGGATTGTTTCTTTTAATCTCCTCCGTGAATGGAGCTAATGACGACGCAGGCGCATAACGGTCGCGCTCATTCATCAGAACTGTCAGCGACATCTATTGACAGTTAGCTTCTGTGTCACGCCGGTTTTGACCCGATGATGGAAACCCCTGTCTCGTCTCCATACGTCTATTTTGGAAATTATACGAATGTCTGCTACAAATGTATACAGAATCGTGTGCTTAATGTCTTGATTATAATCTTAAGTACTGATTACTTTACATTATGTGCCTACCGTAAAGCAATAGACTGAAATCGTTGTGACCTAGACTCACGAAAAACACCGTAAAGCCAACACACTTTATGCCCGCTTTTACGAAGATCTCAACTCCCGATAAACAGTTCGGAGGTGTAATCCATTCTGCTTGCTTTCCTACAAAATTTTCTCTTTTATGCGAAGCCGGCTGGCAACTACAATAGTTGGTGATAAGAATGTTAAAGAAAAATAAACCATTAAAATATCATCAGTCATCGCGCGACCCCCGCGGTGGGCAGGTCAGCCGCCGAGAAAAAACCTTCCAAATTCAAATGAAGAATGATTCATTTATGAAAATGAAATGACAGATTGGATGAATGTGGAGACGGGAGTACAAAAGGCTGGGCTACTGGCCACCGCCGGACCGGCTTTGTGGAGCTGCCACGTGCTCCTACGCATCTCCAGGGAATTGTAAGAAGTTGAAACATGGTGCTGCTGCTGGTAAAAAATTGTAAAGCTTCTCGGCGCCTTTGAACGCACTAAACAGTTTGACAAAGTTCACGATATCTACGATAACCATTAAATTGGAGAAGTTTTGTTGAACCCAGGTGAATTGGATAGCCTAAATGCAGCAACAGACTTATTCATCACAATCATACTTTATACTAATATTATATAGAAGAAAGATTTGTATTTGTGTGTGTGTGTGTGTGTTTATGTTTGTAAATGGTTTGCAACGAATAAACTCAAAAACTACTGTGCCGACTTCAAAAATTCCTTCACCATTAGAAAGCTACATTCACCCTGAGTAACATAGGCTACCTTTTACCGCGAGAAAATGCCTCAGGAAAGCTAGTGTAAAATAAATACATTTTCATAAATGTGTTAATTTACTTTGTATGGATCATCTTTAGCGATAACTGACTTATTATATATATCTAGATGCAACGCTTGCGACTAAGTTACATACATAAAGTCAATGTCGACTGAGCCATTGAGTCAAGAAAGTACTAACTAGACATAAACAACTTTATAGCAACAATATCTTAATAAACACCCCTAAAATGCGACATAAAATATGTTCGACATTCAAAAGTTGTGACCTTATCTCGTAAAAATGGCAATTACTCGCTACCCTACCGTCGAGAGTTAGTGAGCGCCGCAACTAAGAAAGAAGGAATGGGCAATGAAATTAAAAATATGCCTTAAGGGCAATTAGCTTTAACTTTTAAAGCAAGTGCCCTATCTTTGCTCCCTCGCTTTTCAATTGTGGGGAAACCGACCAGATTTTCGGTTGGAGTGAATTTTATGAACTCGCAAAGAGTTGGACTTTTGAAAGAGTTCAACTACCCCGCCCTTGTTAATATAAAGTTAAATAGACTGAAACGGAGCGAATCGTGTGTACTTTTAATCTATTAACTTTTCTTTTGTTTACATTTTTTATGACATGGGATTCATTACGTTTATGTTAAAATAGCTACGAGTCATCATCATCATCATCTCAGCCGAAAGACGTCCACTGCTGGACAAAGGCCTCCCCCAAGGATCTCCACAATGATCGGTCCTGCGCTGCCCGCATCCTTTAGCTACGACACAGGCTACGAGTAGTAATTATCTATCCTCAGCTACGATCTTACCTATCCGCAGCTACGAGTAGTAATTACCTATTTACTAGCTACACACTTATAAAGTATTATATGTTTTATAAATCTTCTGTTTGCTTAAAATCTACTCAAATGTCACGCGCCGTCTTGTTATGTTAATCATAGCCATATTTCGTTTTCCAACGACAACATAATCATCATCATAATAATCTTAAAACGGTAAAGGTAACAGCTTACTCCCGACGACGGACAAAGAATAACAGTAGGTAAAAATTTAAGCCCGCTACTCGGAGGCCATTGACGAAGTGTTTAACAATAAATTTCCATTTAAAAGCCACAAGCAGTCGCGAGGGGCTGCGGGGGGGTGGAGTGAGGGGCGGCGGGGGCAGCTTCCGACGCTTTTTTCCTTCATTTCCTTGAGGCCGCGTGGCTAGGGCGCGCCGCCCCAACGTGCGCCCGAATTAAAATGTTTGTTTTTTATCTGAATTAAAAAGACTTAAGTTAACAAAACAAAAGTTTTTTATTTTTTATGGAGACTTTGCTAGTGATTGTTCACATATTAAGTAAAAATTACAATAGTGACTGAATCAACGGACGTTTGCCGCGTAGTACGTTCCAAAAATTCATCTAGTGTGAAAATTTCATATTGGTAAAGCTCTTTTTCAAAATTGTAGGTAAAGACCTTACCGACGATGCAATAATTTTTATTATTATTGAAAAACAGAACTGAAACCTAGAATATGAAGTAACTACTAGACTCACCCTATGAGTAAAAGGCATAGTGGTTGTCGCATGAAATATCGGTAGGATAATAATTAAGAGAGCGATAATGTCCCCGCGCGGTGAAAAACGAGCGCTCCATCCTTTTATTTGATAAATAAAATTTATCCCCCGCCCCGACTGCTTGCAGCTTGCGGCCGCTCTTTCTGGCCCCAACTTCCTATTAAAAGTCTTTGTTTTTTACTAGGATCGGTTTGTGGTAAGATTTTCTACGTATAGGTTTCTTAGAGCAGTGAAATAATCAATGTTTCATTATTTGCTTTGTGTTATCTTAAACCTGTCTCTCATCTATAAGAGATGTTTACAATGAAATACATGTTTATACTTTTATACTCGTAGTAAAATTTATTTTTTTGCATTAGGTACGAATTGAGGTTACAATTGAAAATTTTAAGAATATTTATTCCGCAAAGAAAGCGTATAGTACGTCGTTTTATAAGGATTTAAACAAAGGAACCTAACAGGTTAGGAATCTAAATCAAGGAAACAAAATTAGTAGATATTTTATAAGTATATAAAATCTAGTTTAAGAAAGCTCGAAGGGTAGAAAGTACATCATTTTTCCCCAACTTTACGACGAACCTTTACTATCTTTATTAGCGGGTTGATAATAACGGTCGAATATGCAAATCTAAGTCTGGCGGTATT
Organism: Teleiodes luculella; assembly: GCA_948473455.1. NCBI lineage: Eukaryota > Metazoa > Arthropoda > Insecta > Lepidoptera > Gelechiidae > Teleiodes > Teleiodes luculella. The sequence continues at coordinate 4,938,945 of OX419592.1, read as the reverse complement.
TAATTGCCCTTGAAAGGGGCGACAAAAAATAAACGGCCTGGTTATAAATAACGGTGCACTTTTCATAATCGCAATTGTCGCCCCGAGAATATTTAGTGCGCAGTAAAGAAATGCCGCCCTAGGGGTGCAACTCCTGATAAACACTTCAAAAGGTATAATTGAAATACTAGGATTAAACACTGGACAACATAATTTTTGGAAGAACCTGAAAAGCGATATTCTTGAATTGGTTAATGCCATATAAATTCATATTGAAATAACTATAGGTGAAATTACGACTTTTATGTTGATTGGATTGTAAATAAAGACCAAAGTACAACAATAGTTATCTAGCTACTTTAATTCCATAGGTGTATCGTATTTATGACAAAAATCCTACGTGAAAATAATATTTCCCGTCCGTTGGGTTTTTAATCAACAAAAATAGTATTTTATAAGAAGATAATACTACAAATTACTAATCTACCATAAAATTAAATATAGAAAGAAATATTTACTAATATTTTAATATAACTACTACGCTAATAGATCTATCTAAACATTTCTTAGTAAAATTTAAAATAACCCTGAAAGTACATAATACGTTTTAAGAGCAGCCCTGCATACCCGAGGGTGAGGTAAGAGGCAATGAGGGGGGAAGTAAGTACCACATAGTTGAGGGGTGCAAGACGTCGGGCGGTTAGATGCACTCGTCAGCTAGTTGGAGTACTAATTTACGAGACAGGTGGGTCCCCGTCTCCCGAGCAAACTTTCCAGGGAATAATGCCCAATATTTAGCGAAGTTTAAAGAACTGTATTTGAATTTGATGTGTAAAACTAGAAGCTTGTGTTGCAGTTTCGATGCGAATATTTGGAAGATATTTTACTTCGTCAGTTTTTTTGTACCTAGCTTATGTTTGTCCTGACTATTATCATATCATAAGATGTTTGCATTGCAGTTATGGCTAATCGACTCTTACATGAATTTGTGCTTCAATGTAATAAGGTTTTTTCAATTTTCAGCGAACGGATGTAAGAGTATGCATTTCCCTCTTCATGCAACTTTTAAATTATACAGTAAAGTAGGTTATTCGTACTATGGTAGCAATTTTTTCCACCAAGAACTTTGTAAGTCATATGACCGTGTGTGAGATGTAGGAAGTGATCGTTTACTTTTTACAGAAACTTAAAATTACCCATAATAGAAATTACGTAGAACACTGCTACGTCGTCGTAGCAAGCGTAGCCGTAGCAAGTGTAGCCGTATTAAAACTTTAAATACTACGAATCAATTTAAACATTTAACTAACATTGTAAAGTATACCTTCAGTAGATCCACGTTTGAATATTAGAAAACAGACACAAAGCTCCCAAACAAATTAGGAAGTGACAACTTTTTAATGCGGGTTTAATGAAATTTCCCCGTTGACGGAATCGAACCGCCCGCCCGCTGTCAAACTCTCTCGAACTGCGCCGTCTGTCTCGAGACAACTTTTAATAACACCCTCTCTTGCAAATGGATTGGCGGACGGATCAGGGATGGCTACATGGACCGAATCCGAAGATATAAACTTGAATTTTTGGTAGAACACTTAGTTGGTTACATTCAAGACCTCGGATTCAACATTTTAGCTGAAATGTAAACTAAAATATGCCAATAAAAAATATTGCTTGCGTGTGAATTTAGAAATTGAAAGACGTTACTTTTACAGACAGGGAAATTCTGGGAAATAGATCTGAAAATTTGATAATAATGACGTATTTTTGAAATTTTAATATTATAAATGGATTTACAAGATAATTTGAACTACATCTGAAGATTCAATTGAATCTTTTACCAGTCGACAGAAAAATAATCTAAGTCTACTTAATTAATATTCTGAACTATTTTAGTTTGTCTTTTTAAGTCAGTAAAACTGAACGCTTTTGCGAAATTAAAAAATATATTTACCTAATACACAAACAGGCTCTTAAGTATAGCGACTTCCTTATCAAATCTGGTCCATATCAGCGCTGATAAGCCGATAGTCGCGCACTCCCCTCGGAAAGACATGATCTCCTTCGCAATCCGGATAGCTGCATCCCCAAGATTGGCTCCCGAAGGAACCGCACCACGACTGTCTCCCGTAATCCTGATATAATTGATGCGACTGCTCAGGGAGACGCGGCTAATCGGAAAAATACAAATCCGAATGATCGATTGTGGCCCACCGCAACTTGCTACGGATCGCCCCGTCTGACGAACTGCCAGACGAGACAGTTTGTTACAATACGAAGCGAAAAGTTCGTCATATTTTGTGGAGATATGCGTTCAAAACGAGATAGTAGACGAATAAATTAATCTCTTAAAAAGCTAATTTCAAATCATATCAAACAAAATAATAAAAACCAGAAAAACCTTCCAAAGTGGCACGTGCATAAAAGAAAATTGTTACCGCGAAAAAATTGCGGAAAAATTTACTCTTTACGCGTCTGAAATATTGAATTTTTACATTTATGCCTTTTACACCTCATAACGTAATATTTCTCGGGGAATGCTCCCTCGTGTAACTTTCTGTTGCAGCTACATTCAAAATAAATGTTTGGTGCTTTGTCAAAAGTCGGTGTGTGGCGAATTGTTACTTTGACTTCTTAGGAAAAAAATAGAGCTTTAACTTTTTAATAAAAGCTAAGCTTTTGAGTCCGTGAAATCAATTACTATAAGGTTTCCTTTAACCCTTTCGCTGCCGGCGCCATATGCTCGGATACCGACACAAATAATGTGACCGCAGCATTTAGTCTGAGGGGCATCGAACGTTCTCTAATGGCATCCGACCGCCAACTGGCCACGCATTAATCCTTTACCGGCACTTGATTAATTATTTAAAGTTGCCCGGGCCGCCGACGTATCCTTCGCAAATTGTTTACAACTGCTCGTGTCGCTACCAGATCTTTGACGTTTACCAGATTCAAGTAATGCAAGGAGAATATATTCCTTTTTTTTTTCGAATGAAGCAATCGTTTTTTTTTCACTTTATCAGAAAACGGTAGGAGAAAGATACACAACTTATACTTTAGAACAATAATTAAGATACGTTTTTAAAATACATCATAAACAGAGGTTTAAAAAGGAGGTAGAGGTTTAATAGAGGTTTAGAGGGTTAATTAGAGGTCCTATTTATTTCTGGTGTCAATAAAGAATATTTGTATTAACAATGGACTGTGAAAATTAGTGAATTACTCTATGTTTAACGTTTGACCAGCAAATAATACTGGACACCCCTTACACAGTTTTACAGGTGTCCCACATAATTCAATGGCCCACTGAGTGTGGTGATATTATCAAATTAAGTGCGGACAAGTCGGCTCTCGAGTAGAGCCGTGTAAGTGACCCCGATCCGCAGTAAATCTTCTGGATGGCCCCAAGCCCATACCTCGCAGCGGAGGGTTAACTTGTTAACACTTTGACTTCCGACAGGGAATTTTAGGGCTTTGGGTAGGTCCCATTAATAGATGGCCCACGCCGTTTATATTATACGCATCTGTAAAAATCGTTAATTGTACATGATTAACTAACAAGACACAATTTAGGCTTCTGATATCAGAAATTGTATTGTTTAAAAATCCTTTTAACCGACTTCAAAAACGTACATTTTTAAATACAAAAATTAAACAATGTCTTATAATGTTCTAAAGCAAAAAAAATAAAGATATAAAAAACGTTCCTAGAGTGAAACTTACAATGTCAAAGACGATAAATTCACGATGCTAGCAGGCAAAGTGTTAAACAAGCGAACACACTTCGCAATCATTTATAACCTGCCCCGTGTAGAACAAGGGATTTCAACCTGTTATCGTGTGCATACATTCGAGGGCAATCGCTTTAAAATAATTATGGGTTGTACACCTTAAGTCATTTTTCAGTCAACGGATAGCTATCCATCTTATCTCCAGTTCCTGGGTTTTGTACTCACGTGGGCTCTTCAAAGTTGACTAAAAAGATGTTCGTGCTTCATATTAATAGAGCATTTATCTTCACATTTTACAAAGATGCTCACTGTAAATAATAATAATTATAATAGATGATGAAATAATATAAGCGTGTCAGAAAGTAAGGAAATATTGTGCTTTGTGAAAACAAAGCTTTCCAGTTGTTTCTTTAAATTTCAAATTTATTACGGACAATAGGAAAAGAAACGATCGACCAGTGATTTGTTCCTCAGATTAGTTGGTTACGTAAAACTCTAAGGAATTTTAAACTCATGCGTAGTGCGCGATGACGTGAAAAGTCATATATATATGAATGGCTAGACGCATCTATATCCTGATAATGGGAACATTATACACGACGCACGCTCTCAAGGGCGCATAATCGTGTCTATTATACCACTAGAGCTGCCAAGCAAAAACTTACTGCCAAACTTGCATCTTCGGCGCCCGTCCGCAGCGTACAAGCGCGTACAAAAATACTTACCACACTACTGCTGTGCCACTGTTATACAAATAATTTTACCAGATATATTACGAAATAATATACAAGTAAATCGTTATCATCATGTCCTTCATACCGTATCTGAGGCATACATGCATAATGTTCGTATTCCTAAAATGGGGGAATATAAACAGCAAGGCGAGACACGAAAAAATATTATACGAGGTAATTTTGTAGCAGCTTAAATATGACTTAATATATTTAAATATAAATCAAGACTTAATACCTACTCCAAGAAAAAGATTGCAACCCGCTGTTGCTTCATGCTTACGTTCCCACCAGAAATCTTGTCTATTTAATTTTGTAGCAAGAAAGACGATCAGATTCCTCATAATATTGTTTCTGTCCATATCGGTAGGTAGCGTAACAGTTAAAGTCGTGGTCAAAACTTTGAGAACAAATTCGGCTAAACTTTTTATTACTTACTTACTTTTCTGATGTTTTGGTAGTAGCCGAAAAATACAAAAATATAGCATGATATGAATAAACAATTCATTACGAGCAGATAGTTCTAAACATTAATCCGTTTGCTGTGTACGTATTCCACTTCCGTTGTCCACTGTACCTCTTCTAGTGGCTGACCAAGGGCTATCGAGTTTCGGGTCCAGTAACTTGATAATTTAGTAATGTTGTTCAAGTGTACCCGTGTTGTACTTCTATGTTTGCACACTGAGCATATCATTTACCGTTGCACTGTAATCCTGGATGAATTCGATGAACAGAATAAATAAGGGGACCGGTTAAAATAAAATCGATGTCAGTGGGATCCTAAGTCCAACTTTTCGAAGGCAAAGCAGGCAGGGCCAGTGCAGTCGCGCGGAACCGAGGGCCGCGAGCGACTTGATTGACAGCTGCCCCCGTCCAATAGCAACAGCGAGAGCTGACGAGCCACGTCAATCAACCGTACCTACCACTACCAACCCCACCACACTCAAAAAACTCCCCAAGCTACTACACACATTCGGATATCGCCCCTATTGCGTAACCCACAACGATCACACCAACTGCATTTTACGCTGTCGCGAATGTAGAAGCGAGTCGTCACGCGAACGCGATCCCCCCATTATTCGCCGCCCTTTTGTAATTTGAATTTCGAATTCCAATTCGTATTTTGTGGTAAAATAAAAAGAACAGCTTCGACACAATGGCCTCAAGGGCGGTACTCTGACATGCGATCAAGTTATTACATTAAAGGAAAGCGCACCCGCGAGCTTCGCCGACCGCTACACTGTTATTGAAAGCTTCCAGGAATTATAGTCTATATAACTGGTGTTCATTCCGTGTTTAATGATATTAAATGCGAGTACCTGCCGTGATTTAAAACCTCTGATTACTGCATAAAATATAAGCGAGTATTAAATAATAAACTTGAAAAAATATTCAAAAAGAATTCTGCTTTGTTACAGAAAATGGACTGCCACGAAGATTGCGAACAGCGTACACAAACACACAACTGCTAGAGCTGGAGAAGGAGTTCCATTTCAACAAATACCTGTGTCGGCCGAGAAGGATCGAAATCGCCGCCTCACTCGACCTTACAGAACGACAGGTATACGGTCCAATAATTTACAACAACAGCTAACTATCGACTAGAAACTAGAATCAATCAAACAATGGTAGTAAAAATAACTCTGCCTTTCCCTAGCTTCACTGTAAATCACTTGCTCCTAGTTTTGTTATTTCATCGTTAGAAATACTTCGATAAAAATAAAATTGTATTGTTTTTGAAGACAGAGTTTTACAATACAAATATGCTTTATTGACACCCAAGGAAAAACACGAAAGAAGTAAATACATTAAATTCAAGATACAGAAGTCAACAGGCGAATTCAGTTTTACTAAGGATTGCTAATATGGATTTCTACAACACTTAACAAATCATATATAATATTAAAAAGAGCAATGCCTTTGTACGTGGAGTAATCGCCACCTCTCTCTGTCCATAGCCAGCTCCCAAAGGATAAGTATTGTAAATTAATACTTATTTTTTTATTTCAGGTTAAAGTCTGGTTCCAGAACAGACGCATGAAACACAAGCGGCAAACGCTTACTAAAAGTGAAGATGGAGATGATAAAGATTCCACGACTTCCGAAGGTGGCAAGAGCAAGACCGGTTTAGATAAATTCTTAGACGACGATGGACCCCTATCTGGCAAAAAGAGTTGTCAAGGTTGCGAACTGCCTCCCGGAGCGCTTTGCTCGCCAGCCGAAGATTTGCCAGAACTTGCTTCCCGTACAAGAAACAATAATACTCCCAGTGCTACGAACAACAACAGTTTCGCAAGCGATGGCGCTTCAAGTGTAGCATCGTCCTCGTCGCTTGACAAACTAGCCGAAGATGACTCTCGAGATGCTCATCCTCCTCCTAATTTGCCCACAGCACCTCGAATTCTTGCTAAAAGAATAAAACAAGAATCCAGAAAACGATCACCGTCATTAGACACAGGCTGCAAAGTGTCACCATCTTCCTCGAAAGACGGAATCGGTCCAGCAGGTTTGACAGATGGTAATAAATTTTCCTCGGTCAATTTAACTCCTTCTTCGACCCCAGGGACTCCGTCGAGTATGCATCAGAGTCCTCTTGGTCACTATCCACGCCCCTCTCCTCCTAACGCAACTCCTGGGCCACCACATCCTCAAGCTGTGCCTAACGCTATGCCGCCATACGTCATAAGAGGTAATGCTCCCCCTGGTCAATTTATGCCTCATCCTGATTTTCGTATGGACTCAAAGCAATTCGTCGGAAAGTTGGCACAATACCAGCAAAATAACAGGAATTACGAAGCTTATGGTCCTGCTGTGCAGAATGCTGAACAACACGCATATGCAAGAAACCAACACGTAAGGCAACAAGATGGTTCGCCAACTACCAGACCGTCCAACGGCATAGGAGCCCGACAAACTTACCCACACGAAATGTATCAAAACTATGGCTATCCATCGTACGGAAAAGACCAAGCAACTTATGGGCACCCTGGCTATGACCAAGCACAGGGCTATCCTGGTGAACATATGGGCTATCCAAACAGTCACTACGGCTATCATTATCATGAGGGAAATCAGCACGACCATGCTCATAATTACTATGGCGAAGGACAAAAAAACGCGCATGGAAACGAATACGTGAAGAATGCTTATTATGACGCAACTGCATACGCTGGTCAACAGGCCGCTGCAGCTGCGTATGGTGCTGGCAATGCGCAGCCCGCAGCTGGGACCGAAGCGTACACCGCGGGTAGTGGGGGCGAGTGCGCAGACGGCTACGGCTCCTTCCAGCAGTTTTACGAAGCGACCCACGCGCCCGCGGCCGGCGACAACTCTAACTCCTCATCCGACTTCCATTTCCTGAGCAATCTGGCCAATGACTTTGCGCCAGAGTACTACACTATTTGAGATAAGGATTTCGCCGAGCAGGCGAGCGATCTGTTCGTTTAACTACTTAACGATCTTCTGAATCTGTTGTTTATGTCTGGATTTCTGATGCCGGCACCGAATATATACAAACCACAAACAAGATTATGATGATTTATGTGTAAAAGTAAAGAGATACAATTTAAGGGTTATGGTGTTACACGTCTGACTATGTACTGTCGAGTATTTTCGCCCAAGGCGACGAAATACGTGATCAGTGATTCTACTCTCTATAAACTAATATACCTACTTTATATAATTTAAGTAATAATATACTGTACTAAAATGTAAATACATACATACTTAAGCGTACTTTCTATAGATGATACGAGTATTTTTACTGACACGTATATAAATTAAAAATTAGGTGCTGCTGATATTATAAAAGGAAAGAGTAGGCCATATCGAACAAACTACGAGCCTACGAGCGTTAGAATGTTTCGGATCTACTTTTTCTAAATAATAACAGTAAGATAAGTAAATTATTCTGAAAGTATGTTGACTAAAAGCACAGTGCTAAAAGTATGTCATTTTTAGAGAACACAATCCCAATTAAAGTTCCGAGTGACAAATCAATGCAATGCAATAATAAATACTATCGAGGACCTTACTAAGCCCTCGGACTACTAAAAACTAAGCGAGTTTAGTTCAGCTTGACACTACTAGCTGTAAGTTGTAACATATTACGTATAATTTGTAATTATACTGATATCAATGTACATTTCTTATTAGATGATATTTAAAGTTAATCTTGTAACCATCACACCTTTTCAAGTGTTCATGGGAAAAGAATAATTTATCTTTAAATTTTTCATTTACAACACATAGAAATTGTTTACAAGTTAAGGAATAGTCGTTGCCTTATTTAGTTGATATTGTTTTGTGACTATAAGACATATTGTAGATACGTAATAAGATAGTTTAAATTAAGTCATTATTAATGTAGATATCAGTGCTATCATTTTGGCCTATTAAAAGAATAAATCATTTGGTGTCACATGTCTCTTGATCTTTTTTTCCATTTCAATACCTATCCATAAGTTAATATAATAAAATGTCTCAGTAACAAAACGATGGAACACTCGCATATCATCACTATCACTATCACTACATAGTATAAAATAAAGTCGCTTTCTCTGTCCCTATGTCCCTCCCTTTGTACGCTTAAATCTTTAAAACTACGCAACGGATTTTGATGCGTTTTTTTTTAATAGATAGAGTGATTCAAGAGGAAGGTTTATATGTATAATACATGCATAATATACTGAAGGATAACCCACAATAACCATTTTCCCGTGCGGAGCCGGGGCGGGTCGCTAGTTATGTATAAAGTACTTTGTGGTTCGCATTTAATGTGCCGGGTTCGAGTCATGGTGTCTCCGAAAAATCATTATCTTTTTTTCATTATCATCATCATCATCATCATCATCATCTCAGCCGGAAGACGTCCACTGCTGGACAAAGGCCTCCTCCAAGGATCTCCACAATGATCTGTCTTGCGCTGCCGGTATCAAGCGGCTTCCCGCGACCCTCACCAGATCGTCGGTCCACCTCGTGGGGGGCCTGCCCACACTACGTCTTCCGGCGCGCGGCCGCCATTCAAGAACCTTTTTGCCCCAACGGTCGTCGGTTCTACGCGCAATGTGCCCAGCCCATTGCCATTTAAGTTTAGCGATTCTTCGGGCTATGTCGGTGACTCTGGTCTTTTTTTTTAATAATTGTTAAATATATAGGTACATACCTACAAGAAACTACGAAACCGAAACACATGCAGGCAGCACAAAATATGTAGGTAGGTACAACAAATATCACTTACAGTTTGAATTTGAACTAGGCCCATTTCACTTTGATTCGTAGATTTGCGACAGAAGCGTAGGTAGGTGAGTAAAAAACATGTTCAGAGTATCTAAAAAAAATTGGGAGGCATAAAAGTAAACCGAATAAAGGAACATTTTTATTTATACTCTAATGCTTAGTTCACACGCACGCGTTCAACTCCACATTCAACGTGCACATTCACATTCACGATCGTGTAAACGGTACGCCCGAGCCCGTGAACGCGCCTGTGAACGTGAATGTCGCACGCACGCGTTCAACTCCACATTCAACGTGCACATTCACATTCACGAGCGGCGAGCGTGTAAACGGTACGCCCGAGCCCGTGAACGCGCCTGTGAAAGTGAATGTCGCGAACCGGGCAAGTGTCGGTTTTTTGGCAAAGTTCAAAGGATGAATGTGCGGGCGCCCGGTGACTGTTTACACGCACGCGGGCAGTCAGTCTACCCCGCGCTTTCGCAACGAGTGGATCTTCATTCAACGTTGCTAAGAAAGTCGCTACGATCTTTTTTTCTTTGCAGTATTTTTCTTTTTCTCCGTCGTTCATAATTTTATTTCTTTTTCCAATAAAAATAAGTAAGGCCAAAGGATATGGCAGCAACAACATCGAGATCCTCGCTGCTCGCCATTCTGGCACTGACTGACACGACGGCGTGCGTGTGAACAGCTTGAATGACCGCCGGCCCGGGACGGGCTGCATGCCGCGCAGCCCGCCAGGCAGCCCGCCGGGCTGCACGGCGCGCGTGACGGCGTGCGTGTGAACAGCTTGAATGTCCGCCGGCCCGGGACGGGCTGCATGCCGCGCAGCCCGCCAGGCAGCCCGCCAGGCAGCCCGCCGGGCTGCACGGCACGCGTGTGAACTTAGCATAAGAAAACATGTTTTTTGGAAGTTTTACTTCAGCCTAGGTAGTTAGTTAGTAAATCTAAAACGCCTCGCTGCTGTCTGAAAAGTTGCCCTGCTTCGGAAGGCATGTTACGAAGTAAGTTACTAAGTACCTACTGTAGTACCGTGAATGGAACACCTGATAATGGATCAAAGAGAAAAATAACTATAATACGTAACGTAGGTAATGGATCTTAAATAACAATGACAGAACCTTTTTATAAGTAGATATTTTTCTCTTAATACTTTTTTGTCGGTTTTATCAGAAAGGTTGGAAAGCCGGGCTTCACTTTCAGTAGAAAATCCATTATTCTGAGGGTTTTATATTTGTCTTGCACCAAGGCATAGAGTTAGAAGGTTTGAGGACTTGAGGTCGATTCCATATTTCAATTGACCTCAACATCATCGTCATCGTGAATAATGGCGACCAACCAAAGAGGACTGCAGCGCCATCTATTGCTACCATTCAGGTACTATAAAAATAATGAAATCCATCTTATAAATGAAATATAAATCAAAAATTAATTATGTGTATAATTGTAATAATAAAATTACTTTGACACTAAGCCATCCCAGTTAATTGAAGTAATTAATTGAAGCAAAATAAAAAACAATCTTATCTAAAAAATAAAATGAAAATTTGAGCAAGACAAACTAAATACTGTTAATATTTATTATTATTAATGCTTATTAAACCAAAGTGGAGTACAGAAGTACACAACAGATAGGTAGTACATTTGTGATTTGGTTACAATTATGAAGATCAGTTGCTCTACTTGCATAGAGCAATATTCTAAGTAATAAATTCAAAATTAATCAACAAGTTTTTAAAGGCTTAGTTATTTAGTGATGGATGAAATTACCAATTGAAACATAACAGTTTCTTTATCGTAGCTCAAATAAATATTTCATTGAGTTTGGGCAGAACATGACTGCTTCTTAACAAAACAATCCAGGAAAACAATCACTTATTGAGCCTAACAAAATTCGTTATTACTCTTGTGTCTTATTTTTTTACATTCATAAAAAAATGTGAAATATGTTAACAGACATCATCTGTAGAAAAAGTCAATAAAGTTTAAAGCAATCAAAATTATATTATATTTTTAAATTAGTAATAATTTTCAAAATACATACATGAATTTAAAATACATACTGTTTAGAGATGTTGTAAACTAGCATTGACAGTGTTAAACGATGAACATGAGGTAGGAATATTATTTTGTGAATACTATTCTTGTTTTAACCTCATTGCAATTTAATAAGAGGCAAAACTTCTGCTGAATACGATAGAAAAGAACTAAAAATAAAGACCTTTAAGTCCATAATCACAATTTAAAACTAAGCCTTTAAACTTATTTAAACCACAATAATAAATGCTTACATAAAAAGTATATAACGGCAATACCACAGCGTTATGGTAAACTTTATAAATTGTCGATTATAAATATTAAGAGATCTAATGTTATGAAGCGGCTTTCTGAGCCTGTGCCTGCTGCTGTAACTTCATTTCCATCATCATGCAGATGGCTTCCCGAACCTTTGACTTCTCAATGCCCATCATTTGAATCTTTTCCATCTGTTCCGTTACAAACTGTACTTTCCTTTTAAAGTAATCTTTAGCACCCTCTATATCCTGAAAAAAGTATATATTTAATATGTAGGTTTAAAGTTTAAGGGGTTCAACTGATTTGATTGTAATACAAGTAATGTCAGAAGCCGTAGGTGGCTTACAAATTCTACCACACTGGAGTTGATGAGCTTGAAACCCACACAACAAGCAAGCAAGCGGTCAAAGTGTCAACTTAGGGGCAGAATATAGGAGCTGCAAATGATTTGATAGTAATTTATTTTTTAACACTGCTAGCATTGAAATATCAAATATCTACAAGCCAGTACTAGATACTTTAAGCCACTTTCTAAAACTAAATTAAGAATTTAAGTAGGTAACCTTTCCGTAAAAGCCATTAAAATTTTTTACTAAAATGAATTTTAATAACTGTCTAAAATGTCTTACCTTTTGAGCATAATACCCAGTACCAATATCTATAATAACATTGTTAGTATCGGCTATGGATCCGGGAACATACATCGACCCAGTCAAAGGTACTAGAACAGTTTTGCCTTTAGTCTCTGGAGTTATCTTTTCTACACTCTCCCCTGATTCCACAAACTTGCCTTGGGCTATCTTAAGAGTTTGAAGAGAATCTTGAAACACATTAAGCTCCTGAAATTATAAACATTCAATTTCAAAAACAACAAAATTGACCAATTTTAAAGAGAGCATTGTATTATTTATTATAAACAAGGGAACTTAACCGACTAGATCGTCGTTCGTTTCTCAAAAATAGTCAAAAATAATGTGTGGGTTGTAAAATTTACACACGTCTTGTACATCTACTTTTTTGTCCATTCACCATTATACAGGAATGAGAAGAACGGCCGCTACTTATCACTGATCTCAGGTATATCTTTATCGTGAAAAATCATAAAATGTAAAAACACTTACTTGATCTAGTTGCTGCTTTAGTTGGGCCAACTGGTGAAGATTTAATTTCGATAGGTCTATCTGGTGCATGCCAGGCGCTGGGGCTGTCGATACGGACGCCATTATAAACAAATAAATTATATTCAGTTATGAAACCGCCAAATTATACGTATTAATTTGTTCTATTTAGTAAAAATCTAGAAGAAATTCAAAATAACCTCAAAATCCGTCCGTAGCACTTCAACCAAACGTCAAACTGACTTTTGTCTATGATTTTTTTTTTATTCGTTTGTTCTTTCGAACAGGCTAAGGTCAATGAAATGACCATGCTGCCTAGTCTCCAGTTGCATTTTGTTTTTGATTTGTTTATCTTCCTTCCTCTTCGGTTAGTAAAAAAAGGCTAAGGCGCTGAGATATATTATAATAACCACTGACCCTATTACCTATCAAAAGAAAAATATCTCTTTGTTGTCTACTACAACTACAA